>CM061920.1:28104819-28164801 GCA_031002005.1 Vandiemenella viatica | reverse complement strand
TTTATATTACTCAAATACTTTCGTGGATGCAAGGGACACTCTCCATGCAGGAGAACGTTCTATGGAACATAAAGAAATTTTAGACAGTCGGAGGGTGTCATTGATGGGGACAATCGGTCAGATTTTACCAACTACGAAATAGATGAACCCATAATTCCATAATGTCTGCGGAGTTGGGAAAGACAGTTATACTTTATCAGTAAAGTGGAATTTATAATAGACATTGTAATTTATGGCCAGATTCAACGAAAGGAACACATCTGCTACGACACAAATGAAACAGGTGGCTTTCTAAGTACAGTTACGATCGATCGGGGACCAGTGTCGCATTCATTTAACAAGAATGAGGCTGAGTCCTTAGAGGCATTATTTTTTTTTTTATCCTGGAAGAAGGACTCTTCTTTGCGGACAAGCTTTCGCATGCTACGTCGTTTGTTCACGACACGTGACACGAGGCGATAAAGACTGCTACTGGTGCGCTTTCGGTGCATATTGTAACTCGACTGGTTGCTATAGCTACTTCAATTGCAACAGTCGGTTCGTGTAAGGTGTACAGATTGGCTATAACAAAGACATAAGGTAGACGAACATACGGTCGCATCCAAGATGTTCGTTTGAAAGAAATTATCCAGCTTCCAAATATAAATCCCAAAAACAAGAATCAATGCTACATCACCAGTTAACATTTAATAAATGTTCGTTTGATCTTTCAGGCAACACCTAATAGACTTAAATGTGGAATGAAGTTATCGATCGACCGAGTAAGACCCGAGTAAACCCAAAGGTAAGGTACGAATTAGGAAAATTAATGAGTAGGCCTGCCTACTGATTCACTTTCCGTACAATTGGATTTAATGGTCGCGCACTTCTTGGGACTTAACAAAAAGAATTGAAAGTCACCGAAATTAGTCTCACAAAGGGAAAGTTTCCTTACAATGTCCCAGAGCTCGTTAATTCCATAACCGTGGGATGAAACTTTAATCGAGATAGTTCTGTGGACAGTCACAGAAGTGAAATAATAACGGATAAGACTGTTCACCCACAACGTGGAAGCTTCTTCTAGAGATAGTCGAGATTAGACTCTCTGCACATACTCGAGGAAAATATTTCTCCGTAACAGATTGAGCTCGGAGACGAGTTATGAGGAATCGATCAGGAGTTCTTTGGAGCTACTCGACAACAAATATAAAGCAAACACAATGTAGTCATTTCAAACCACAGTAAAATGAAATATGTAAGTCAAAGTTATTACTGACAAAGGACGGATAGGAAATAACGTAACTGTTTCTGAATTACATTTAAATAAAAATATGCAAGTGGCTAATAAATGAAGGAAAAAAATTAATGAAATAGATCTGTCGCATTACAACATTCCTGCATATTATTTAATCTTTAAACTTTTCTTCACATCTGTCATGTGCCGATAATGTAACAATTTTTCAACTATTTTAATTAATTTTTTTTTTAATATTAACGTAATACTGTAACATTTTTTCCTTAAAGGGGGTATAACCGATCAGAGCTCAATTTTTTTTTTTCTTTTTTTTTTTTTTTTTTTTTTTACGGATATTTATTTGTATTGTGTGAAAGTTTTAGGCTTTTAACTCAATAATTTGAAGTATTTTTAAAATAATTTTATATCTGTCGGTGCCAGGTACGATAGATCTAAGTAAAAAATCTCCCTAAAGTTTGACTGCCATTTTCTCAGATGTCTATTTTTCAGTACGTAGGAACAATTTTCTCAACATCTACAAGGAATACAGAAGTGAAAATTTCAGGGAGGACTTAAAATTGTCGGAACAAATATTTATAAAGAAACTATGTATCCTTTTATCCATTTGGAGGTTTTAGGAATATTTATATTTAAATTTTTACAAAAGTTTACTGCTACCACAATTAAAATTAAGGTATAAATTCTATTTGTACTTGTATTTCCTCCATTCTTCACATAGTCAGAGGTATTTATATAAATTTAATGGTAGAAAATAATGAGAACAACATCCAGATATTAGAACAATAGCTATTATAATTTCAGTGAAACAGGTATCTCTATCGGAAGAGGACAAAAATTATTGGCAATGACTGTGCAAGTGCCATTTTCTAAGCCAGAGTAAGTGTTCTATGTCCTGCAAAGGGTTACCACATGACAGTAAGTGCACAAAGTGTCAGTCTTTTATGTTGTATATGGTGCCCTCACAGATGTTTTAAAGCTAGTTGTGCATTTTCGGTTACATCCAGTGTTACCAACCCTGAAATCTAGTTGATGGTAGAATTTATAAAAAATTACGGTAAATTTTCTAAAGTTATGTTGTAAATTATATTTAAAATACGGTAAAAAATAAATGTTACTACAGGAAAAAAGTAAAGACCAGAATTTTAAAAAAAAAAAATATATTTTTAAACTGAATCAGATAGCATAATTGTTATATCATCATAATTTTTATACATGTCAATATTATGTTTTTGTATAATAGCGTTAGTAGGTTTAAAATAACTAACAGACTTAATTTAAAGTTCTTAGTATGCATCTACATAAAATACGGCAATTATCTTCCAAACTTGTTCACGTAATATCTCGAAGCTCATGCTGGGGATTCCCAAAAATTAAACACGTATAAAAAAATAGCGTTATCAACAGAATAAAAAATAAATAACCAAATAAAACTAAGGATGCATTATCATCGGTAGATTAACTGTTGAAATTTAAAGAATACATCTCAATTACCTAAAAATTACGATTTCTTAAATTACGGTGAAGTTTGCTACCGTAGTTATAACCCTACGGTAGGTGGTAGATCTATACTGAATACGGTGTATTTATCGTAATTACGGTGTAGTTGGCAACACTGGTTACATCCCTCCTTAATATTTTGGTGGCTTTCGTTTCAAGTTAGAGATGATTTTGTCTCTTGGTTTACAAGCTCTGGAGACGGATCTCATTTGTTTTTTTTAAGGTAGTCACATGCTCGAACGAGAATAAAAGAAAATTAAAACAGTTTCAGTAGTAAATTCAGTAACAGAAGAAAAAAGAGGGGAATGTATTAAGAACAGACTCAAAGGCACCTGCGAGTACGAGTGCTGAAAGTCGTTATACAGGGAAACAAAACAACTACAAAAAATACGTATTTTCTAGGAAATGTGCACAGTATCTCAACGCTCGGTCCCAAACACAAAGACTGCCGTTCGCTAGAAAACAGTGCTAGATCTAGGAGGAGGAGGAGGGGAGGGTAGCACTTGCTCCGGGCGCCACACGGAACAGATCTGCAACTGCTAGAACACAAGGGCACGAGCGCTCTGCGTTTCCTGCTCCACGCCTGTGAAAGTGCAGCGCACAATTTTAAATTCGAACCATTGATGTTACATGAAGTATCACTGTTTATATATTTTTAGAATCATCTTTGAGAAAACTTTTTAAAATTATACCAAACACCATGTGCTTGTATTGCGAAAATTGTTTGTGAAAAAGGCAACAACCAGAAGGAATGATCCGAGTCACTCCAAAATGGAGGATGAGTAGAAAAGAAGAACAATAATAAATGATTGAGATTGTAAAGAGACGGTGTGCACTTAGGCCTAGCAGCGCCATCTTCTGTGTGAGAGCAGTGTTATGTTACGTTCAGTGCATACCCGTCAAACGAAGTGGAAACATGCAAGCGGATGTCCGCATGTCTCGCCGTCGGTCTGTGAGGGATCTAGGAAATTTCCGAGCCGGGGCAAAAACCGTGAGATTGACGCCCCTTCGAACATTACCATGCCGCCCCCATGGTCGCCACTCCATGAGTAGCCGCTGGCCCTATTATCGCTCATTGTCACCAGTAGGAGAGCTAAAAAAAAGTCTCCACGACGTAAAATTGCCAACAAGCGTGGTGGGTGAACGGTTAACGTTCTGGAATCGCATTCGGGAGGACGCGGGTTCGAATACCCGTCCGGGCATCCAGATTTGGGTTTTCCATGGTTTCCCCAAATCACTACAGGCGAATGCCGGGATGCTTCCTTCGAAAAGGCCATGGCCGAATTTCTTCCCGTTCCTTGTCCACAGTTCCATACCGCCTCTAATGACATTAGCCGTCGACGAGGCGTAAAGCAGTAAGAAAAAAAGTAAATTTGCCGCTCCCCAGAAGTTGACGCCTGGTTCAAGCGATTCGATTTGACCTCCCTAAATCCGGCGCTACCGACGGCAAAGTGCACAATTAAATCACGTGAGCGAAATGATTGGCCTCAGGGAAATTGATTTCAGCCAGAGAGGGATCAAGGAAATTTCCGAGCTGGGGCAACACACACAGCTGACTTATTCATCCACGATCCATCTTTCCCGGAGTGCAGGGAAGTTCTTACAGCAGTACTGAATCTCCTTCCATTTCAAGCAGGTTGTCATAATCGATGTGGCCTTACTGGATTGTCATTTCCAGTTTTTCATTATCGTGCTAGCTGGACGGGCCACCTAATGTTGTCATTAACTCTCACTAAATCACTAAGGCGACGCAGTATTCATCTATACGTGCATGCTAGCAGCTTTCTCGTGTATGCGATTTCTGTTTCGCTTATTCAGCGAATGTGCAGGTGAGCGTTACCTTGCTTCTCTTCTTTAGGGATCCTTGGCCCTCCCATTCCGATGCTTTAGGGATTTAACGACCACATGGCCCACTCCCTTGTGGAGTGGAACCCCCTGGTGAGAGTTTAGGGTTGTTTCTGATCCGGATACCTCACAGTGGCAACCAAGGATCAGAACAACACTCCTGTTGTGTTAGTGCCCCGGTCGAAATGCCGGAAAATGACCTGGAACTCAACAGAGAACCAGACATTAACCAGCTGCATCAAGATCCCCCTAACAATCAAGACGAACGTCAAGAGGACGAAATGGAAGTAGCCGGAACGAACGAGCTGCATCACCCGCCTCCTGAACATCAAGAAGAAGGTCTTGATCGAACCCGAAAGCGAACACTAGGTTCGCTGACAGACGTTATGAACGTGAAGAAGCGCATTGAAGCCTACAACAACATCATCACTGGAAAAGTGCCCCCTGTGACCCCGCGCAAAAAGGACCACAAGAAAAACAAAAAAACCCGCCGTTATTAACTCAGATAGATATATCCAACAGCTTCGCCACACCGCGCCAGCAGCCAGGCTCATTTGTGCTGGAACAAACAAGGAGAACCTGACAAATCTAGTCACCAGCAATAGATATGAACAGCTTGCAGCAGCAGAAGAAACTTCAGCTCCTAAAACATCCAGTGAACCGAAGCCAGCTCCCATTGTTATGACTTATAGAGAAGATTTCAAGTCTCTTGATATTTTGTTCAGAAAGCTTTGTTGAGCCGGCCACGAGGTTAAACCATCTGGCCGTGAACTGTATAAGGTAATGACAAGAACCACAGCAGACTACATTGCTGTTACAGATTACCTCTCCAAACATGAACTGCCCTTCTACTCTTTCCCGACAATACCGGAAAAACTGCTGAAGGTAGTCATAAGAGGACTACCTTTAATATGCTTCCAGAACACGTCAAAGAAGAACTCGAAGACATAGACATAGTCCCCAGGACTGTGGCTCGCCTCAAGTCACCAAAAACACATCAGGAGATTCCTCTTTTTCTTGTCGCATTAACGGATATAGTGGAAAACAGAAAAATTTACCAGATGACCTCTCTCTGCTCAGTCAGAATCACCACCGAAAATTTACGCACTTCACGGGGCCCACCCCAATGTTATAGATGTCAAGTGGTAGGACACGTCGCTAGGCACTGCTCTATGCCTTACAAATGCGTCAAATGTTCGGGTGAACACCGTACCAGGGACTGCACCACTATTAAGGGCGAAGCACCTCCTAAGTGCGCAAACTTTAAGGGTGATCATGTCGCCAGCTACAGGAATTGTCCAGCATTTGCCCGCTTCAATGGAAGGCAGAAGATCAATAATGCTGCTTACGCAGCAATAATGAAAAAGAAGCGCCAACAACAACAAAAGCGGCTTTCTCAAGACGAATATCCGGCGCTTCCAACGCAGGAAATTCCAACTGCTGAAGCTGCTTCAGAGAATGCTAACAACAGCCAACCTACAGATCAAACCTACAGCACTGCCCTGACAAAGGAAATACCTAGCCAGCCGAATAACAATCTTCGAGGAAGGAACACACCTGCAGGAAAAGATGAAAACCAGAACAAGATCACGGATTTCCAGACGGGCAGATCAGAACTCCCAGAACATAATGAAATCACTGTCCAGTTAAAAATGGTACAGTCCATGCTTACAGCTGTCACTACCCTAATAACAAAAACAACAAACCTTACTGATCTTCCGCAGCAAATATCACCTGCAGTGCAGTCGGCGGTCGAGGCCGCACAACAAAAAGTTATAACAACTGAACAACATGGCCAGTAAGATTCATGAGCTGACCATATGTGAATGGAATGCCAATGGCATTTGGCGACAAATGGGAGAGTTCGTCGAATTTATACGTGACGAACAGATTGACGTGTGTCTCGTTAACGAAAATCTCCTAAAGCCGGGAGTGCGTGCGGCTGCCCCCAGTTACAATTGCTACCGCAACGACCGCCAAACAGCAGAAGGAGGTACTGCCATTTACATTCGCTCCTCAATTAAACACCATGAGGTTGCTCTTCCACCACTCACCAGCTTAGAAGCCACAGCAGTGTCTGCTGAAACAATTAGGGGCCGCCTGCTCTTGATTGCTGCCTATCGTCGTCCAGAAGGCAGCGTGAACGAAGATGATTGAAGAGCTGGGGCAAAAACCGTGAGAAGAGGGTTGTGCACAGCGAAAAGCCTGTTACTGGACCACACAGTGTGACCACAGCGCAGGATGAGTGCTGTCTGGTCCACATGGCTGTAACAGCTTCGTCCACAGCGTTGGCTCGGCGTTGGAGCACTACAATGGATGAGTAAATGTTTACGCCGACAGTTTGACGCCGCCTGCTGAGGCACGCATGTCGTTGCATAGGCTTTGATTGACCAGAAACCTCGAACGCCTCAGGTTGGAATGGGTATGTGAACAGCGTCATTGGCGTGATGAGTGATAAAGTGTATACCTAATCCCACTTGAGATTGTCCTATTATGATAGCCGCGTACGAGTTACATAATTTTTCTATTATTTTTTGTACTAGCCAGTGAAAGTGAATTGTTATCGAGTAGCCCTTCCTTTTTTTTAATAACTGCTCAGTAGCCATTTGTATAAAATCTACAGTTCAGTAATTATCCTTTACATAAACCTTAGTACTTTCTGTGTGAATGTGATGGTTTCTGTCACATTGTTCCACCAGCTGTTTATTACCGTTTGGTCTTTCCGTTTTGAATAACGTGCCCTATTGATCGTTGACTCAGAAATTTTTTAATGGCGTCAAGTTTCTTACATATAAATCACTGTGTCCTGCGTTTTCTCGTTTGCGATCCTCTTTTTTTTGCATTGTCGGTCGACTATGAAGTTAATGAAGCATGGTGATCGTGATTCAAAAGTAGTTTTGTTCAAAGTTTTGTTTTTAGGATGATAGTAGGAATATGTCGGGACTATGGTTGCTGTGTGAAAAAGCAGATTGTACGTGCTGATCAGCACACTCAGCTTCCGGCTTGGTTAAAGGAAGTCACAAAGCTGAAAACCGCCGTACGAGTTGGTAATGTAGTGATGGTGGTAAAACTGAATTAAGCAAGTAGCTCACGTGTATCCGTATTAATACTCAAACCTGCTTCCCTGGATATCAGGATGGATGCCTGTCTGTGATTCGCGCTTGGTATCGGGAATCGAAGCCGCATGCGGGAACGATCACACGAGTGGAGAAGCAACTAAACCAAAGTTGCTAGGCTCATCTATCCGTCTGACATATTTTCGGAGTCCAGCAACAATCATTCAGTGAGTAACCGGCAGCCTGTCCACCTGCACGTATGTCTGGTAACCATGGGAGTGGATTATAGTAGTTGTGAACTCCGGCGTTAAGCCGGGTATGGAGCCCTTGAGGAAAGTTGGAAATCATCAGATAGAAAAGTCCAAAGTTCATAAGATGAGAGATGGGTGAAATAACACGAATCAAATTCGAAGCTATATTTGTGACAGATCCGCACCACCCACCCGATGCCGACGTAACTGTTGCCACATCACTGAGAGTTCGTAGTAGATCAATTGGTTTGGTTATCATTCAGAGCTAAGAGATGAATTGAATCATGTCTTACATGGGCTGGATTTATTACCGTACGTTAACAAAACGACAGGGACAAAACGGAATTTCGAATAACCTGGTATTTACGTAACGCCAAGCCGTATCTGTACAATCACGAAAACATTTTGAGCCTTGAGGTTTCTAGAAGGGTAGACATATTTCGAGATACTTCGACGACTACAAGGACAAGCGATGCCAAAGCAGTAATTGTAATCGTAAAATCAATTATTTTAGTGTAAAAGAATAAAAAATTGTAGGCTTGTTTACAGATTTGAAAAAGCTTCAGTGGAATGTTTTAGATTGTACGAGCTGGATGCTAAGTGCTATTCCTATGAAGAATACATGACACTATTGGAGACAGGTGGATTCATTTTACATGCATATTTACGGAAGGTAATGGATATTCATATATCTAAACATTGGAAGAAATCCATCCGACATGTAATATGCGTGAAGTAGATAAACTGCTCAGAAAAGGAAAAAAATATTTCACAAGAACAGCAGATTAGTGAAGTTCAAGACATCTTAACTGGTTTATAATGAATAATTGGATTCATCAGGTATTTAAAGGTTTCCGTTGTAATTCGATCTGTATCTTTCTAACATCTGAATGCAGCAGAGTTCTGAAGCGTATTCAATGATGTCCCATAATGAAGTTTTTAGATGAACTTGTGGTTGTATGCTAGTATCACAGCCTGGGGGTGGCTTGTTACCACGTTGTACACTGTTTTAATAATCGCGTTAGAACCACCAAACGCACGCATTAAGCTGAATCTGCCTAGCCACAATTATTCTTACGCTCTATATTGTAGGATCCTGATGTCGCGTACCCTTCAGCAGTTTTTGTTTTGGTTACATTTTATCTTGATCACTCGAGCTCATTAGGACTGTGAAATCAGAGAAGAATACAATTAGTCTTATCTGATGCCAGAATAACATATCTGATGCTACAGTCCTCACATCATTCCTAAACGAAATTTTTAAACTCTCACACCAAACTCTAATAATCATCTTAAACATAATCCGTATGTAACTGACAGTAAATATAAGGATCTATTTCATTTCAAATGCTTAACTTAGTCAATAACTCGAAGGTTGATTCGGCCCTCCAGGAAGAAGCGTAATAAGTCAGTGTATCAGAGGTACGATAGCCAAACCTTTTCTCTGGACCTACAGCTTAACGTGAAATTCGAACCACGGGATGACCACGTATGAACAAAGCATAGCGCATTTGATTCTTGGTCACACTCACGGTGCTCTTACGCATGTTTAAATTGTAGTTGTGTGGAATATGGCAGCGTCTGATTCAACTGTAAGATGCAGCATTTTAAGTCTGGACGGGGCTACAGTGGTAATGTGCCTCAGGAACAACATTTCGGCTTTGTATTGGTTGGCCGCAGCTACTTCCAGGAAGCGCGGGGTGAGCGTAGCTTTCTGATCAAGAAGGGATCAGTATAAAAATTGCACCAGCGTTGGGCTGGAGGAGACACCAAGAAATGGCATATCTTTCGGGGAAAAACCTTTCTCCATAAAATTCTTCAAGAATAAACAAACATATAAAGTCCACAGGAAACATAAGCGCGTCAGTGAGCATGTGTCTCAAGGTTAGTCAGGAATCGGTTGGTCAGAGATTAATTCATAATCATACAGACCCGTCCAGTTCGGTTGTCACTGATAGAAACGCTTGTTTGGTGAGTTAATTTCTTCAGAAGATTTCAAATACATGGAATTATTCGCCTAGAGGCGAAGCGAACGTAACACGACTGTTGTGATTCCCATTTTATAAAGTTATAATACACCTTTGACTGAAAAAATTTACACGACAGTAACGCATCGTCCTTGGTGGGAGCTTTACATCCTGAAGTTGATGTTAGCAAAGAAGTGAAATTAATAGGTTACATAACATTGAATGGACCATTAATATCTATTTCCTCCTTATTCAAATGAAACAAATACATTTATCACCCCACTAAAAAAAAGTCTTATGATTTATTGGAGAGAATTGTTAGGGGAATTAAGTACCAGAGAAGTGAAGGAATTTGTACAAAATCTTGGTAACGCCATTGAAAGAATATGGAGGTGTAGTATGGAACACATATGTTGAATACCAAATATAGGATTTGGAGGGTGTGCAAAAAATGGTAACTAGATTTGTCTGTTAACATGATGACAAAACGCAGTTGGTAAATAACACAACAAAGAAACTGCTTTGAAGTCATTGTAAGACTGGAGGAATGTCAAGGCTGTTGGATATGTGTATGGTGCATGTTGGCAATGAAGCTTCGATATTTATTGGAAGAAAGAGAATTAGAAGTGCTTGGAAGAGAAATGATAGCCATAAACACAAGCTGGTACTTGATTTCTGACATAAGGAAAAGGGACAAATTTGTTTTCCGGTTTAAGGAGTAAGGGAATAAACTACAAAGGAAAGTAATGAACATACTGATCAGCCAGAACATTGTGACCACCTACTTAATATTCGGTATGTCCGCCTTTGGTACGGATAACAGCGGCGACACATCTTGGCGTGGAAGTAATGAGGCCTTGGTAGGCCGCTGGAGGGAGTTGCCACCGCACTTGCACTCATTAGTCACCTAATCCCTGTAAATTCCGGAGTGGGGGGGGGGGGCGATGAGCTCTGACGCCACGTTCAATCACATCCCGGATGTGTTCGATCGGGTTCAGATCTGGCGAGTTGGGGGGGTCGAGCACATCAACTGCAACTCGCCACTGTGTTCTTATTGGCCGCCATGGTGCCTTGCACGATCTACACTGGACCGATGGATGCCCACGTGAATGTTCCCCAGAGCATAATTGAGGCGCTACCAGCTTGTCTCCGTCCTGCAGTACAGGTGTCGAGAAGGTTGTAACCTCCTCGTTACTTTTAAATTAATACACCAGGTGAATATACTTTATAGCAATTCTTTTTAATAATATCTGAAGTACAATCCAATAATAATTATTCAAGTTCGCACATTAAGTTTTAGTTAACAATCTTTTTTTTTGTCAACAACTAAACAATCAAAGATACTACTACTAATAAAAAACTAAGACATTTATATTATTCCAACGACATACAATATATATATATATATATATATATACATATATATATCGTCTGTGGAATACTCGTTACTATAAATTTTACGAAAAAAATACGACAAATCATTAATTATTTCTTTACCATAATTATTCCAAGTATAAAAAAATAATAATTTCTTAATTTATAAAAAAAATTGGTGCATTCAGGGAATGACCATATGTCACAAGGTGTTCCCCTGGAAAACGGCGGATTCGCACCTTCCCATCGGTATGATGAAGAAAGTATCGGGATTAATCAGACCAAGCAACGCTCTGCCACTGCGCCAATGTCTAGTGACGATGATCACGTGTCAATGTCATGGTGTTAACATTAGCACATGCATGGATCATCGGCTGCGGAGGCCCATCGTTAGGAGTGTTCGGTGCAGTGTGTGTTCAGACACACTTGTACTTTGTCCAGCATTGAAGTCTGACTACGTCCGGCATCTGTAATGAGGGGTGGCCACCCAAACCCTCAATGTTTGGACGTTGTTTCACCTTCGTTTCACCACTTGTTGACGACACTCACCACAACACTCCTCGAACACCAGACAAGTCGTGCAGTTTCCGAACTGCTCGTGCCGAGCCTCCGGGCTATCGCAATCTTCCCTCGGTCAAACTCATATAGATCGCGCGCCTTCCCTCACTGATAATACATGCACCGTGCGTGTGTCTGACTAACAGTCATTTCTCGTCTGGTGACGCTGCTATCGCCTGGACGGGTTTATATCGATAGTAGGTAGGTAGTAATAATCTTCTTACTGATCAGGGTAATTTAGAAAAAAAAAACACACTGACCGAATTTAAAACCTAAATTCTTAAAATCCGAAAGTAGGTGGGTGGGGACATGACAAAGAATTTGTGACAGAAAACAAGAAGAGGGAAAGTAGGTGAGCAGGAAGATTGCTGTCGGGCCGTATGCTCCATCGGAATTAAATTGGAAAGAAGCCCTCACACCGTCGCAGGACGTGACTAGTAGCTGGCAGTTGCTGTGGAGACGGCGGCCTGGCGGGGTGACAGCTGGCGGGTCCCCCATCCGCAGTGCGGCCTGAGGGCCCTCCGCCCCTCCACACCGCCCTCCCCCACCACCCATGCATCGATCGCCACTGTGCCGTAGCCACTCTGAGTTACGGGGCGGCCTACCCCACAAGGGGTCACTTTTACGATTCGGTGGGATGTGCCCATCCATCTAGCCCATCACGGCGCCCAGATTCAAAGGCAGACCAGATTTTATCTACGAAATTATTATAGACGAGTTTCGCGATTCTTCACCAATTAAATAGGGTAAGAAGATTTTTAAATGATGGTCGGTTCAAAATATTAGATTCGTCAGAACAATACAGATATGTACCCACTCGGCAACTGCAAGACCTTCTGAAAGTGTCATTGCTTATTTCAATACTGAGTGCCTGTTCAATGTGCAAGATTTTGCCAGAAGTTTGATTAAAGTTAAATTTTTTTCTTGAACGCTTCCTAAATATTTTGAGGTGCACAGTTTCTTGCTCTAACCAAAGAGAAGCTTAACTAAGATCAGCAGGTTTACTGGTATCTGAAGCTTCTACAAGACGAGGCTAGAGCCGTTTCTAAGATACAAAATACAAAAATTTAAAATGTTTTTTTTTTTTTTTTTTTTTTTTTTTTTTTTTTTTTTTAAATCGTGTGTTAAAACTTGAAAATCAAAACGTTATATGCATATGAAATTTTATCCAAATCGCTACAACCATTTCCGAGATAGTCCAGTCTGAATAAAAATGCTGTTATAATGTTAAATATAAAACTTAATGCTAATCAGAGATTAATTGATGGTGCAAGACTAGTGGCAATTCACTTAGACGAGTACATCAATGCTAAATTGATTCACTCCTACAAAGCTGTTCTCATACCTCGCATTAACCTCACACCTGACCCAGACGTGGCTTTCCAAATAATAAGAAAACTATTCTCAATAAAAGAAACCTTCACCTATGGCCTTTAACAAAGCACAAGGTCAGACGCTTCAAAGCGCAGGATTGTGTTTATCAGAACCCGTCTTTTCGTATGGACACCTGTATGTGGCTTTTTACGAGTTATAGATTCAATAATATTTATTCTTCTGTTAAAGAAACATACGGTCAAAAAGTAAACGATGATCGTATTATAACTGCTAATATTGTTTTCAAAGAAGCTTTGGAAAATAAAGAAGTATCTAAAAATCACATCTGATAAAGCAGATATCTATCTTAATAATATACACCTTTAAATGTTTCATAGTTAAACATGTAGGAATTAATAATATCGATTTTTTTACAATAAAAGTGATTTTACTACTACTTTTCAAAATAAAATACCTTTCATTAATAAATATACTTACATTTACTTATTTCCACAGTTATTATATTACCGTTCAGTGACTGCGCACGATACTGTGCGAAATATTCGCATATGGTCAGCTGGTATACAAGAATGGTTCGCTTAAAGATATGAAGAGTTCCTTGTTCTAACCAAAGAGAAACTTAACCAACATCTGTAGCCTTACGGTTAGATGAAACTTCTACAAGATGGCCTTAGAGCCGTTTTAAGACATACCAGAATTACTAGTGTTTTTTTGTTTGTAATATCGAGTTTTTTAAGGGAAGACAGCTATTTAGATAAACTTGATAATCAAAACGGTATCTGCATATGAAATTTTAGCCAAATAATTAGAGCAGTTTCTGTAATACTATATATATATTGCTCGTTTAAAGATATAAGATAAAGGCCAGCTTGTTGATTGTGTCTGTCTCTCTGTGACGACACGCTTGTAGTCTGACAGTGGCCACAGAGCTTTTCATTCTCTTTCTGATTTCAGAATAATAGGCGGGAACCTGGTTAACACTCTCGCTTCCTTCAGTTTTCATTCATTCACAACGGAAACAACTCGCTACTCATTACTCATTCCAGGTTCATACGCTTGCCAGGTTCATACACTTGCATCACTGAGAAAGACGCGACCAACCAGCGCAGTGAAAATTTCCTAATAAATTTCCGGGGCAATCACTAAGCCCGGGCACCGAGGGCTAGAGATTATATCTCATTGCTAGATAGCGTGCAATTACAATGTTTTTTTGCCATCCTAATGATAAAATTCAAGTTAACTTGTATTGTACCCCTGCGATCATATGTGACATGTAGCGTCGGTCACTTTGAAATGTGTGGTTGAAACCACCAATAATCGACTCCGTACTGCAGCTAGAACGGATGAGTTTAACGGGACATTTTACTGGTTATTGGCAGAAAGCAAAAGCAGAAAAAGAGCGATTGATGCTTCCGATTGAATTTTGCTTCTGTTCTGCAATGGAGTATCGCTGCCATCATTCGGGTGGTTGTTAACTAGATGGATGGCGTAGATATAGCGCATTCGCTAAATTAACAGGAAACGCGTTACACGCAGCTGTGCAGAAAAAGCTGGCAGGGGAACGTAAATTCTACCGGAACACATTCGCTGAAGTGGAAATGGATTTGGCCTGGAACAGCGAACAGTCCAGCGAGTCTATATTCTGTTCTGCACATGATGGTCTAAAGTGTATTAGGGATCTCGGATACGGTGAACGTGTAATATTTCCTCGTCTCTGTCACGGGAAGATATGTAATATTTCTGCTCGCTCTCGGCCTCGTCACGGCGACCACGTGTAATATTTCTTCTCGTTCTCGCTGTTTCACGCGAAGCCACATGCATGTTTACCGAATAAACGTGCTTGCTCTTCTTCTCATTTAAATTTGGTTACACTCCGTCTGCAATTTCGAAGAATTGGATTAGAGCAGTGAAAACCTACAATAAGATTCTCATCGGACTCCCAACACTCAAAATACTTCGCTCGTATTTAAATTCACATATATTCACCACGTACTTCTTAAATAACTTTCATACTTTTCATACAACTACCTTTTACTCACTACTATGGTAAACAGTTCTCTCAATGTCCTTTTTAATTCGCTTTACAAATTTTACTGTGTTCTATAACCCAACGAGGCAACCAAAACAAGCCAGCCCGCCATTTTAATATCTCTAGCGGACTCTCAATACTAGCGAGGCACACCTCACATGTCTCCAACCGCCATCATTTCACTTCGCGGACTTCTCTCAAAGATACTTTCACCTATAGTTAACTTTTCAAAAATACTAAAATATATACACTGTCTCCGATATACTTAAAATAACAACTTCCAATACCTCTCGCCAAAATTAATTAAACAACAAATAATCAATAAATTGTAAGTGTTATGGAACTGTGATTCTTTACAAACATCACTATATTAGTCTGTGTACTAATGTCAGATGATTACATTACAATACAACACTATTGCCAGCGTCCTTCATAGCGCTTACGAGAGTTTTTCGTTTGTTATCATTTCTCGTCAAAACGGCAAGCGCGCAATAAAGTAGTGGAGTATTAATTTATTTGTCAAAAGTGATTTCATTTAGACCGATCAATACGCGATTCGTTGCAAATACGAAATTTCATTGGAAGCGTACTGTACATTTCTTTAGTCAGTTTAATTAGAAACCAAGCGTGGTGGGTGCCCAGAAACGCTCTGACCTCTCATTCGAAAGGACGTGGGTTCACCCCATACCGAATTGCAGTTTCCGTGGTGTACTCAAATCACTCCAGGTGAATGCCGGGATGTTTCTTTCAGAAAGTCATGGCCGAATTCCTTCCAACTACTTGCCCCCTGTCTTGCGTCGCATCTAGTGACCTATACGTCGACGAGGCTGAGGAAAAAATAGAAATGGTGCATCTTCAAATGTCGAGCTTCTGCTTAGTCCCGTGTATGTTCGGAAGATAATAAAGCATTTGCTCACAGTTCTGAAAATAAATGAATCAACTCTATAACCCACCCGCGAGTGATTACAGCCAGTACAACACCGCGACCGAGCTCTACACTACTGGCCTCCAAGAAGCTACTCGCTGACTTCCAAGTCAAGGATATTGCTCGCGAAGAGTCACAACTTAAGGGCCGGTAATATTTGCGCTGTCTGAACTAAGAAAGAAAGCCACAAATTACGAACTACGAACACACAGCAAGGACAAAGGCGGGCCTATTCTATTTGCTGAAGTATATTTGTTCAGCTGGAATCTGTACTACATTGCTGCACGTGGAGATTGTCACTGATTTTGATGCGGCTGCCATTACTTCATAAGATGCCGAGTCTCTTTCTTTGATATGGTGAGTAAAACAATATTTCATAAGTAATATCGTACATAAAAACTGCCAGTGTTATTTGAGCTAAGGTAGGATAGTACATGATAGTGTGACCTCGCATTCAGGAGGACGCGGGTTCGAATCCCCGTCCGGGCATCCAGATTTGGGTTTTTCATGGTTTCCCCAAACTACTCCAGGTGAATGCAGGCATGCTTCCTTCAAAAAGGCCATCACCGAAATACTTCCCGTTCCTTGTACCCAGTCCCATCTCACCTCTAATGACCTTAGCCGTCGACGAGGCGTAAAAAAAAAAAAAAAAAGATACATGACAGTGGAGTTATTCGATATTGGACAATGTGGTAGGCAAAAAAAAAAAAAAAAAAAATAATAATTATTTAGGAGGAAATATTATGTATATTACAATGTACTTTTGGATATAAAAATAAACTTTGTTGTAACTGACTTCTTTAGTCAGTAGCCCTGCTCCTAATATTATTAAGTGATTTTCAAGATACGGTATATCTAAACGAACGTAGACGATCTGCGGTAAAGAGTTCGATGGTGCAATAATTAGCATGACTCATTAAAAGACTAAAGATTCAGGCAGGTGACACATTATTGACTCGAGAGTTTAAAATACTAGGGCACAAAAGAATTAAAAATTTACATCTAGTTGTCTGGAAGGTTGCTTCAGAAATAGGGCCACGCCCGAACCCTTCACATTATTTTCTACCCACCCTCACCATGCTCTAATGATCTAGGTATCGACGAATCGTAAAACACTTCTTGGTTTGATTAAATTACGCTTTTTTGCACTTGAAAGCGGACATGTTTTAAATCAACATTTATTTTTGCTCACTTAACAGTAACTTGAATGTAAAAGGTTTTGTGATTTTTATAGATTTTCATCGAAACCAATAATTAAAAGTAGTTTTTTTAGTTCGACATCAAAGGCAACAGAATAATGTGTGAAATAACTTGACATCTCCCCTCTGTAATCGCATAATAATGCAGCCCGACTTTACTATATAGGCTAAACGAACTAACTGTAGGCCCATGTGAAGCGTTGTAGTGGGTGCGGTAGATATCCCGCTGATACAAGACTCATGTAGCGGTCTCTGTGATTGACAGTAAATATTTCTCACATGGCTTGGCTGAATGGGTATTAGCCTTATTGATGTTACTAAGGCTTTGATGACTTGCGGCCTGCTTTTTTTATGGTAATACTGACAAGTTTACTCGTCATGGCTTTTGCTGTGGGATGCAATGGGTTCTGATAAGGTTAGGTTAGCTTGTGCGTTTCTAAATGAAAACAGTTGCGATGAGTGAAAGATACGATTTGTTACAAGTGTATAGTATATTACTTTTTCAACCGCAACACACAGAACTGTACACGAACTCTGTTAGCAGCTACGCCCCTGCTTCTCCATATTTAGATATCAATGCCGTAATGGGGGTGGAAGTTATAAGGAAACAATTGTCTTCACCTATAATTATTCTTAATTTTACCATACATCTTCCTATAAGTAATTTTATTATATGTATGTCAATAATGAAGTGTTGTGCGAGTGTATGTAATTTGAATAGTTTGTAATAATATTAAGTTGACACGCTTACTGCGCGTATTAGAGGTGTGAGTATCTTTGGAGTGAGTGAGAGTGATGTGTGAAAGTTGGGGAATTACACAGTCCAGTCACATTAATGTGACCACCTCTCAAAAACCAGAATAACAACCTTTGGCAGAACGGATCGCTGCGAGGCGTGCAGAAACAGAGTCAATTAGGTTTCTGAAGGTGTTCACTGGGATGTTGAGCCATGCCGACTCCAGTGCCGTGGCCAGCTGCGCTAGATTGCGCGGTTGAGGATCCATGGCGCGAACAACCCGATCGAGGTGGTCCCACAGATTCTCGATTGGGCTTAAATCCGGTGAGTTTGCTGGCCAGGGGAGTAAGGTAAACTCATCCTGGTGCTCTTTAAACCACTTACATACACTGCGAGCTGCATGACACCTCGCATTGTCCTGCTGGTAGATGCCATCATTCTGAGGAAAAATTATTCTCATGTAGGGGTGGATATGGTCCGCAAGGACAGATATGTACTTGTGCTGATCCATCGTGCCTTCCACAATGATGAGTTCACCCAGTGAATGCCAGGAAAACATTCCCCAGAACATAATGCTCTTTCCTCCACCCTGGGTGTTTGCCTTCAGACGTTTCACGCCGTATGTGCCAACGTCCATCTGTCCGATGGAGCATAAAACGTGATTCATCGGTAAAAGCCACCTGTCGCCATTCTTTGGACGTCCAGTTGCTGTACTGGCGTGCAAATTCCAGCCTTCGTCGCCGATGAACAACAGTTAGCGTAGGTGCATTAACTAGGCGTCTGCTGTGGAGGCCCATGCACAGCAACGTTCGCTGAACCGTTGTTGAGGATACACTCTTGGTAATCCCTTGGTTCATCTGAGCGGTCAGTTGCTCAACAGTTGAAGGTCTATTTACCGGAACGCATCTCCGTAGCCTTCGTTCGGCTCTGTCATCTATCGCCCGTGGTGCACCACATATTCCACGCCGCTGATTTTGAATAGTGCCATTTTGCCATGCACGGTATACTTTTACCACGGCGACAAGTGAACAGTTCACAAAGTTAGCCGTTTCCGAAATGATTCCACCCTTGGTCCTAAAGCCAATAATCATGTCCTTTTGGACGTCGGATAAATCGCTACGTTTCTGCATTACGCCAACGATTGAAATGCTTTCCGATGCCCTAGGACATCCTTTATATACACTCCACTGTATTGTGCTGCCACCTGCCTTCTTTGATTGGTTATCTCACGTTGACGTCGAAAGAAGGTGGTGGTCACATTAATGTGACTGGACTGTGTAGATGGCGAGCGCGGAAGAACTTTCGTAAGCTGCTAGTATTGTGCTGAGTACATAATAAAGTTGTACCGTCAGATTTCCGTATACGAGTCATTAAACTGTGAATATACTTTGATACTGTTAATTTAAAATGCGGGTGAATTATTTTACTGGTTTTTGCGTGTATACTAACATACAACGATGATCTATCATTCGTGAATAAATGTGAAGTGAATGCTTAATTATTTGCAGAAAAGAACAGACCATCCAGTCGAACCAAAAAATAAACCTTAAGTTAAAGCCTATTCCAGTTTTGCCTCCTCAAGTCCAGTTTTCCATTTATACTGCAGACGAAGTGGAGCCATCTACAAACAAATCAAGGCCATTATTTCTTGTAATGAGGAAAACGACAGATCTAAAAAAAAGAATCATTAGAAAGTGAAGTAAATCGTTAGTGCTTAATGTATGTGTGCAGCTTTATGCCAGCAACTGTAGGCGGTTAGCGAGCTGAACGTCGATCAACGCAGCTGACGTATGTTAACAGACCGATCACCTCCCGTATAAGAACGAAGGAAAATTCATTAACTTCTGGACCATCAGACATGTTAAGAACGGATTTCGGTCTCCTGCAGATACACTGAAGTGCCAAAGAAACTGGTATAGGCATGTATATGCTAACACAGAGCTATGTAAACACTCAGAGTACGGCGCTGCGGTCGGCAACGCCTATATAAGACAACAGGTGTATAGCACAGGCGTTAGATCGGTTACTGCTGCTACAATGACAGGTGTGGGGCGTGTGTAGTTGGAGTGACGTGGGACCCCTGATACGTCTAGATACGACTCTGACGGGTGACACCTACGTACGCATCCTGGCTGATCACCTGCATCTATTTATGTCCATTGTGCATTCCGACGGACTTGGGCAATTCCAGCAGTACAATGCGACAACCCACACGTCCAGGAATATTCTTCTGAGTTTGAACACCTCCGCTGGCCACCAAACTCCCCATACATGAACATTATTGAGCATATCTGGGATGCCTTGCAACGTGCCGTTCAGAAGAGATCTCCACCCTTTCGTGCTCTTACGGATTTATGAACAGCCCTGCAAAATGCGTGGTGTCAATTCCTTCCACCACTACTTCAGACATTAGTCGAGTCCATACTACGCCATGTTGCGGCACTTCTGCTTGTTCGCGGTGGCCCTACACGATATTAGGCAGGTGTACCAGTTTATTCGGGTCTTCAGTGTATGTTGAAGGGTACATATCACATATGTCTGTGATACAGTCGTTTCTTCAAATGCACCGTAGTTTTTGAAATATTCGCGTTTAAAGAAACAAAAAATTTAAATCTCCTCTAAATACCAAAATTATTGCTGTATATTATGTACAGGCAGCATGGTATATGTAATAAATTGTTAGCAGTGGCGGCTGGTGGGTTATCAAACTGGTGGTGCACCACAAAACTTGACACAATCGATAAGACGTGATAAAATATACCTGTTTTCATCAACTTGTTCATTATACTTTTGGATATTGCTTCTATACACAGAATCTAGCTGATTACGAATGTCGACCGTGCCTAACACAGACAAACTCATTACATTTTGTAGGTGTACTTGTGAAGAATCATGTTTTTTTTATTTTTTCAGTCAAATGCGTCAAATCCTTGATTCCTGTTTCTGTCCAAATCGATTCTCCGCCAAAAATAATGCAAGGAAAACAAAAGAATGCATTAAGACGCTCACATCCACACAACCATTTCTTTCTATTATACATTTCACTTTTAAAACTTCGTGTAAATGCTTTATTTTTCGATTTGCACTCTTGTTTTAAATTTAAAAAGGGCCGTGGCGGTCCGGCCAATTTTATGTTCACTTTATTTTGAAAAGTTCTGTTATTTTCTTTAATATAATCAATGTTTATGCTCATTTTCACTAATACCATACACAGTATAGAATAAAAGTTCTCGAAAAAAATCGAAACAAAAACTAAAAACAATTATTTACGGTAATATAAATAAACAATTATTAGCGCGTCACACATACAGTGAAACTATACTGATAGTCTAATAACGAGATGTCAATCATGGCTGCCGTCGCCTCGCGCGCGCCCATGCCAGCCAGCCAATTCATCAAACATCGGGTGCCCTCGGCAATCCTCGGTTCGCACGTGCGGCGCTCGACAACCGACTCATTACTCTGTACGTTTCTATGAACTATCTTTTGTTTCACGCGTCAGGCGTATTAACTCGTACACCTACAAGTTGTATTAGCAGTCCTCGTGCACTCGCCGAAGCGCACGAGAATATGTCTTTACAGGAAAATAAGTCTTAATAGTTTAGTAAAGCGCTCAAACTGTTTCACCATAATTGGAGATTTAATTTTTTATACGTTTTTGTTTTTGTATGTTTAAAAATAAATATTAAAATGGTAATATAAAAATAAAGATGAAGTAGGTACTTAATATTTTGTCATTTTTAAATCTTTTGGATTGGTGGTTCAGCGCACGAGCGCACTTAAGGTACAGCCGCCACTGATTGTTAGTTTTATAACTTTTTGTCCCGGGTTCAAATCCCTGTGGGGTATCAAATTTTTTTATTTATTTCTATCTTCAGAAAATGACTTATTTATTCTATTTCAACTTCATTTACATACTTTTATTGCGTGAAATAACATTTAAAACATATCACATTGCTTATAACATATACAACAAACGTAATTTCGGCCAATATATCAACAATGACATCGTAATATACCTCGCCCATATCAAATGAAATTGGTTCAGGAGGCGAATCTATTAGTAAACTGAAATCTGAAACAAGAATTTTGCAATATTTATAAGCGTTTGACACTTGTTTTTCCATTTCCTTGTTGAGCTCCATTTTGTCCATTTTTTTTTTTCACGGATATTATTTTTAACCATTTACACGCAACCGCTCTTTGAATAATCATATCGAGTATAAAAAATCAAAAAAATCTATCTTCTCGATGCTACGTGTTTCGTTTAAAATAACTAATGACGATATACAAGTATAGAAACGATAAAGATGAAATAAATAGAATAGTAATACCTATTTCAATTGAATACGCACCAAAACAATAAACTTACCAACAAAAAGTGAAAAAATAATTTAAGAATGCCACTTCCCTGACGTATGATTGCAATGAAATACCGAGGGTGGTGGTGTAACGGCTAGCGTTCTGCCCTCGCATTCGGGAGGACGGCGGTTCGAATACCCGTCCGGGCATCCAGATTTGGGTTTTCCACGGTTTCCCAAATCACTCCAGGCAAATGCCGGGATACATCCTTCAAAAGGCCATGGCCGAATTCCTTCCCATTCCTTGCCTCCCATCCTTTCCCGTCTCTAAATACCTCGCTTTTAGAGAGACATTAAGCAGATAAAAAAAAAATGCAATGAAATCTTCAAGGGCGTACGGCTGGATTGTGTTGTGAAAAGATTAACTTGCGTAGACCCACGAAAACTTCATTACGAAGAAACCATTATCAGAAAAAAAGACGCTGTATTTTATTTAGGTAAGTTGAATTGTTTTAAATATTATTTCACACAGTAAAAGTGTTAAATGAAGTTGAAATAAAATAAAAAAAACATGCCTGCAATTACTGAAGGAAAAAAGTAAATTTTTTAAAAAAATCGATGTTGTGGTGATTTGAACCCGGGTCTAAAGCCAAGATTTAACCGCATAGAATACACTAGCATATATAATTATGTGGCAATAATTCTAGTTTTAATAGGTTATTATTATTTTTTTTTTTCTTTGCATGCGAATATCTCAAAAACTAGGGCGCATTTGAAGAAAGGACTATACCACGGACATAAATGGTGTGAACCCTTCAATGTATATGCTGAAGATTGAAATCCGTTCTTAACATGTCTGATGGTCCTCAAGTAAGACTAGCTGCAAATCTTATAGACACCACTGGTTCCCTAGCAGTGGTCGGGGGTTTAGAGTAGAACTCAGGTAACGAATTTGGTGACAAAAATGAATTTTTAGGGACACAAATTATCTGATCTAGTCTATTACTCGAGTTGGAATATTTTTGGACCTCTAAAGGACGATTTAAACAAAACATCCATTGCACTGGATCTAAAATTGAGAAATGTGAGTTTTCATGGATAAAAGAATACGCGAGTCAAAGATTATGAACACGTTATCTCTGCTTTGCTCGAATACATAATTAAGATATAGTTAACAATAATGGTTCGCTCTGCAAAATTTGAGGAATTTTTGTTAAGTGCTTATGGCTTAGAAAGACAGAGAACTACCTGAACAGAGACTCATTACACGGATCTCGCTTTTTAGTAAGCATACAAGGTCATCAACGAGCGACCTGATTTGACCTTCAGTTCCCTCTAAAGCCACGCTCTGAAAACCTGCTGAGTTTTGAAGTAAGTAAGAAATATTAACAGAAATGTTAAACAAGGACCAAGATGATCTTACTGTCATACAGATATAAACAAGACCTTACTGTATAATTTGGAATGTAGGGAGCAATAATAAAATTAATACAGTCTTCTCGGATGGCTATCCGAGTGAGCAGGGTGTTTTCACAAGATATGTCAGTGATTGAAACCTCTGTCGCCATCTTCTGACTCTATCGCCATCTTCTCACCGAAAGATGGCGACAGAGGTTTCAATCACCGAAATATCTTGTGAAAACACCTTGCTCACTCGAATAGTAATCCTAGAAGACTGTATTAATTTTAAGCGCCTAGTAGTACATTGTATGGCTCTCCATGTAGAAGAATCCGGAGGTAAAACTTCCCTTCACTCGGATCTCCGGGAAGGGAATACATTGAGAGGGAATACCTTTAAAAACAAGAAAGGAAGAAAAAAGGAAGAATCGATAAGGACTGGAACATGGAATGTGAGAACACTATTACAGGCAGGAAAACTAGAAAATGCAAAACAGGAGATGAGTAAGAATGGTTTAGATGCACTTGGCATGTGTGAAGTGAGATGGGGAGGAAACGGTGAGGTAGAAAGTGGAGATTATAAGTTTTTCTACTCTGGAGAAGAGAAGAATGGTGAAAATGGAGTGGGAATAATGATAGGCAAGAGACTGAAAAACAAGGTTGTGAAGGTGCAATATATTGATGGAAGACTGATGATTCTAAGACTGCAAGGCAATACAAAAGATATAGTAATAATACAGGTATATATGCCAACTAGCCAGCATAGAGATGAGGAGGTAGAAGAATATTATGTGAAGTTGGAAGAACTTATTGAGAAAGAGAATAGAAATGCTTGTATCATCATTATGGGAGACTGGAATGCTGTAGTAGGTGAAGGAAAACAAGAAGATATAATAGGAAAATTTGGATTAGGGATAAGAAACGAGAGGGGTGAAAGACTAATCAACTTTTGTAAAGAAAATTCACTAGTGGTGGGTAACACCCTATTTGAAAATCATAAAAGGAGACGTTATACATGGATCTCTAAATTAAATGGAGAAAGGTATCAGCTGGACTATATTCTGATACAAAAAAGGTTTAGGAACTGTATGAAGAATGCTAAAGCTTATCCAGGAGCAGATATAAATTCAGATCACAACCTCGTAGCAGGAGAAATACAAGTAAAATTGAAAAAAGTGAAGAGAGGAAAAGCAAGAGAAAGACTGAACATAGAAAAACTAAAGGAGGAAGGTAAGGCTTTGGGGTTAGAAGAAAGGTTTTTGCTAAACTACAAAGGAGGAAAATTTAAAGAATGTATAAATAAAAATGGATAAAAATGAGGGAAGGGCTCATGAAAGCTGCCAAAGAAACTCTAGGAATTAGAGAGCGCAAAGGTATCAGGAAAGAATGGGTAACAGAAAAAATGCTGGAAAAGATGGAAGAAGTGGAAAAATTCTGGAAATGAAGAAGGAAGAAAGAGGTACAGGAAACTGAACAATGAACTAAGAAGAGAAACTGAACAAGCAAGAGAAGGGTGGATGAAAGAGAAATGCGAGGAAATAGAAAAACTGGAGAATGAAGGGAAATATGAAATGATGTGCAAAATGGCTTTTGAGATTGTCTTCGAAAGAAAGAGAAACAAGAACAACATGGAAATAGAAAGAGAGGATGGCAAATTAGTCAATGAACCATATGAGGCGCTGAGGAGTTGGCAAGAATATATTGAATGCTTATATAAAGGAGATCAAATACCAAGTAAAATTGAAGAAGAGGCACAGGTAACAGGAGATGGAAAGGGCTATGAGATCCTAGAGACAGAGATAGGAAAGGCTATGAAGGAGATGAAGATCGGAAGGCATGCGGAATCGATAATTGACCTGCAGAATTGTTGAAGAGTTTAGGAAACAAAGGAAGAAGGGAGATAGTACACCTTTGTAATAAGATATATGACGAAGGGAAATGGCCAGATGACTTTCTCGCAACGGTAATGTAACCAATTCAGAAGAAAAAGAATACTAATAAATGTGAAGAGCATAGGACTATCAGCCTAATTTCACATGCTGCTAAAGTGTTGTTGAGAGTGCTGAACAGAAGGTTATATTGAAAGTTAGATAGATTGATTGGAGAAGAACAGTTTGGATTTAGAAAAGGTAAAGGAACAAGAGATGCTATCGGCCTGTTAAGAATCATAGGGGAAAGATATATTGAGAAAGGAAGAAACATCTATGCCGCCTTTATTGACTTGGAAAAAGCTTTTGATAGGGTGCAATGGAAGAAGCTGATGGATATCTTGAAGTACAAAGGTGTAGATTGGAAGGAGAGAGTGGTTGATACAGAACCTATATTTACAACAGAAAGTACGAATAAAGATCGGAAACGAGATGTCTGGAGAAAGCAGCATTGGGAGAGGCGTAAGACAAGGTTGTTGCCTTTCCCCATTATTGTTCAATTTATACTTAGAAGAAATTATTGGAAAAGACTTAAATGGAAAAAGAGGAGTGCGTATTGGTGGCAAGAAAATAGAGTGCATACGATTTGCTGATGATATGGTATTGTTGGCAGAAAGCGAACAAACTCTAAAGAGAATGCTGAAAGGTCTAGATGAAGCTTGCCAAGAGTTTGGAATGAAAATCAATGCAGCAAAAACTAAGAGTATGGTGATTGGAAAAGGAAGGAATATAATAAATATTAAGTTAGAAAGAACTGATATCAATCAAGTAAGATCGTTCAAATATCTTGGGAGTATGATCACCGAAGATTTGAGGTGCCATCAGGAGATAAAATCTCGCATTGCCGTAGCGAAGGAAGCGTTTAATAGGAAAAGGAGGATACTAACTGGAAAAATAGACAAAACACTTAGAAAAAGATTCTGTAAATGTTTTTTATGGAGTGTGGCTCTTTATGCGTCGGAGACATGGACACTGAGACGAGAGGATGAAAAGCGATTAGAAGCGTTTGAGATGTGGATGTGGAGGAGGATGGAAAAGATAAGCTGGGTGGATAAAATAAGCAATGCTGAAGTGCTGGACAGGGTCAGTGAAAGCAGAAAAATTCTCCAAGTAATAAAGGAGAGAAAGAAAAATTGGATGTGACACTTGTTGAGAGGGGAGTACCTGATAAAAGACGCCTTGGAAGGTTTAGTCTGTGGGAGGAGAACAAGAGGAAGAAATAGATCCCAAATTATAGATAACAGGTACATGGTTCTTAAGAGAAAGGCAGAAGATAGATCATTGAGAGCAGCCAAGTGAAAACCTGCCCGAGGGCAGAAAACTAATGATGATGATGAGGATGATGATGATGAGAGAAACTTCAATATTAATAATAAAATTACAAGTATAACAAGGTTTTGTCTGCTGGCGGCGTATGTGTTGTAGTTGGGCGGTGGGCAACGCGTGGGTAGTCGCCCTGTCTGAGGCGCCGGAGCCCGTCTGCTGGTTAAACTTTCATGAAGTCGCAGTCCCCGGCACAGAGTCAGTTTATGCGGCGGCTGTTCGGCTTTGCTTTGATATCGCCGGGGACATCACGGCTTCGCAGTTCGACCCCAACCAGCAGTGGTCACCCACTAACCGCTGAAAGAGGGAAAAGAATCATATATATCTGAACACACTCTGTCTTCGATGCGCAGGTATATTGTGATAAAGAAATACTCAGCAATTGTATAACAAGTACGGTGGACAAGGAGCAATTTCATGCACTATCGGAAGACAAATTACACAGCATCTTCGCACTCAGCAACTACAATATCTTAGTGTTTCAGTGCGTTGTATCTCTTCTTGCAAACTTTGTTTTGGTTGTTATTTTGTCTTTGTTTTCAAGTTTTCCGTTAGGAATTAACAGCTCGGCAATGCGAAGGTCATTACCAGATGGAGAGGATTGGAGACAAGGAGCAGAAAAGAATTCGGCCGTGTCCTTTCGCCTGAAGTGATTTGAGGAAACTACGGAAAACCGAAATCTGGGACTCGAAATCGCGTACTCCTTAACGCGAGGCCAGAGTGTTACGAATCACCCACCAAGATTGGTTGATTTACACTGAAGACGGCAGATGTTTAGTGCAGTTGATGTGAGACGCCGTGATGTTGTCAGCTACATTTTTAAACTACTTCCAGAACCTAAGCATTGTTGGAACCGAGTCTGGGTGGTAACGTTCCGGCCTCGCATTCTGGAGGACGCGGGTTCGAATACCCGTCCAGGCATCAAGATTTGGGTTTTCCATGGTTTCCCCAAATCACTCCAGGCGAATGTTGGGATGGTTCTGTCAAATAGGCCATGGCCAAATTCCTTACCTTTACTTGACCCCATTCCTTTTACGCTCTAAGGACCTCGACATCGACGAGGCGTAAAGCCATAAAAAAAGACATTTTGAGATCCGTCAGCCATAGTGCACCTCTGTGAAGAGCTCAACACAGAAGCATTTATCAAATCCACGCAGCGATTAAGTTTTCCGTTGATAGAAGCGAGTTTGTTTAGTGAAATGAATGCCAAGAATTTTTGATCATTTATTATTGTTATTAGAAAACCAGGTGAAATTGCAGGATGTGATAAAGGAGGGAGGTGTTGATTTCACTGCCATAAAGAGTCTAGGGTCGATTCACGGAGTTAGAGCTCCACATTAACTTTCCTGTCGCTGGCGCTAGATGGGAAGTACACTCTTTGGCAAAAAAATTGACTGTGGGCGCTATGTGACATCACTGGAGAGTTTGTTCCAGGCATTGACTTACGGAAATGAATAGCAGATTGCGCTGAGTTGAATACCCGCAATGATGCCACATTGTGCGGAATAAGGGACTTAGTCTCAGGCGCCCAAAGTCAATTTTTTTTGCCAAAGAGTGTATCTCCGACAGTTTCTACTTACTCTGTGCGCGGTATAATATCTGACATTCATTTATCGACACTAGTGAAGTAGAACGGGGTAGAAGAACATCGAGATGCAACAATCAGGAATTACATGTACAGCCAGGTGCAAACCCGTGATCGTGTTTTGTTTTCTGGTCACGGATCTAGAATAATTCCCGGTGGGTAGTTACTGAAGTTCAGGTAATAGGATGTTGAAATGACGGCAATGATAAATCTGTGAACTTTGAATTCAAATGAACTTATTACTGTTCTCATCAGCATGTTCTTGAAGATTAAAAAATAACTGTGTCAAGGCTGCAGATAGCAAGGAATACCAAACTGCATACACAGTAACGAAAGAAGCCCTGCACCAAGACTGAAGTACCGGTTGCGAGAGCCGAAAGCCTATTCGACAGATCAGCTAAAAAAGTGAGAGTTTCCATGCATCTGAGCTAACCGACAGAAAGAAGTTCGAATATTCAAGATATATAGGAGCTTTTGTCATCTTGGTTACTGTAATGTTCACCGGGGAACCACTCATCGATTACTGACAAAGGTTAACTGTAACGACGTGGTGAAATTAAACTGAATACCAGTAATGTGAGAGAAACTCACGCATTCAATATTCCTCACCCACCTCCACTCGCTATTAAAAAAAATAAGTGACGTGTATACACCACTACATTTTTTATTTATGATTTTCGATAAATAACACAAAAGTATTATTGATATAGGGATTAAATAGTCTCGACTGCTGACAACCCCAGAAACTCCCACTACCAAACCGACTGTTGTGCGCGGGGGGGGTGCGTCTCACCTGCGGTAAGGTAAACTGTGTCTCTGACCCTTTTAACTTAATTTATAAAATCAATGTATTTTTATGTGTAAACCGAGTGTAATTTGTAAGAAGTTAATAAAACATGTTATTCTCTGACACCTTGTTCATATTTTTAGACTGCCAGCTGATAAATGTGATGTTAACAACATACATAATATATACTATTATTGTACATGAAATTATAGTAATAATAAAAAATAATAAAACAAATTTTATGCCTGAATGCTGGATTTTTGTTTACATATCTACATAAAGGAAATTCCATTGTTTGTTTTGTGTGTGAATAACGTTGATGTTGAAAAAATGTTAATAGAGAAGCATTAGAAATTTTATTCAACATTACAGAAAAGCTGTGGATCACAGAAAATATGTAAGAAACTAATTAGCAACACCTGCAGAAAAATACTGTATCCTGCACTATCTAAAAAGAGCTAGATGGCAGATGGATGATCGTGGATAGCCGTACGGGCATTCCACCTGAATGCTTGCCCGATGTGTTACCGCCATCCCACTATGCTCGGTTTGCTTATTTACAGCTAGAAGACTTTAGAGGGAAAAGAAAGGGAAGGAATTGGCCATGGAATATTCAAGGAACCATTCCGCCATTTGCCTGCTGTTATTTTTGGAAACCATTGGAAACTAATTAAGGGACATAACTCATACCAGAAAGAAAACTGTTAATACAAATGAAAATGCATTGTTAATGTAAACAGAAAAGCTGTTACCTATAATTAACAGAGAATTACATAGAAGGAATTTTACTGATGACATAGACCTTCTGAGACCGATGTAGAGTGATTAGCATGGAGTAACGACAAGACATTGAGATAACGGAACAGATGAAAGAAAATAACTAAAAAGATGAATCACGCATTTAGATAGAGATATTATTAGCTGTCACCGACGAGATTAAGAAAATTATGTTTCATTCAAGCGGTGTCCAGATTTAACGAAATAATGTATCACTGTTGTTAATAAATAAGTGGTTGGAGGTAATTAATGGAGTAATCACAGTCAAGAACAAAAGTGAAATTAAACAAGTAATGCAAAGGATGGGTATATCTTCTTTAGGTATACGAGAATTAAATATACAGAATATAAGAACAAGCCTATATTTAACGTTGTAATTGCTCTAAATATGACGCATTATGTGCTCAGATAGGAAAGGAAATTACGCTATGAAAGATAAATTAAAATATAATTGTTACTGGGTTGTACATAAAGAAAAGAATAATATCGATTAGCTACGGTAACAACGCTTAAAACTACCTGCTTCTCTTATAATCGAAATTTAGAGAGGCGAAATGGGCAGCAGGCTCCATGAATGCGTCATAGAAAAATTGCTGTGGTATATTATATGACCGTGATTTGACAATTGTTACTTCATCTTATCTACATGGAAGGATACTAACGTTTGTAAGTTCTGAATAAATAGACTCAGCCCCTGCACCTGTCAAGCTCTGCCATGTGAAACTGTACAGTATTATAACTCTGGTTTGAAGGCGTATTGTGCTCCATCTTACAATCTTTGATTGTAATATAGATTATGGTATGATCTCAACAAGATCCGCAAAATTTACACTAGTTATTTTGGTTCGTTTCATGTCAATTCCTTCCAACTATGCATACTAAATCCGCCACCCAAGAGCTGTTTCACAAATTTCACACCATCCTTAGATTTCTAACAGCACCCCTCCTTCGGAAAGAAAAATCTCTGTAACGAATGATTTTGTTCCTGTTGAAAGAGGCAACAACACTTATACGTAGTCTCGATATGAAGTCTTCACGTGTTCTCCGCCGTATAGTGTTGAAAAAACACAACAACGAGCTTTCAGCAGCTACCTCTGCCGCCATCTTCAGGTCTGATGTTATGCAGGGAGCACCAGAGCTGCACTGGTGCTTCCTGCATAACAAAAGACCCGAAGATGGCGGCAGAGGTAGCCGCCGATAGCTCGTTGCTGTCTTTCTTCAACACCATACGGCGGACAACCCATGAAGATTTCATATCATCGAAACGCCGTGAAAGCCTTCGTTCTCACACTTATAGTCTTATTTCACTTTCATCGCCTCTGTTATCATTCAGATTTATAAACTGTACCAGGCATTTCCGACGAAGAAACATGGAAAGTAAACTTGAAGAGTCTCTCCGGAACGTAATTGCCTTCGCCTATGTCGCGCTGCTGTGACGCCTGCAGCTGCCGCAACCATTTGCACACCAGTCAAGTGTGTAGTCGCTGTTCCAGGCGTCAGCCGATGCTCCATTCAGGCATGGAGAAGGCTGAGTTTGCTACTGTCTAGGAAATGGATAACAGACGACACTTAATGCTGTGAGTCTAGTATTGTGTAAAATGTCGTTGATGTTGTAAGTTTTGACACTGAAGAAAGCACTGTTCGTTATATATATATATATATATATATATATATATATATATATATATATATATTATCCAAGCACTGTAATCTTTTTCAAAGTAATTTTATTTTGATAGGATACCGAACACTGTATTTCGTATCTAATTTGCAAATTGTATACGATTATTTAAGAAAATGTACTACATTCCGGCTGCCAAAAAGGAATTGTGAGTATTTAATGTGGATTATTTACTGACTGTAAGTGTGATAGAAATTTTTTTGCCGTTGTATAGCGACGATTAAATTATTTGCTAAACTATATGTAAAACCGTGACCTTGTTTTGGATATGATCGCTGATCTAAAATGGTTCCCAGTATGACATATCAAAGAAGCATATAACATAGGTTCAAATAGTTAAGACCTCGTAAGGTCGACTTAAAAGTGTTTAAAAGTGAAAAAAAAATGGGTTTTAGGGACAAAATAATGAGATTATTGGCTCTCAGTTCTTAACCGCGTGACATTGTTGGACCTCTTAAAGTGGATTTAAAAAAAAAAAATATGTTCTGTATAAAATCTAAAAGTAGAAAAGTGAATTTTTAGTGTCAAAGGTCATGACGGCGTTTAATTTGATTTTCATTTAACTCCAAATGTTCACTCTGCAGAACTTCTATTGAGTATCAAGGGAGTTAGAAGTATTAAAGACGGTCAGAGATAAAAGCAGACGACGAACACGTATGAGAAATTAATGAAAGTCGCGTGAAGCCATAACTGGCTGAAACTGTATTATTTGCATTTCGGATTCTCCAAATTAAAAGAGGTTCAACCTTTTTAGGTGTCACTCTCTTTCACGAGATTTCTTTGAGCATAGAAAATTAAAATGTAATACCTTAAACACATAACAGAAATTCATAATGTGGAGTATAACAAACACGTTTGCTGAAAAATTATTAAACTCACCATATTTCATTAGGTAAAAGTTGAGATTCCAGGACGGATGACTGCTTAGGGCCGCATCACGGTAGATGGAAACACTCTAATTTAGATTTTATTTTTACATTTCATGTAATACAAAAGATGGTAATAGTATTGGTATCAATGTTGGACGCAAACGTATCTTTCCACTAAATATCGTGGTGTGTAATAAAGTGGTTCACACGAAAAGAACGAATGCAACAGTTATCAACTGACCGCGTAGTTGAACGGAGCGTGTTGTGTGAGCGGTAACGCTTGAAAGACGCATAAGATGTTTATTAAGCTTGAAAATCTCTCGGGCATAAAGCCGGATCAAGTGATCGTGGATGAACGAATTTTCGTGCCATCAAGTTGAAGATGATGGCACGTTACCCCGTCGAAAATTCGTTCATCCACGATCACTTGATCCGGCTTTATGCCCGAGAGATTTTCAAGCATCAGATTTGTCGAGAAAACCTACGATTACATATCGTGTTTATTTATGTCTGAAGGCGATCTCCATCAGATTATGAACCTGGCTCCGTGTAAACTGTGGTTATCTCGTTAAAGTTTTCTCACTTCAGATTTAGTATCGTAGTAAAAATTGTGTTTATGATAGGGAATGTATGTAAGCTTAGTAACTTGCTTTTGGTGTCAAATTCAGGAGTTGGATGGGGTACAAAGCAGAACAGCTAGATTTCTTTGTGGTAATTACGTAGAATCCAATCAGTAACTCATAGATACAGGAACTAGGTTGGGAGTCATTGGAACACAGAAGGCGGGTGAAGAGAGTGTTTAGATTGTACTTACAAGGCTTATAATCTCGATGACCCGTGGATGAATGTTGGTTGAAGGTTTAGGAATAGTACATGGTAAGGAAGAGATGATCATGGCCATAAGCTGGCCCTTAATTTCAGGCGAAAGTGTGTGAGAACATTTTCTTCCGCATTTAAGAGGGTCAGGGTTCGGAATAAATTAGCGAGGGAAATGATGAGCAAAAAGTTGGAATTAATTAAGTCGAAAAGTTAGTGACTTATGAAAAAGCGTTTCATGGGAAGGTGGGACGTAAGGACATTGCTACCGGAGCATCTTCTGCATCGGTATTGAGAATAAATTAAATTAAATTAAAATTTTAAACAATTATTGTGATGGTTACATTAATATTCACTTCTGTTTGTTTAACTGCTTTACGTCTCTCAACAGCGAGGTCTTTAGAGACGGGAAAGGATGGGGGGGCAAGGATGGGGGGCAAGGATGGGGGCAAGGAATGGGAAGGAATTCGGCCATGGCCTTTCCAAGGAAGCATCCCGGCATTTGCCTGGAGTGATTTGGGAAACCATGGAAAACCCAAATCTGGATGGCCGGACGGGGATTCGAACCGCCGTCCTCCCGAATGCGAGGCGAGAACGCTAACCGTTACACCGCCACGCTCGGTATTCACTTCTAATAGGTTGATAACACCCATAGTGCTGTGTGAAATGGTATTGAATTTTGGAGGGGTTCCGTAATTACCGGTATAGATGTTACAGTATGTAATAAGGGCCTTAGTGGATAAATACGTTATATTTATCTTTCTTAACTTTATGGTTAATAAAAGGGGATTTTAATTTTAAATTTTAATTTTTTATGAAGGAGTGAAAATATGGATTTGCAAGAATCTCGATGTTAGTTGGAATATAGGAAAACTGTCACAATATGACATTTATTTAGTATCATTGGCGATTACAAGTCTGAACCAATTTACCGTTAATATTAATACAAGTAGACAAAATCATCAAAGCAACGCTCAGAGGTACAATAAGCCGTCTTGAGCAAACAAACAATTGTAATTTTTGTATTAATCGTACTTTTAAATTCATCTACGAATTAATATGCAAGAGAGAATGATACTTGGAAACAATGTACAATACAAGTTATGACAATCTCAGACATAGGTATCATAATACTGTGACTTTACATTATCAAAAGAAAATCATGGGCGCCACGAATGAACAATATGCCATTCTAAAATAACTATAGTGCTGGCCAGAACAATTGGCGGGTCTCCTAGAATGCGCCGTTGCCAAACCACGCGCGTAACAGTTGTATTCACCTTTTTACTTGAAGTAATAGTTTATACTGTATTTTAAATAATTTATAATCGAAATTTTGTGATAAAATATTGATTTATGTCATTTCGTTAAGAAAGTTATGTTCGTGTAAATGCATTTGATATAACTGAAGAATACTTTCTCGAGAAATTAAGAAAACGTATTGAATTACTCTTCTTTATTTTATTTGTGGCTAAGCACGTATTAAATTTTATTTACAACTAAAATCAAAATTATACTTTGTTATCCTCTGCACTGAAAAACTTGCAAAATTGACGACAAAATTATATATATATATATAGACTATAGAATTAAAATTGCTGTATACCAAAAATTTATATGTAGAAAAGAAGTATGGCCACTGCAGTTCTTTTTATAAAAATCAACCATAATAAAAGTAAGCAAAAATGTTATATTGTCATCATGAATATTATTAGAAAGCCAAATGTTTTTAAGCAAAATTAATAATATCCAACAGTAATATCGTAACTTACTACCAACAATAAAACAAGTTAAATATGAGTTTGGGGTTTTAAATAACATTAACACAGCAAATGTTTATAGTATCTTAAACTGTTAAGTACAAGCTATTAAAGTTGCTCAGTAATTGATAAGTTTATTGCGTAATATGTTAAATGTTCTTTAATACCTTACTTGTCATTATTCATCTCCATCAACGCCTTCTTCTTCATCATCATCATCTTCCACTTCTTCGCTGCTCTCGTTCTCTGTCGTTGAATCTTCGTTGAGGTTGATTATAAGAGGCTCGATTACATTATCTCGGACCACTTCCTTTTCGAAATCTTCTGTTTGCAGTTTTTCGGTATGGTAAACACATTTCTGCCACTGTTCGACGGTGACGTTTTCCAAGGCTTTATGCAACAAACGTTCGACATCGGCGATTTTGAAAGTGTTGTTTTTCTCCGCGACTTCTCTTTTGACTTGGGCCCAAATGAGCTCTATCGGATTGTACTGGCAATGATAAGGGGGTAATCGGACTACTTCATGTCCTCTTTCGTTTGCAAGTACATCCAACTCATACACCGGTTCTTCTTTATTCATGCGAACCTTCTCCAGCATCTCAGCTCTAGTCTCCGTAGGCAAAAACGAAATTTTCTTTTCTGTTAGCCAAGCAGCTATATCAGCTTTCGGCGATTTGGTTGTTGGAGCTCGGTTTATCACTGCCGAATGATATTTGGCGTTGTCCATGACGATGATAGAACCTTCCTCCAAAAAATTCAAAAATCTGTTGAGAAACCAATCTTTAAACGTCGTTGTATTCATTTCTGAGTGATAATCTTCAGATTTGTTGGTTTTGCTGCATCTGTAGACCAACTTACTTTCCTGGAGAAAGCCTGTCTTTGCTGAACCCGCATGCAAAACAATTAGCCTTGCCCCTTTTCCGACAGGTAGCTTTAAGCCCCCACTTTGATTTGAATTCTGCCAGATATTTTTTAAAGAATGGTTCTGAGTTACCCAAGTTTCATCTAAGTAAAAAATGGGTCGCGTGTCACCTGAGCTACGAAGGGAGCTCATTTTCCTCAAAAATTTGACTCTTGAGGACACTAAGTCGTTTCGCTCAAGCAAAAATCGCCTACCATCATTCTGACGCCTGTATTTAAACCCTATATTGTTCAATATGCGTCTTACAGATCGTGCAGATCCTGTAAAATTTATCTTCTCTTTTAATATTTTTCTTAATTTTTCTGAGGTAGGGTACTCACCACGGTCGTAAAATTCGTGTACTGTTCTCCTGACAATGTCCCTGTCAAAGTCGTTAAGCTTTGTTATAGTGCTGTATTGTTTCACATTTTTCTTTGGAGAAACAAACGTAGGCGATTTTCCCTCACGACACACTCGCTGGACAGTTCTCAAACTGACACCACAAGCTTCAGCGCAAATAGCCTGTACATTCCCTAAATTTCTTCGCAATATGGTTGTTTTTTGCGGTAACAAATCACTACAGTTTTTTATTTCATTAACATCAAGTACGTCCATATTTTTCAAGTCTTTTCTTACCAGCGTGCATGTAGAAGACAAAATTTCACCATCATTGTCCACAAGGAGTTTGAAATATTTATATACACTGTGAATGATAGATTTACTCTGCCGGCGAAACTCTGTTGTCTTCTTCAGCCGCGGTGGTTCTGCTGTCGATGACGTGCGTCTTGTTGGAGTCGTTAGTCCGGAAACACCTGGAGTAGGAGAATAAGTCTCTTCCTGAGTATCCATTTTTAGTAGCACGATTCTCTTGCTAAATTACCGTTATTACAATTTACTGCACTTTTTGTTCGGTAAAATTAGGACACTAAATTACTGTAATTAATAAATAACTAAAACGAATTATTTAAATCGCAAAACGCTAAAATCAAAATATTCTCTCTCGAGCAAGCTCACCCTCACACTGACACACTTTCTAACTCCGATTCACAGGTTCACACATTTTTTGTGTGTTGAAAGGGAGGTGGAAGGTTTGGGGTGGGCTGCCGCTTGGACTAGGCAACACAGGCCGCACAGCGTTGCAATTTTCAGGTGATAGAAAGAGAGCGCATCGCGAGTTTGTCCCCAAGTACGGCAACAGCGCGTTAACACTGACCCGCCAATTCTTCTGTCCACAGCTATAGTTCTGGCAAATTACGCCGCTAGCTCAGGGGGTTTTCAGTTACAAAGTTAGAACATGGATCTATCCTCTCAAAGACGCTTAAGGTTTCTATTTCACGGAAAGCACAATCAGATTGCTTGGTCGTGATAATTTACCATTGTAGTTCTGTGTCTGATGTCTGCGGTGTTCGGAGATGACCCACGGTATGTGAGACTGTCTCACAAGGCGGCTACAGGCACTTCCGTACTGGTAATGCGCATCATCGCATTACTGGCTGTGTCGCCCGAAACTGCTCCAGCCAGCCGGCAGCGTAAGTTTCCGACACCAGGAGTCGGACTGCAGCAGTTAGCGAGAAAAGCCAACTTTCGGAGTCCACCACAGAATAGACTAGAATCGATTCGAATTGAAGCTCGTCGCTCTTCGATCTCGCGAAGAAACCTCTGGCTCCGCCCCTTGCAGTCTCGAAGATCACATTTAACAGAAAATTCCTAGGGTTTTAAGTTATGTGCTTATTTGGATTGGATCTTGAGGTTGGCACCTAATATCACGTGATATCCCCGATATTTTATTTGCTCCCGTGTATATCACAAAGGTCGGAAATATTCGGTTAAGTTTGCGGGGTGAGAGCGTATTCGGGTGGCGGGTTTTTAGCACCGGGGTAGTGGCCTGTTGTTGACTGCACACCCCAAGGTGAAAACCAGTGTTGTCCGGCAAAACCCTTTATCTCCGACTTCCCGTCGTCGTGGTTAGGGATGGCCACGATTAGCTTCAAGCCTACACAGCTCAATAATTCTTTAATATTCATGGCAACAAGAAACACTGAAGGTTCACCATTCCATTACAGTCCTCACTTGCAATCTTGCGTGCTTTAGGAAATTACTAAAAAAGTATCGAAGTGGTCGCCCAAGATTTATGAAAACTACTCTAACATTATGATTTGTATAATAAAAACTGCGCCCTAGAATGTGGCTACAGCGTGTCACATTATAATGTAGAAGATGTAGTACTGAGGGGTATTCGCGTCGGTTGCTGGTTTTTCGTGTCCTGACAGACAGAAATTACTGCACTGAACATAAACCAACAGCTTGCTCGCATTACAGTGTTTGTTGGAATAATTACGCCATCATAGAGCCTGCGCGCTTTCTGTGTTTGAAGTGTCCTGTTGTGCCTGAGGAAGGTGTATTCACCACATCGAAAGGCGATTTGCTACTTCGTAACTGCTACATTTCTTACTATGGTCACCTGCTGATGATTGAAATTGACGATAAGTTAGTGAAGTATAGAAAATTTGCACATTTTTACGTTTTGATTAAAATAAACATACCTTAAATTATTCATCGCTTTTATTCTGTGGAAACATGGAAGGCATACCGATATTTTTCGGATTGCAGCCCGTGCGTTGGTATACTCCGTTGCCGAATATTGTGCCCTTGTTTGGTATAATTGCGAGACACTCTCAAAATTGACATTTAACACAGCCAAATAATGAGACACGATGGGAGACTCGATGCTATTACCACACACAAACGCCAGTCGTCTGCGCTCGTAATGTACGGGACTGTAATACTACACCAGGCAACTGGCAAATATTGTTCTACGAAACCTTCGTGGCAAAACGACAGTGGTGAAAATGTAACAAGTAGCGTTGTTGGCCCATTCGACATGACCTCAACTTTTTATTTTATTTTTGAAAACGTTATTCGGTCCTATTACCAGTCAGCTAGCTCTGTGTTTTTCTTATTCTTCATCTCCTTCATGGAGAGAGAATTCGCTAAGGTGACCACTTCTCCCCGTTACGCCAGCTCATACGACAACGCACTGCAATCCCTCGTAATGGGCGGACACCCAAGCATTCCGTAACAACACACACAGGGGCGCCAACCTGGAAGAGCGCAGGAGAAGACAGCTGCCGAAGAAAACAAAACTCACCGAACGACCCCGCTGCAAGCCCACAAGAAGTGAACATTGTGAATGATGAATTTTACAGAAGCATGTATCTTCGTATCTCACATCCAAGAAGTCTGTATCTTAAACCTTTTATTTGCACCACACTTTGATTTTGTGTCTTGTATCTTGTACCTGGCATTGATATCTTGATACCTAGTACCATACATCTCTGAATTTTGTAACCAGTAAATAGGAAAGTAATAAACAAAAAAACAAAAAAAGTGCTCATTAATCCCAGTAATCACGAGTGCAAAAACAACAGAGCGCTTACACAACACTTAACAATTTAGGGAACTCGAACCGGCGATCTCTGAGACCCGAACTTACCTCCCACCCGGCTTACATCCAGAAATATATCTGGCTGCATAGTATGCTTTCGTGACCTAACGACCTTGTAGGTCAGAGAAGCAACAAATCAGACACAGGTTCAGGTAGAAATACCGAAAATTGATAACAAACACAGCCTATCAGCTTCCCAGCCTCTACTGTCATCAAACTTTGTGGATCAGACTAAATCTTCGTTCACATCTCCAGACACAATACGTAGCATAAACAAAAGGATAGTCGTGCGTTATCTATAGGCGTATTTATATGTAGCGCCTGTGAGCGAAGCGTGTCCGTACACTCACGGGCCGGCACGGACATTTGTTGGCGAGAAGGTTTTATCGGTACCGGCGCTCGTCTGTGGAAGTTTTTACTACACGACGCACTCCGAAGTGCAATTAAAAAAAAAAAAACCCACAAAAGTGGGAAAGCTAGCAGAGCTACAAGAAACTGGAAAAGACCTTAAAGAGAAACACCTCGCCATTGTGGCTACGCACTTAAACGAGTCACCTGGATCGCTGAGGTACAGCGAGAGCAGGCACGCCCCCGCGAACCGGACGTTTTCATTGCTGTTTTTAGGCGGTTTGCCGCTGTCATGTAGGCGAATGCCGCAATGGTTCCAAATCTACGCCTCATAAACTTTTCACAAAGAAAAAATACACTTACCAGGAACAGAAAATAGTTACGAGCTTCGCGCACAGATGGAGATACTCCACTTCCTCCTCTAGTGTAGTGATCAAGACAGGGACGGAAGACCGTGCACTTAAACACTGCTTCCAGGCCAACGAACTACCCTAGTGGATCCGCAGCCAAAGCAGCCATACGACAAAGAAAAATGAGACTCGCTATTTGCCCTGTCCATGAAGACAAAGATACTGACGCTGAAGAAAATTATCCTGATTGAGATATTCAAGCAAGGTCAGCTTCTCTTAAATTTATCATGGAAAGAAATCTCCACTTTCAAAATTCGTCTGAGACAAAACGGTATACAATTCGCGATTTATGATCTGCTTCAGGTGGTACACTTTCAAATGAGCTTATTGAATTTATATTGGAAAACAGAAGTGGAGACCAATGGCATTCAGGATTTTTTTTAATACTATCGCTAATATAGTTCAGTCATTCCCTACTCGAGACAGAGCAGGGCTTATAGGTAGACATTTGAGTCCCTGTTCTGACTGTGTAAGTTCACCTTCATCGTATGAATCACAAGGGTCTGAATCACGAAATGATTATCACAGCACACCATCACCATAAATTCCATCATAACAGTTACACCAATTGAACAAGGGCTATTATAATAATGACATTTCTACCATGGGTAGTTCTTCTATTGAAACATATCAAGACATTTTAGAGAAATAGTTCCCAGTTTACCTGACGGCGTGTGTGAGTGTATTGTTGTTCATATGTGAAAACGTATATGTGTGCCGTTTATGCGCTGGACTCGTTATGTGGTGGTAAATGTGAAAGAAGCTTAAACCGTTTCACGACTCGACACTGTTGGTGTCGTGACAACCTTGTGGAATCCTGCAAATGCGATCTTCGTAAGCCAACACAGACTCTGGACCTGATAAAGACTGCACCCATCTGTTGTAAGGTTGTATGTTAAAGAGACAATGCAGCTGGACAGATGTCAAAATGATAAAGCAGAATGGTCCACACTGTCACTTGCTGCGCTTTACGACGCTCCTTTGCAGGATTAGGGCAGCTGAACGGGGAAACGCTAGTTCCAGAGCAATGGCTCAACAGTCTTGATGTGTTCATCTGGCAGCGTATCTGTTTATCTACGTACTAGACTCAAAATTTGTCAAAAATGATTGGTTTAACGGAGTCTTCTGACAGTTAATATCTCTGCGGTTGACTAAGAAAATAGAATTTTTTTCCATGTAATGCTCATAATCTTATTTGTATATATTTCGGTTGTAGTTTACACATCGATACAGACTGAACTTCTTCTTCTGAATGATGTCAGAATTATGGAACCAATTAATTAAAAATTACTTAGGAATGCTAAAACCTTACGCTGTAGCGCGTGATATTGGTTTTATTCCTGGTCTAGGTTTCATTCAGCACGATAAATACGGAACTACTCCCATACGTATAAAAATATCGTAACTGTAAAAAAAATGTCAGTTTTCTGGTTCTATCTGCAATTCGACATAACCACATCTTCTATTAATATTGCTGTTCAAAATTCTAGATGCTATTACCCGCGTACGAATACATTTAGTGCATCGCGGTCTGAATTTTACCTACTGGACATATTTACGTATGTCTAATATATAGGAATATCAGTAATAAATGGAACTAATAATTAATATATTAATTTAATCGCAGTACCGGTACATACCTTTATTTTAGTGTTTCGGCAAATCTTTCCTTCACAGTGACTTAAAATATCTACATCAGATATAAATATCTTGTAAGCCCGTCAAAAATCACTTGTTAAATCCAATATTTTAGCAATTCGTTTCTTCGCTGACTTAAGTACCGTACTGCAACAATGGTATCGCTGTCCAGAGTGTATAAGAAAAAACTAAATCAAACGAATTAGAAAAAGAAACTTTCGATTTCAACGGAATAAGTACTTTTCTTTAAGTGTTATGACAATTAATTTATTCCCGGATGCATAGCTAAATAGAACTGTTATTACATAAAGCGCATAACCTTGAACATCTCCATTCGTTGTTTGTAGTGCAGCGCAGACGGAAAACGCGATACGATAGTTTTGACTTTCATTTTTACTTTAATGATACTTTGTATTCATTTTAAAGTACACACAACTCGCATTAATCAGATAGGCTGCAAGATAATAGAATATCCTAAAACTTGTGTGATTAATACCGTCAACCATTGATTAAACAGAAATATTACTAGTACCAGTTTAATAGTGGTAGCAGGAGTTACAACTAATAACATAACGTGGGACGCCAGAAAGCAGTTTTTCTTCTTTGTCTGATACAAACAAGTATTCCATATAACGTATGAGCGATTAATGTACAGTACCATTACTTTTATATCATTGGCTGTGTCTCTTTTTTTTTAGATGTTGTGATAATCTGACCACATATTTATGAATTTCAACTTGGAAAAGACTGTTGTAATGTAAGCATCGATGTTTCCCTCTGCTCGCATTCTATTGACTTTATCATTTTGGTCCTATTTCGTCTGTTGGTAGACTATTGATAAGCTTTTCGGTTAGTGAATAAATCTTGGTATTCAGTCCTGTCATGAATTAACAATATTTTCCTCTATTCACTCCTTTTTCACAGGTTGCTGTCATGGTCGCCAGTGGTTTTACCTCTGTCCGAAGGTTACTGATTAGGCCTACTACCGTTCTTGACTGAACTCAATAGTTCTCCAAATGACAACACGCGAATCGCTTCTTTAATTAATATTTCCTTTTCCGTGATCCTTAAGATGATATAAGCACAAGGTTTCTCCAAAGAAACTGCAGCGCTCATGCACAAATATTACAGCGATTAAGCATTTCGACAACGACTAAGTTTCTACTAACTTTGCTTGCTATTTCCGCGTGTTTAAATAAGCGCCGGAGAAAGATCCAGAAAACCGCAAGAAGTGCCGACCGATGTTTCTCGAACGGCGGAAATGCAGCCAGTTATCAAAATCACTATTAAACAATCAGAATTACTAGAAAATGTTTCAGTCATTAGATAACACCAGGAAAAGGAATTTAAAGATATTTACAGGTATTTCCACACAAAATTATCTTCATAAACCACTACAAACCACTGAAAATTGTCCATCAAACATCGTGGCTCACATCATTACAAAGTTTTAATCAATGCATCATGTATAATAGTCCTTGAGCTTATTAAATAGCATTTACATATTTCTCTCCATAAAACAATATTTATTTAAACAAATTCACAAGTATTTACTCGAAAAATATACAAAATCATAATTAATAAACTTCCAGCATGCTGTGCATAATTCTTAAAATTATAATTTCATTCAAGGTCTGGGTATGAGGGCTTTATAACGTGCTAATTGATGTATCGGGTGATCATATGTAACAAACGACCGTAAACGAAATCTAGCTTTGTATTCAACCCGAAGAGCAGAGCAGTTTGTCGGAGCCAGAGACTGGTACTATCTAGTCTGTAAAAGACAAATATGAAGATGCTGAAGTTGAACACGATGAATTAAATTTTATTCAAGATAAAGTTAAAAAATCTTCAGTAGGAAGATATACTGAAGCTCCATACTTTACTGCTATCAGACGCAGTAGAAAACCTTCACGATGCTGAGGAGAGAAAGCAATAAGAATTCAGACGAAACTCTGAAGTATCTAGCGGCAAAAACAAGATGTTGATTACCACTTCCATGAAATCGGTTAAAATATAGTTATAGATTTACATATTCCTTTTTTAAAATAGAAATAAATTTTTTAATAAAGGACTGGTTTAGATTATACAATCATTGTCGGAATTTTCGATATCATCCATTCTGATACATCCACCCTAACGTGGTGGGTGAACGGTTAACTTTCTGTCCTCGTATTCGGGTGGACGTGGGTTCGAATCCCCGTCCGGTCATCCAGATTTGGGTCTTCCATGGTTTCCCCAAATCACTCCAGGCGAATGCCGGGATGCTTCCTTCAAAAAGGCCATGGCAGATTTCCTTGCCGTTCCTTGTCCCGCGTCCCATCCCGCCTCTAATGACCTTAGCCGTCGAGGAGGTGCAAAGCGATTTTTTTAAATAAAAATGTTTAGATCCAACACAACTGAGAGAAATGAAGTATTTCGTCAGAAAACGCATGTGGGGTGTTGTAACGATGGCAGAATTCCTTGCCGTTCCTTGTCCGTCGTCCCATCCCGCCTCTAATGACCTTAGCCGTCGAGGAGGTGCAAAGCGATTTTTTTAAAGAAAATGTTTAGATCCAACACAACTGAGAGAAATGAAGTAGCCTATTTCGTCAGAAAACGCATGTGGGGTGTTGTAATGATGGCAGAATTCCTTGCCGTTCCTTGTCCGTCGTCCCATCCCGCCTCTAATGACCATAGCCGTCGAGGAGGTGCAAAGCGATTTTTTTTAAAAAATGTTTAGATCCAACACATCTGAGAGAAATGAAGTATTTCGTCAGAAAACGCATGTGGGGTGTTGTAACGATGGCAGAATTCCTTGCCGTTCCTTGTCCGTCGTCCCATCCCGCCTCTAATGACCTTAGCCGTCGAGGAGGTGCAAAGCGATTTTTTAAAGAAAATGTTTAGATCCAACACAACTGAGAGAAATGAAGTAGCCTATTTCGTCAGAAAACGCATGTGGGGTGTTGTAATGATGGCAGAATTCCTTGCCGTTCCTTGTCCGTCGTCCCATCCCGCCTCTAATGACCATAGCCGTCGAGGAGGTGCAAAGCGATTTTTTTAAAAAAATGTTTAGATCCAACACAACTGAGAGAAATGAAGTAGCCTATTTCGTCAGAAAACGCATGTGGGGTGTTGTAATGATGGCAGAATTCCTTGCCGTTCCTTGTCCGTCGTCCCATCCCGCCTCTAATGACCATAGCCGTCGAGGAGGTGCAAAGCGATTTTTTTAAAAAAATGTTTAGATCCAACACAACTGAGAGAAATGAAGTAGCCTATTTCGTCAGAAAACGCATGTGGGGTGTTGTAATGATGGCAGAATTCCTTGCCGTTCCTTGTCCGTCGTCCCATCCCGCCTCTAATGACCATAGCCGTCGAGGAGGTGCAAAGCGATTTTTTTTAAAAAAATGTTTAGATCCAACACAACTGAGAGAAATGAAGTAGCCTATTTCGTCAGAAAACGCATGTGGGGTGTTGTAATGATGGCAGAATTCCTTGCCGTTCCTTGTCCGTCGTCCCATCCCGCCTCTAATGACCATAGCCGTCGAGGAGGTGCAAAGCGATTTTTTAAAAAAATGTTTAGATCCAACACAACTGAGAGAAATGAAGTAGCCTATTTCGTCAGAAAACGCATGTGGGGTGTTGTAATGATGGCAGAATTCCTTGCCGTTCCTTGTCCGTCGTCCCATCCCGCCTCTAATGACCATAGCCGTCGAGGAGGTGCAAAGCGATTTTGTTTAAAAAATGTTTAGATCCAACACAACTGAGAGAAATTAAGTATTTCGTCAGAAAACGCATGTTGGGTGTTGTAACGATGGCAGAATTCCTTGCCGTTCCTTGTCCGTCGTCCCATCCCGCCTCTAATGACCTTAGCCGTCGAGGAGGTGCAAAGCGATTTTTTTAAAGAAAATGTTTAGATCCAACACAACTGAGAGAAATGAAGTAGCCTATTTCGTCAGAAAACGCATGTGGGGTGTTGTAATGATGGCAGAATTCCTTGCCGTTCCTTGTCCGTCGTCCCATCCCGCCTCTAATGACCATAGCCGTCGAGGAGGTGCAAAGCGATTTTTTTAAAAAAATGTTTAGATCCAACACAACTGAGAGAAATGAAGTAGCCTATTTCGTCAGAAAACGCATGTGGGGTGTTGTAATGATGGCAGAATTCCTTGCCGTTCCTTGTCCGTCGTCCCATCCCGCCTCTAATGACCATAGCCGTCGAGGAGGTGCAAAGCGATTTTTTTTAAAAAAATGTTTAGATCCAACACAACTGAGAGAAATGAAGTAGCCTATTTCGTCAGAAAACGCATGTGGGGTGTTGTAATGATGGCAGAATTCCTTGCCGTTCCTTGTCCGTCGTCCCATCCCGCCTCTAATGACCATAGCCGTCGAGGAGGTGCAAAGCGATTTTTTTAAAAAAATGTTTAGATCCAACACAACTGAGAGAAATGAAGTAGCCTATTTCGTCAGAAAACGCATGTGGGGTGTTGTAATGATGGCAGAATTCCTTGCCGTTCCTTGTCCGTCGTCCCATCCCGCCTCTAATGACCATAGCCGTCGAGGAGGTGCAAAGCGATTTTGTTTAAAAAATGTTTAGATCCAACACAACTGAGAGAAATTAAGTATTTCGTCAGAAAACGCATGTTGGGTGTTGTAACGATGGCAGAATTCCTTGCCGTTCCTTGTCCGTCGTCCCATCCCGCCTCTAATGACCTTAGCCGTCGAGGAGGTGCAAAGCGATTTTTTTTAAAGAAAATGTTTAGATCCAACACAACTGAGAGAAATGAAGTAGCCTATTTCGTCAGAAAACGCATGTGGGGTGTTGTAATGATGGCAGAATTCCTTGCCGTTCCTTGTCCGTCGTCCCATCCCGCCTCTAATGACCATAGCCGTCGAGGAGGTGCAAAGCGATTTTTTTAAAAAAATGTTTAGATCCAACACAACTGAGAGAAATGAAGTAGCCTATTTCGTCAGAAAACGCATGTGGGGTGTTGTAATGATGGCAGAATTCCTTGCCGTTCCTTGTCCGTCGTCCCATCCCGCCTCTAATGACCATAGCCGTCGAGGAGGTGCAAAGCGATTTTTTTAAAAAAATGTTTAGATCCAACACAACTGAGAGAAATGAAGTAGCCTATTTCGTCAGAAAACGCATGTGGGGTGTTGTAATGATGGCAGAATTCCTTGCCGTTCCTTGTCCGTCGTCCCATCCCGCCTCTAATGACCATAGCCGTCGAGGAGGTGCAAAGCGATTTTTTTAAAAAAATGTTTAGATCCAACACAACTGAGAGAAATGAAGTAGCCTATTTCGTCAGAAAACGCATGTGGGGTGTTGTAATGATGGCAGAATTCCTTGCCGTTCCTTGTCCGTCGTCCCATCCCGCCTCTAATGACCATAGCCGTCGAGGAGGTGCAAAGCGATTTTTTTAAAAAAATGTTTAGATCCAACACAACTGAGAGAAATGAAGTAGCCTATTTCGTCAGAAAACGCATGTGGGGTGTTGTAATGATGGCAGAATTCCTTGCCGTTCCTTGTCCGTCGTCCCATCCCGCCTCTAATGACCATAGCCGTCGAGGAGGTGCAAAGCGATTTTGTTTAAAAAATGTTTAGATCCAACACAACTGAGAGAAATTAAGTATTTCGTCAGAAAACGCATGTTGGGTGTTGTAACGATGGCAGAATTCCTTGCCGTTCCTTGTCCGTCGTCCCATCCCGCCTCTAATGACCTTAGCCGTCGAGGAGGTGCAAAGCGATTTTTTTTAAAGAAAATGTTTAGATCCAACACAACTGAGAGAAATGAAGTAGCCTATTTCGTCAGAAAACGCATGTGGGGTGTTGTAATGATGGCAGAATTCCTTGCCGTTCCTTGTCCGTCGTCCCATCCCGCCTCTAATGACCATAGCCGTCGAGGAGGTGCAAAGCGATTTTTTTTAAAAAAATATTTAGTTCCAACACAACTGAGAGAAATGAAGTATTTCGTCAGAAAACGCATGTGGGGTGTTGTAACGATGGCAGAATTCCTTGCCGTTCCTTGTCCGTCGTCCCATCCCGCCTCTAATGACCATAGCCGTCGAGGAGGTGCAAAGCGATTTTTTTTAAAAAAATGTTTAGATCCAACACAACTGAGAGAAATGAAGTAGCCTATTTCGTCAGAACACGCATGTGGGGTGTTGTAATGATGGCAGAATTCCTTGCCGTTCCTTGTCCGTCGTCCCATCCCGCCTCTAATGACCATAGCCGTCGAGGAGGTGCAAAGCGATTTTTTTAAAGAAAATGTTTAGATCCAACACAACTGAGAGAAATGAAGTATTTCGTCAGAAAACGCATGTGGGGTGTTGTAACGATGGCAGAATTCCTTGCCGTTCCTTGTCCGTCGTCCCATCCCGCCTCTAATGACCTTAGCCGTCGAGGAGGTGCAAAGCGATTTTTTTAAAAAAAAAATGTTTAGATCCAACACAACTGAGAGAAATGAAGTAGCCTATTTCGTCAGAAAAACGCATGTGGGGTGTTGTAATGATGGCAGAATTCCTTGCCGTTCCTTGTCCGTCGTCCCATCCCGCCTCTAATGACCATAGCCGTCGAGGAGGTGCAAAGCGATTTTTTTTTTAAATGTTTAGATCCAACACAACTGAGAGAAATGAAGTATTTCGTCAGAAAACGCATGTGGGGTGTTGTAACGATGCCAGAATTCCTTGCCGTTCCTTGTCCGTCGTCCCATCCCGCCTCTAATGACCTTAGCCGTCGAGGAGGTGCAAAGGGATTTTTTTTTTAAAGAAAATGTTTAGATCCAACACAACTGAGAGAAATGAAGTAGCCTATTTCGTCAGAAAACGCATGTGGGGTGTTGTAATGATGGCAGAATTCCTTACCGTTCCTTGTCCGTCGTCCCATCCCGCCTCTAATGACCTTAGCCTTCGAGGAGGTGCAAAGCGATTTTTTTAAAAAAATATTTAGATCCAACACAACTGAGAGAAATGAAGTAGCCTATTTCGTCAGAAAACGCATGTGGGGTGTTGTAATGATGGCAGAATTCCTTGCCGTTCCTTGTCCGTCGTCCCATCCCGCCTCTAATGACCTTAGCCGTCGAGGAGGTGCAAAGCGATTTTTTTAAAAAAATATTTAGATCCAACACAACTGAGAGAAATGAAGTAGCCTATTTCGTCAGAAAACGCATGTGGGGTGTTGTAATGATGGCAGAATTCCTTGCCGTTGCTTGTCCGTCGTCCCATCCCGCCTCTAATGACCATAGCCGTCGAGGAGGTGCAAAGCGATTTTTTTAAAAAAATGTTTAGATCCAACACAACTGAGAGAAATGAAGTAGCCTATTTCGTCAGAAAACGCATGTGGGGTGTTGTAATGATGGCAGAATTCCTTGCCGTTCCTTGTCCGTCGTCCCATCCCGCCTCTAATGACCATAGCCGTCGAGGAGGTGCAAAGCGATTTTTTTTTTAAATGTTTAGATCCAACACAACTGAGAGAAATGAAGTATTTCGTCAGAAAACGCATGTGGGGTGTTGTAACGATGCCAGAATTCCTTGCCGTTCCTTGTCCGTCGTCCCATCCCGCCTCTAATGACCTTAGCCGTCGAGGAGGTGCAAAGGGATTTTTTTTTTTAAAGAAAATGTTTAGATCCAACACAACTGAGAGAAATGAAGTAGCCTATTTCGTCAGAAAACGCATGTGGGGTGTTGTAATGATGGCAGAATTCCTTACCGTTCCTTGTCCGTCGTCCCATCCCGCCTCTAATGACTATAGCCGTCGAGGAGGTGCAAAGCGATTTTTTTAAAAAAATGTTTAGATCCAACACAACTGAGAGAAATGAAGTATTTCGTCAGAAAACGCATGTGGGGTGTTGTAACGATGGCAGAATTCCTTGCCGTTCCTTGTCCGTCGTCCCATCCCGCCTCTAATGACCTTAGCCGTCGAGGAGGTGCAAAGGGATTTTTTTTTTTAATGTTTAGATCCAACACAACTGAGAGAAATGAAGTATTTCGTCAGTAAACGCGTGTGGGGTGTTGTAACGGAGCCCGTCTTTGCGGATGCTGATGTGGAAGTTTAGCACTAGCCTTCCCAGAATTTGAGCTTTAACTGAAGTCTGCACCACGCCCATTTAAGTATTAGAAGTGGTTTATAATTTTTCAGTCATTGAAGATGTTTTACAACTCTCTTAACTAGTACATCATTTATCTTTAACTAGTACATCAAAGGGCGTGACGTCAGAATCACGATGCTGGTGAGAGATGCTTTATTTTATAGAAGTAAGTGCATACGTAGGTTTCTGGAGGCTTCAGGTTGCTCGTCTGTAGTCCTATTTATACGGGAATTCCTCAAAGCAGAGAGAAAAATTGTCTGCGTTTAATTACTCGGACGGTATCGAGCAGACGGGGGCGGTGCGATGCGGCGGGAAATGTATTTACGGGGAATTAATTCCGCGATCGATGGAGGTAGCTGATGGCGCCGCGGCTGGCCCACAGTGCGGGTAATGGAGAGCGCCAGTTTGTTTCGCATTTGCTGCGGGCCTTTTTATGTGGCTTCCTGTCATATTTCACGGCTGGTCTGCGGCAAATTAAATTAAATTATCCGCACCGAAATGTGAGGCTACATAACGGGCTGCAGGGAACACGAAAACTTGTTTTATCACTGGTACAGATAAATAAATAAAACAAATTAAAGGTATCTTGTGACGTATCTGTAACTTAATTTCCAGCTTATTGCTTTCGTTTAAACAATTGATTTTGTATGAGAGAAACGAAAATGTTGATTTCAAATGAGAATGTCAAAGAAAGAGGTTTCAAATTTCTACGTTTATTGGAGAGAGTGATGAGGGACTGTACCAAAGAAGCGAAGAAATTGGGTTATAAAACTTTGGTCAGACCATTGATTGAATATGGAAGCGTATGAGACACAAGTTTTGGGTTTGAGAGGGTGCAAACAAGGGCAACTCGATTTCTCTTTGAAAATTACCGCAGAACGCAATCAGTAAGTGGTATGATAAAGCAGCCGCATTAGCTTTTATTTGAAGGCAGGTTTAGGGTGAGCAAAGTGTTGGGGTTTTAGAAGATGTATATTGGTGACGGTATGTGGAAGAAATAAGAGTTGCATGGGAGGAAAAATATGATCATGACTGCAAGCTTGCACTCTATATCAGGCACAAGTGACTGGGAAAAATTTCGTTTAATGTAAAAATGTATGGAAATTACCACTGGAGTATGGACTCAATTGCTATTGCATTACGTTTATTTTGATTTTATGTGTGGTGCTTTGGTTTGTATATTATGTGAAACTGCAATGAATGAGTGTGTAAAACGTATTAAGCGTGATAAATGCATCGCAATACCTGCATTTTAATTAAAAAAGCGGCAACGCTCTGGCCTCGCATTCGGGAGGACAGCGGTTCGAATCCCCGTCCGGGCATCCAGATTTGGTTTTTCCATGGTTTCCCAAATCACTCCAGGCAAATGCGGGGATGCTTCCTTCAAAAGGCCATGTCCGAATTCCGTCCCATTCCTTGCCCCCTATTCTTTTTCGTCTCTAAAGAACTCGCTGTTAAAGAGACGTTAAGCAGTTAAAAACATAAGCAAAAAAAAAAAAAAAAATCCTTTCCTCTTTAGTTAACCTAACCTGGTAAACCTAACGTGTAAATGGGACCTGCAGCTTGAAGTGCGATCCGAAACACAGGAGCTTTCTGACGTAGTTCACATTACGCAGCAAGCTTATGCAGCGGTGAAGGTCGGGTTAATGGCCTGCGAACATTACCACCGAGGCAGGGACCTTCCGATCTCAAGTCAGACGCTTTATCCACTGAGCCTCCAGATCGCTCGCATTTTAATTAAAGTATAATAATATGTTATTTTGTGGCAGCTACCATATTTGAGCGAGTTTTCGATGTACTGAAAACCGTTTATTCTGTTCAGTGCAATATCGAAAGCTCGTAAATTTTTTACAGTTTGATTTAAGAGAACGTCAGTTACTTAACAGTTGGTTTAAGTACGTCATTTTTAATGGTTGCTGATTGTTTGGGCCATTCTGGAAGCAGATACCAGCTCATTTTGTTCGCGCCGAGAGTTTTCTATGCTGCTTATAAATTGTTGCACTTCCGGTACCCAGAAACGTTGCTCTGAATTATAATAGTACTCGCATCTTCCTGCTGCTTAGCTCATGCGAACCTTCAACTGCATACTTATGCGTTTCCCCTTGTTTTTCTTCTATCAGCAAAGATTAAAAGTTTAAATTAATTTCCATAACTTAGTCACGCTTATTCAAGTGTTAGCCTTTGATTTAGTTAGCTTTTTGCATGTATGTTAACTTATTATATTTAATAAAACTCCAGTAATAAATAATAAAACTTACGACGTCAAAAACAATATTGCCAAAATCCAAGGAAGGTGTATTTATTTGTGTTGTAGCGTGATATTTGATGGAACCTTCGTCCGAGATATAATATTATCTGTGGAACCTAACTGTTCTCGGTATGAACCAATTATAATTTATTTCTCTGTTCAGGTAGAGACATATCACAGATTTTAGGGTATACCATAACATTTCAAACTGTGAAAAATAAATCCTAACTTGGGCAGTACCTTTCTTGTGATGTTTCCTCAAACAGACGCCGCTCGCTTATAGATTTGAAATGGTACAGATTGATGTTGCACTTATGTATACGAATTGTACACCGCACACTAAAAACTGAATACGAACACTAACAAACATCTGTAAACAGTAATGCTGCAGGGTAAATATTAAACGGAATGAGTAGATACCTTCGAAAGTTTTAAATTTTACGTATCTATGCATTTCGAAGCTGCGAACTGTCCTCCGTTATTCTTGCATTGATATTTCTTTTTGCTGTCGTCAGTCTTTCGACTGGTTTGATGAATCCTCCATCCTTTCCTATCTTGTGCTAACCTCTTCATTTCTACATATCCCTTACAATCCACGTCCTCAATTATCTGATTCATGCATTCTAATCGCCGTCTTCTACTACAGTTCTTACCTTCGACTGTTCCCTCCACTAAAAAATTAACCAATCCAGCATGTCTCAAAATATGACCTATATACCTGTCTCTTATTTCTGTAAGCTTCTTCGACAAACTTCTTTCCTCATCCATTATTTCCAAAACTTATTCATTTCTTATTTTGTCTGTCCACTTAATTTTCAGCATCATTCTGTAGCATCACATTTAAAATGCTTCAATTTTCTTTCTTTCTGGTATTCCTAAAGTCCATGTTTCGCTACCGTAAAGTGCTGTGCTCCACATATAGAGTTTTAAAAAGTTTTTTCTAATTCCTAGATCAATATTTGAAACTAAAAGATTTTTCATTTTCATGAAGGCTTTTTTGCTAGTGCTATTCTGCTTTTAACATCATCCCTGCTTCGGCCGTCGGTTGTAATCTTGCTTCCCAAATAACAAAATTCACTTACTTCTCCAGTTGCATACGATCCTATTTTTATATTTAATCTACTAGTATGGATATCATTTCTGCTACATTTAATCACTTTAGTCTTGCTTTGATTTATATTCAGTCCAAAATCTTCCTTCAGTATTTTGTTCATGCATTCAGTAATTTCTCAATTGCACTGATAAGTCCACTGTAAATTGATGACGTATCTAACATAATTGACTTGCTGTTCTAATTTACCAATGCAGTGTTTTGGATTCCACATAAAATGGTGGTGCGGCGTGTTTTGTGTGGTTTGGCCCTATAACCACCTCTAACACTAGCGAGCGGACAGTTCGTTGTTTTTATAATTACTACAGTTGCTGGAACATACCCTCAAGATGAGCGGTAGGTATTACTGCTAAATCACCGAAGAAAACAAACATTTCTAATCAAAATAGATTTAGTACTTCTCTTATTCAGTTTTACATGTTTGCTTTTGCATTATATTATTATAGCTTTCGCATTCTAATAATATATACAAACTCCATATAACTTTCACATTGCTCACTCGGCGAGCGACCTTCACCATAGGAATACCCCTACCCAACTGAGTAGGACCAAAGATACTATTATTCTTAAATACTAGACTAATGCTACCCCGATCGCTACAAAACACTACTATCTGTGGAAACCCGCGATATACTTCTGATTACAAACATTAATTCAATTACTCATTCTTTAAAATTAATTAACAGTTAAAACAACAATAGTAGCATAGTAATAATGAGAAATAATTAAACCAATAGCAAAAAACCGATGGGGACGGTAACAAGTGTCACAAACCACAAGGTCATAAACAAACTTTTTCACGTTTTGTATATTACTTACTTATTTATCTGTTCATTTAGATGGTTCGTTTACTAGAATATACAACGAACCGTTATTTCTTAATACTGTAATAGTATTTTATACATAACAAAATTTTGCATTTTGAAGGTTAAACACGAATTCTATTAAAATGGTACAAATAATTTACTATTGTTACTACACACCGTAAGTTATCACAGTCTGTTAGTAAAAACTATTTCCCAATAATATTAAAGAACTAAATATCTTGAGTTTTCAAAAGTTAAGTTCGTCTAACGATGGCGTCCGTCAAAGAATAAGCTTCGGTAATTCCAGAAGACACACTTCCGGCATCAGCGTTCCACTTAGTTGTTTTTAACATATCTCGTCTGTTTAGGGTATGTCGACTCATTCCTAAAATGTTTTGCTGTATCCTGACAGGTTGCTGGCTATGCTGAAGCCGATACCGCTCACTTGCTGTATCTGTCACAGCTTGTCCAGTTCTTCCCAGAGGAGTCTGTATTTCCGTGGTAGTTTCTCCCGTGGGCATCATTCGGTACTGTTTGATTCGATCATCACCTAAGGCACTTTCAAACAGTTTATGATCAGATGTTCCTGGGGATCTGCACCTACATAGATCATTCTCTGCCCTACTGATCCCGTAGAGAAATGTTACATACGGTCCATCACCGGTGAGGAAATGTATCAATCCTCGGGATGGATTAAAGTGCATCATACGCATCCTCTCTCTGATGTCAGGAACAATTTCAAATACTCTCGTTCCTGTTCCCGAATTGTTCCATTGCTGTTGCCATTCTTTTAAAATACAATTTTTAATGTCTATCTTCTTGGAAGCCACTTGACCCAGGATCTCTGTTACCGTGTCAGAGTTTCCTTTACGTAGCCAATGAAATTCTGCCCTCTTTCCAGTGGCGGATCCAGGGGGGGGGGGGCTAGGGTGCTGAAGCCCCCCTAAAAGCACCAAGGTCATCCCTAACAACATGTATTTTGGGGACTTTTTTCTTTACAGTTTTAATAAGGGCGGCAATCTGGAATAATGAGATTTCTGTCGGTGAACCCCTCCTCCCCCGAGTCAAGCCCCCCCCCCAAACCAAATCCTAGCCCCCCCCCAAAACAAAATCTTGAATCCGCCACTGCCTCTTTCTTATTTCTTGGCCTAAAGGAGATATTCCGAGAATGACTATAAGTGCATCAGTTGGGGTAGTTCCGAATGTGCCTGTAAGACTCAAGAGAATTCCTTGTTGCATTAGTCTGATATCCCTTGCAGGTTTAACCAATCTTAATCTGTGCGCCCATTTGCTTGCTCCATAACTTGCAATAGCTGTGGTAACGGAGTCACGATATAGCCTTATAGTCGGCAGTGGGATAAGAAATCTTCTTTGCCCAAAGCTAATTATTTTATGTGATTATTGTAGGCCATTTCTTCCACAGTTGCTTGTTAAACTAATAATTATTATTTAGTAAATACGCCAATACAATTGTTGTTGTGTATTATTTAATTTTTCGGACGCGTTTCGCCTCTCGTCAAGGTGTCTTCAGCGTACAATTTTTTTCTGTAAGATGTGATTAGTTATAATTTGAACATAATGTTTTTTTTATACGTAAAGAAACCATTATGTTCAAATTATAACTAATCACATCTTAGAGAAAAACATTGTACGCTGAAGATACCTCGACGAGAGGCGAAACGCGTCCGCAAAATAAAATAATATACAACAACAATTGTATTGGTGTATTTACTAAATAATAATTGTTTAATTCTTTGTTGCAGTCGTTCTTTTGGCATATATAATCAACGTGAACATTAAAATGCATATATTCATCCAGAATAATCCCTAGATATCTTACTGTTTTGCGTATACGTTTTGCATATGCATCATCGTTGGATAAAGTCATGGCTCTTCGTTGGCATAACGGAAACGTAGAGAGCGGTGTTTGCAATGAGGCGGGTTGAGGTGTGTAAACCCCGGAGCCTTGCTCGCTCTATGCGTTGCGTGACCCAGAAACGCTTGTGTTCTGCTTGTCATGTGACTGACAGCCCTGTTATAATGGACAGTTGCCACCTCTCTGCCAGTCCTGTAAGCCGGTGCTTTTAGAGATAATCTGTTTACCAGTTCTGTGTGATTGGAACGAAATCATCCACAGCGTTGAGCGGGGGTAGTAGTGTGCTTCAAGTATCAATGTCACTGAAAGTGTTTGGTGTCCGAATCGAATGTGAACCTCCTTACTCGGAACGACTCAACGCTAACAGACATCAGGGTTCAAGTGACAATGACGTCACGTTTACTGCACTCAACGTGACGAGGGATACTGTGTGAGCTTTAGGCCTCTCGCTAACTGAGTATGGTCGTTCTAGTAGGGAGCGTCCATAAACTACGTCGCACCGTCTAAAGGGGGTGGGGTAGGGTACATAGCTAGGCTGGGCTACGTGGGGTAGGGTGCTGGTTTCCAAGCCAAGCCACGTAGCTTTTCATTCACAGTTAAAACAAGGTACAGTACAGAAAACAGCATGTGGGTTTTCCGTCATTTAATTATCTCCCTACGTAATTTAGTTATCTTATATACCAACAGTGCTGCGCATGCGCGTGACTTGAAGTCATAGCGTTGGGCTGCACGCGGCTGGCGCATTTGAGCTAACCGACACGTGATGGCGTATTACAATTCGAAAAACATTAGAAATGCCGTACCTAGACTTAAATTCGCTAACAGGTGTCACCCGGATTTTCCAAAGCACCGGCAGGTCGTATTGTTTTGATGGTTTAAAATAAAGCTGTTTCGATTAGGATCGGCTGATTGTGACCACAACGCTCGTTGATAGATTAATTCTAATTTTATTCTGTGAAGTAAATTTCAACATTTCATTATGAGTATTTGTAATTACAGAAAAGTACATAACGCTGATATCACTTGTGTTCAATATATGCGCAATACATTTTAACCATAGTGTGTCTTGAGGAAACAGTGAAAAAGTCTTATGGAATTAATAGGAAAAATCTACATGTCACACACGGAGGGGAGGGGGTGTGTTGACGCAAAAGCTACGGCAGGATACTTGGGGGAGGAGGGAATCAAAGGAAGCTAAAATTGAGCCGCCTAGTTTATGAACGCTCCCTTATCTAATCGGGAAACATGTCGTGGAAATTTACATTAGTCCCTACCGTTTTCTTGACGTTATGGTTTGCTCTTGTACTTACTACACAATTTTAATATTATCTGTAATTATAGTAAGAATTTAACAGGAAACAAACTGTATATTTAATCTTGTTATTTCCTTCCATAAAAAACTTACCTTAGAAAGCAACTATTATAGCAATTTGTTTATGTTTGTTCCTTGCTCTGTTCGTTAGTTTGTTGTTTTATTATTTTTGGTGAGAGATAATAAGGTGCGGGGAAAAAAAATCCCTTGGAAAACTCCTGAAATATCTCACCTGACTACTCTACAGGAGAGAGTGGTTTTTAGCTTTGAAACGCAGAGTCTGAATTAAAATACAACTGTATTAATGAGCCTGAGTCCAGGAAATTAACCGCTTGGGCCGTTACCCCATTTTGTGTTAAACCGAGGAAGAGCAATCAACGATTGTAACAATGCGTTATGAAACGAAGCTGGGGTTCTGCTTTTATCCGCCCACTGGAACCGCGTAATCTTTTTTTCGCCGGTGTTGGTTGGAGCCATTGTTCCAGGGGGTGTAGGCGTTTTAAACCGCTGTCGCGATTCCGCGAAGCGGTCTGTGATGTGAACGGTGACGTAATCTCACAACGAGCGGATCAAGGACAAAGGATACCTGCGGTTTCGAAGCTTCTGGTAGCTCACAATGAATAAGGCGCTTGCTTCAAACGTTGAAGGATCCTCGGTTTAAAACCATGTTGGCTCAGGAATTTTTAAGAATTATGCTTAATAAATAAGAGCTACGCGAGGATGTTCTGTGGTTCTGCAGATTCCACGTTAAACTGCAGCCACGACAGAGGCGAAAACAGATTGGCAGATTGCCACCGGAGCTTGAGTTACATCGGAATAAATCATAAATTAAACTAAGAACACTGAATTAAGACAAGATAGAAAGAGATCATAGTATACTATTACCCATAAAAAAGATATAGTTACAGACGCAAAGGAATAGGTCCAGTAGACAATAAAATACGAACATTTGAAATGAAAGATCAAGGGATTGATGTTAAAGTAGAAACTATAAAATTCCATAGTAATTTAGGATAACGATAGATGAGCAATGCGTGAAGGTTAAGAAATGTATTTGACGAAACGAAATAGCAATTCAGCTAATAACAACAAGAGCCAAATACATTCAACAACAATTATTCAAACTTGAGATTAAATAATTAGGGTAAGCAAAAAAGCATGCAACAAGTGAAACAAGGACAAATAAATAAGTAAACGTAATAGCGTAAATTTAAGTGAAAAAAAAATTCTGAGAAATAATCCAAACATTAAGAACATGATTTATACGCGGTACACGAGAAGAAGAGAAACAAAGAAAAAAAAAAAGATATGACAAATGAAAAAAAGTTAGCATAAATAAATGGGAATAATATTTTTCAGCGTAATACACAGGGAAAAGAAGGGGTTGATCAACAATGTGGCATGAAACAGCTGCTAAAGACTTCTACATCTACATATACAATCCTCAATTCACAAAATTGTGGGTGGCAGAGGGTGCTCAGCACCAAAGCTAATCTCTTTGTTGTGCATTCCAATCCCTAATGGTACGAGGGAAAAAAGAATTCATATAAGAATCATTGCGGCACCTTATTTCTCTAATCTTATCTTTCCTGTCAGTCCGGCTCAAATAGGTTGGTGAACGAAGTATTTCACTACACTCGTGAGTGAAAGTGGGAGTACACATGTTAACCAATAAGTTCAAACGAAACGTGCGTCGTATATCTACCAGACTCCCAGACTAGTCTACTAATCAGTTCTGTGACGCCGTCGACGCACCCTAAAGGCACACACACACACACACACACACACACATGAAACAGCTACTCAAACAAAATAATGCTGTAATTACATAAAATCAAAAATCAAGAAGAAATAAACAAAAAATTAGGAAAATGCTGGTCCTGATAGTTCGATAAACTATGGGGAAGAAGAATTAGACAAATACTTCAGGTAAGAGAAGATAAAGGATAAATAGCAGAAAATAATGCTAAAATATTATAGGAAGAGAATAAAAGCTAAAAATTGCCTTATAATTTATTGTGGTGAAACAATGCCTTAAAAAATTCGAAGAATAAAAACATGTGTGTAGAACGACAGATAAATTCAAAATAACCCATTGAGTATAAGAGAATCAGTTGAACAAGGACTGCAATTAAAAAAAATCTTATGCGTTTACAGATTTGATTTTTTTTTAAACATTAAAAGAAGAAGTACATAACTAGATATCATCTTAAATTGAAAAACACGCCAGTATGGCTGAGTGTGTAAGGGAAAGTCGGGTAGCCCCGAACATTTCAAGTTCTAACAAACCAACCACGATGCGTCGGAAAAACTTTATTGTAAATATGCGCCCTGTTGTGTAAAAAAATGTAATTAAGCTGCGGCTTGGGCGCCCAGACTAGTGTGTGTTTTGTTCTAGCAAAAGTTTTTGGTCGCTCCTGTCAAAATCTGTTGGAGATTATTGAATATGATGCGTCAAACAAATGCATAAGAACTCGGGCTCCTAATATCCAAAAGGGCGAGAGTTTAATATTCTCACCAAATAAAATATGTGAAGAAAACGGGAAAAAAGTAAAGGTGTTAAAAAGAGAGAAGCGAAAAATTAAAAATG
>CM061920.1:28009212-28103819 GCA_031002005.1 Vandiemenella viatica | reverse complement strand
ATGAGGATGATCAGTGCTTCACATCCTAGGATGTATTGTGGAAGCAGAAAAGTAAATTTATAATTATTTATATTTTAATATTTATTATTCTATTTCCGTATAATACTTTCATTTTGTTTTATTTTTTGCCTCGCCTTTCAACAATAAAAACAATGGAATGATGTCTGAAGTGAATTAAATTATTTACATATCCATGCCTGAATCTAAAAACAATCTTTGTTATATAAACTTTGCGGAGTTCGCGGCTCAATTATTTCAAGCGTCAAGCACAAGGCCACGCCACCGCACATCTATCTCCGTGCCCGCCACCCGCCTTCCCACCGCTCTAGCGGCCGATTCACAGTCAAACGTGTAGAACCTACTATCATCTGATTTTCCGATAAAGGACTCTTGATGGGCCTTAAAAGTGGTTAGAGGACTACATGTAGGACGTGTTGGATATTTTTGGACTCTCAGATAACCAACACGGGTTCTTGCCGTCCAAACGCGATGGCTTTTGGGTCATGATTGGAGGAAACATCCTGCATGTGTGCGGTAAGAACACTGTTGTGCGGCGAGAAAGTACGAGTGTAAAAGATTGCTTGGAACATTTTGTTCGATCCCTTCTGGAATTGGTGAGTCCTACACGGATGTCCTACAGGTTGGACCGTGAATATGCCGTTTTACTTTACATGCAACTTTAAACGTGCAAATTTGTCGTTTAGGTAATAACACAGTTCAAATCATTGCTGTTTTCATTGCAAGATCGTAAGAAAAATACAACCACATTGTTTTTAGCTTAGGGATGATGGACTCGTATAAATATAAAAGAGTAATGCAATGTAAACAAAACACCCTCTGTACATCCGTATTAAAAATTGCGGATTCGGATGCGGATGTAGTATTTCACGCAAAAGTTCCGCACTTGCGGATGCTGAACTCCGTTACACCTCTAGTACAAACTAACGGTCGACCGACGGTGGTGTGGGGCATTTCTTGTGTGAGCTTTGAGAGCGAGAGTTCTCACTTACACACTGGTACAGGCCTCGCAAGTGAGAGATTCTGCTTCGGAGCAGGAGATTCTGGCTTCTGGTGTGATCGGCGGCGTCTCACCTGTTCTCGGGCAGTTGCGCTGTCAGTTGCAGCAAGGAGAGCTCTGAACTACGGAGTACAGTATTGTCTGAGTACTGCTTATTCCACAGACGACGCGCCAGCCAGCAGCATCATCTTCCATGATGTAAAGTTCACTAAATTCTTCAGTCCATCACAAGACGGTGTGATTTAACTGAATGACACCCAGAGCGCCCTGATTAAAATCTCATTGCTTACCTGTTGCTTGTTGACCTGTTAAGGGAATCTGTTACCGTTTTAAGTATTTCGTTAGTAAATATTAATTTGCATTATTAGGCAAATAAATGGTATTACCATTGTTCTCGAGTTAATTGGGGTGTTTCATTCTTTATAATATTCTTACCACCCCAACCCACTCCTACAAGAGGTGATCAATTGAAAAGGTACGAAACGACACGGTGGGTACAAATGTAGAATTTATTCAAAATATACACCATAGGCCTGAGCACAACGATCCCACTGATGAACAAGCCGCAGGATTCCTTGTTCCCAGAATTCCTGTGGCCGTGACGAGACCCAGGTCCTTCACAGCGTCCTTGAATACGTCGTCCGAGTTGAAGCGCTTCCCTTTCAGGTGTTTCTTCAGTGGACCAAACACATGGAAATCGCAGGGCGACATGTCCGCACTGTAGGGCGGATGGTCCAACGTCTCCCACTTGAACTTGGCCAGTTCCATGTGTGTGAGTCTGGAGACGTGTGGACGCGCGTTATCATGGAGCAGAACCACACCCTCCGTGAGCAGCCCCGGTCTTTAGTTCTTGATGCACCTGCGTAGGCGTCGGAGTGTCTCACAGTACACATCCCCCACCTGTACGCCATCCTACCTCATACGGACTGCCGCATCATATGGACGCCGCTTTTGATAAGAGCTTCTGCTCTCTACTGCGCATGCGGGCGCTCGCGCATGCACCGATCCCAGTCAGAGACTCCAGTCGCATCCCGAGATGTCTCGCTACGTTCTCCCATGGCGTAATATGCAAATATTTAACTGTTACGTTTTTACGTCGTTTTGTACCTTTTCATTTGAACACACCTTGTATTGATTGGTTTTGTGCATAATTTATTTAAATACTTAATAATTTTAATCTGCTAATAACCACGGGCGTCCAAAGTGAATGAGATGGAAGTTGTTAAATAACGTACCAAGTTGAACCTTACATGGTTCCATAAATTTAACGGAAAATTTCAAAATTATATATTACATGTTAAACTAAATACTCATATAATTTGTGCACATTTTATTTTAGTTTCATTTCACTTGGATGAAGCTCAAAAGACGAAGTGCCGCATGTTTTCAGGGATTTTTTGAGCTAAACTAACAGAAGGGGATAATGAACGGGAAGGAGTTCGGTCATGGCCTTAAAGGAAACCATCTCGGCATTCGCCTCGAATACTTTCGGACAACCACCGAAAACCGAAGTCAGCATGGCCAGACGGAATCTAAACCTACGTCCTCCCGAACACTGTGTCAGAGCAATGGCACCCACCAAACTGCCTCGCTGTATGAGTATAGTTTATTAATATAGTACGCTACATTGGCCTTATATATATATATATATATATATATATATATAGTAAGAAAAGAAACTGTAAGGAGTGAAGACTCGATCAAAGGCGATTTTGGGAAACCATGGGAAATCAAAAACAAGAAGGCATATTGCAGGGTTAATCCAATATAATAAGTTACTACGAGAAGAGAGTATGCTTGTGATAACTAGGGATGGCGATCTGAGATCGATTAATCGAAGAATCGATCTTTTGGACCAAAAAAATCGATTTTTTAAATCGATCTATAGAACTGAATCGATCCAGTGAATCGATATTTCACCCCTGAAAATCGAATGTTAAAAAGCAGTTTCTTCAAGTAATGCACTTGCACATGAAATCTAGGTTTAAACGAAGAATCGTAACACTATTTATCGCAAGCAGTTGTGGATCTGAAGTATGATCCTATAATTTACTGGAAAGATTAAAAAAAAACAATTTATCATCTCGTTTACTCAACAGCCAAGAAGTATATCTGTATATTGGGATCATCAGTACCTTGCGAGCGCCTTTTTTTATTGCCGGCAACATCGCAAGTGATGAGCGGAACCGCTTGGTTCCTAGTAGACTATACAAACTGTTGTTCCTGAGAAGCTTGGACAGTAAGAACTGTGACCTATAAACTATATCATTTCAAAACTGATTTATGTAACCAACAAATTTGTGAAATAAATGTCTTATTGCACACCTGATACTTTGATTTAGTTGTAAAAAACTTTAATTAGTTTAAAAATGATAGCTGGTTGACCGATCTTCGCTCGGCATCTTTCGATTTTTGTTCAGTATGCAAGATTTCATCAAAATCCTTAGAGACGTTTGTGAGAAATTCATTTTATTGGGGACTGCATCATCTTCGGAACCGACGCAAAATTGGTAGTAACCTGTTGAAATTTGTTTTAATTGCCTCGTCATTATGTCCTCTTTGCGTTTTGCGCTGTTGCTTTGCGGAAAACTTGCCAGGAATTTAAAATTCCGAAATATGATGCCGTCAGCGTTGAAAAATCAGTGATAGTCTCTTAAAATGTTGATTTAATCTTTTATTGTAATGTTTTCTTGCCGTTTCAGCTTTTCTCCGTTGACAAATATATATTTTTTTTCCGAGTTGTAATACGGTGATGCCCGCCATCTTATATAGAAACGAGCAGTCAGAGATTGCTTCAGTTGTAAAAAAATACACCATTTCCTATGGACGCCGCAGAACGCAAAATTGCGTAAAATGTTTCTCTTGATCCAGGCTATATTTCAACCTAACCACGAAATCTGTGACGAAACGGAACTTTTTAGGTTGATATGATCCCTGTACCGGTAATTTTTTGTTATTTTTGCAGTGCTGATAGCATTTTGCAGTTGCTCAGCCTCATATTTCGGATATTTTTATTTTTCTAGCGACTTTTCCGCAAAGCAAGAGCGCAAAATATAAAGAGGACATGATGACGAAGCAATTAAACCAAATTTCAATAGGTTCCTATTAAGTTCGCCGAGGTTCGGAAAGTGGTACAGCACCCATTTTATCTATTTTCAAAAGTTGCTCATATGATAGTATTAGATTGGATAGAAGGAAGCATATTAAGCATATTAGAGGTAGGACGGTCAGTTCCTTTTCTCTGGGACCTACAATTTAACGCAAATCCCAACCACAGAACGCCCCACCGTAGTTCATATTGTTAAATACATATCTTTAAAATTCTTGCTCCCACCGGAATTAGAACCCGAGATCGCAGCCAGAATTTTTTAAGAGCTAGTGCAGTAACCACCTTTTTCCCCCACTAATTACATATTTGTTATACATTCAATATATTTCCTTCCTACTTACTTAAGAACTGCAGTCGGTTAAATAAATATCGTGAATTATCGTCAGGATTTTCTTCAATTGAGTCTTCACTGGGCGAAGTTCGAGTAACTTGGATGAGACGATTTTTTATTATGTTTTCTTTAAATGATAACAGTATAACTGAAATTAAGAATCACGTCTGACAAAGCCAAATTTTAAATGTCTTCTTTTTAGGTATTTTACAATACAACTGGTAGTAATTAATGATAACCACTTTTTCAATATTTTTTTCAAAGAAATTATGTAAATATAAGTATCACTTCTGACAAAGCCACATTTTAAATATCTTCTTTTGAAATGTTTTACAATTAAACATTCGGCGCTAGTATCCCCCCGAGTCAGCTAGCATACAAGAAATATTCATTTAAATATATAAGTTCTAAATATATATATATATATATATATATATATATATATATATATATATATATATATAAATATTTCCTCGTTTAAAGATGTAAGATAAAAGATAGATTATTATGTTGTCCTTTTTGTTTTCCATGATTGGATTTATATTGAAAATACGAACACGAAAACCAAATGAAAAAATATCGATTTTTAGAGAATCGATCTTTTAGTCCTCGATTTTTTTGTGAATCGATTTATCAAATTTCGATTCGAATCGATTCAAGAATCGATCTTTTTTTGAAAGAATCGCCATCCCTAGTGATAACAAATAAGCCCAGCTGTAAACTTGCACATATTTGTAGCAATAACGAGATCAATCACCTGCGAGTGGAATGAGTATATTTTGTCGTTTTTCTTCAATCGTGCACAATGTAAGTTGTTTGCGGTAGGACATATCTGAATTCCCCTCAGGTTGCATACATACACGCGCAGTTCCTGAAAGCACTCCGTCACCAATGTAGTGAATTCGTTTAATTTCAAATCACGCTCAGCTAGGCCATACGTAGTTACTTTCATGAATATCCGGATAAATTGCATTCAGTCTTAATAACTGTACACCATCTCTGTAAAAAGCCTTTGATTCTTTAGCTATAGAGTGGTGTAATTTGATTTTTCATTTTGGACAAATATTTTAGCTGTAGTCACATAATGTATCCCACAATTTAGTTACCATCGTCTTTTGTGCATTGGCCGCCACCATGAAATCATCTTGAAACACGTATTCCTGTCGAAAGCATTCGAATAATAACGAACAACCGAACAATAGTTCGACAACAGGAAGGACGGTGGTCAGTTCTTATCGACAACAATAATCACGTACGCAGTTCACCATTCCCAGTTTTGTTTCACACCCACTAGGTGCCACTAGCGGTGATTATGATCAGAGATATTAATGAGTCCCGACCGGTAATGTCGCATTATACTGTCCATAACAGCGATGTTATTGGTCGGCACCTCGTAATTGAACCCACAACGACCAATCAGAACGCTGTTAGTGCAACGGGAGTGATTTCGAAAATGGTAAAGTACTCCACCAGAACGTTTACTTATAACAGAGCTATTCGGCGGCCGAACAATCCATGCGCATTTAAATTTACATATTCTTTTAGAGTAAAATTTAAACCGACAATGCTACCAAGTAATTATTAAGAATTAACCAAAGCATTGAAAAATTTAAGTCTAGAATGAAATATGCTAAAGTGTCCTTAATATGTGGTAAAAAACTTAGCGTATTGCGTGAATAAATTGTTGTAACAGGATTTTGATTCGGCAAGGAAAATGCTAACAATGGTCCAAAAAATATGACACACAACTTATAAAACACGAAATCGTGTAATCGGTATGCGGAAAACGAAGATTGCACTGCATATTAAGTGAGTGATAAGATTGTAAGACTTAAAAAATGAAGACAGAAAATGGGTTATCTTTATTGGAATGTTGAAATATCGTCACAGCGAGATACAACGCCCAAATTGATTTTAATTTTTAGGTTTTTTCCATGGTTACCTGTGTCTCCAGCTTAGAGTCAGATACTGCACAAATATAATAACACATAAACACAATCGTTCAAAGCATCCCATATTCTGAAATATATGTCAACAAACAAAACACTCGCTCTATACAGATAACCTTAAACAATTCCGAAAAACGACAGAACGGAAGTTAGACGTAATGAAACTACGATGCAGAATAATTAACAACATAAAACGTAGCGCTTGCCTGATTCTGAAAAATTAATTGCGTAACCTAGCTTTCTGAGTAGTAGAACTATGTTTCATGTTTTTTGGTCGTTCTAAATGATGATGAGAGATGGAATATTAAAATTATATGAATGAATAAAAAAGTCCAGGAGCGATTCTAGCATAGGGTTATGATCACTGGCGCTTGCAGTGAGTGCAGATTTTTCACTAAGTGATATCTACTTTACACCGAGATAGTCCCGTGGCTCTTTAATACTTCTATGTCCCTTTAAACTCAACACAAGTTCCTCAAGCCAACCTTTAGGGTCGAACACAGGTTAATTTCGGATTTTTGGTCACTTTTAGAATATGTGCAATGCATCTTTTAGTTAAGTCTACCTTGCAATGTCCAACAATGACAAAATTCAAGGAATAGATTTGGTCAGAAGTCGCGGCATGACCTAGACCCTAAATATGTATTATGTGTTTCTAACAACTGTTTTTTTGTCACTGAAATTGAAGCTTTGTAAAAATCTTAGACCATGAGCCTATAAAAAACACTGACATTTGGTTACATCTAGTTATTATACTATAAAGTTTCAAACGAAAGCGTTGCGATAAAATAAGCCCTCTTATACTATATAAGGTTCGAAATCACCATTGATTGACAGTGTCACAAAGTCTGCTTTCACAATGTAGAGCGCTGATCACAGCGATTAACGGATGTTAAAGAAAGGGCTTAAACGTCACTGCAGGCCTGCGCTCCGTCGCTGGAGATCAAAGTGTTCTGGATTACACCAACGTATGCAGTGTTCGATAGCAAATTGCAGTGATTTGTTGAACTGATGGAATAATCCGCTCTACTGACAGAACAAAATTAAACATTGCTTTTCAGCCAAATACGCCATGTTCTAATCGAATATTGTTTTCTCCTTCTTACGGTAGAAAACAAAGGGAATTATTTGCATGTATCGGTACAATTAGTCGAAATGTGGAGTGAAATGGTGAGAGTTTATGAACATTCGCCAGATAGGTGCCCCTGATTTATCCATCAGCAGATGTGGCAGTATTCAGTCCTCACTGAGGACTTTGTATAAATACTTGGAGTATTTTAGCACTACTCTCACAAAATATCGTATTCACTATGGTAAATGATAGAAACATTCAATTCTAAGCGGATGTAGTCGTAAAAGAACACTCAAATTTTGTAAATAAACGACCAGCTTCTAAGTCCGTCGCCCAAAATCATGTGTTGAATGCAGTATTTTGGCATTCCTTTGCAGTTATTTAGCTAAATGTGATTGTTACTAATTAACGCTCATAGCATTCGGAATTATGTAATGTTGTACATGCGAAATTTTTTAGCTTACTGCAACAATGCAATCTCTTGACATAGACAACAAGAAAACGTCAAAATCGAACTAATATACATAAATAAAACCATCTAATTATTAGGACGTCAGATGTCATGATCAGATCTCACCGACAGGAGTTGTTTCAAGCAAAACACAAACGCTTGAAGTCGAGCAACCTGCCGTGGCGCCCAGCAATCAACCTCTGTCAACATCAACAAGCGGTGCATAACTCAATGGGAGCAGTCATCAGCAGTCAACAAACATCTAGCTGAGGACCCTTCATTATGGTTAAGAGGATTCCAGCTTACAAAACGGCAATGGAGAAACATCAATCCTATTCGAACAGGACGAGGCAGATGCAGCTACTTGTTACAAAAATGGAGCTGGGTAGACTCTGAAAATTTTTATATTTCATACATGTTCTATTAGTGTGGAATATCCGTACAATTAGAGACTGGTTATCCGCGGGAAAAGGGAAAACACTTAATTACGATAGTTTGAATTCGATCTACTTTTGACGTTACCCGCAAAAGGCTTATTCCGCTCATTTATTCTTTTTTCCTGAAATTATTTGGCAAAAACTTTACTATCATGTCCGTGTTTATGGAATATTTAAAAAAACATGGAGACGTTTACTGAAATTATATGATTTAAACTCTAATATCTACCAGTGATACACCGCAAAGGTGGGGTACGGATGTAGCGTTAGAGATTCGTTGACTGCCGTATGCCACGCAAGTTTAAGTGTTTTAAGCGGTCGACGAAATTACTCTCATGTAAACAAAGCTCAGACAGTATCTCTGGAAACAAGAAGGCGAGTTATAAAGCATTCATGGGGGCTGGCCTCGCAGGACCCCGCCGTAAAGTCAACACTCCCAGCTCTCTGTCTGCCTGTCTATTCCGGCGGCAGGGTCGGCGCCACTCCCAGTGAAGGCGCCTCGCACGGTCAGCGTGTTTTTCTTTCGGTTCAAAGTAAACTGCATCGTCTGCTGTAGCTGGAAACGCGACTTGCTCGTGTCGCGGAGGGACACACTGGTAGCTAACGATGCACTCCGCACCTTAGATGTCCAACGCCGACACGTGAATGGGCGTGGTAGGTGAGTGGTAACGCTCTGGCCTCGCGTTCGGGAGGACGCGGGTTTGGATCCCCGTCCGGCAACCCAGTGTCGATTTTCCATCGTTCCCCCAAATCACTCCGCTCGATTTCCAGGACGATTCCTACAAAAGGCCCTAGCCAAATTCCTTCCCGTTCCTTTCACCCTGTTCTTTCCCGCCTCTAATGATCTCGTCATCAAAGAGACGTAAAGCCCGAAGAAAGAAAAAAATAATTAAGAAAGCAATCACAGGGTCCCCAAGTAGTTGCAGTTTCTTTATTTCTTTATTTATTTTATTGCCTCGCATAAGAGATTGCTTTTTGTACTAGGAATCATGTTTATTGCGCACGGTGATTATGGTAAAAAGTTTCAGAAATAATGCAGAAGAGTTTTTTTTTTTTTTTTTTTTTTTTTTTTTTTTTTTTTTTTTTGCTTTGCGCCTGTCATTTTTGAGGTAATAACAGGCAGGAAAATATAATAATAATGTAAATATTTCGTTAAAATTCTTTCAACATTTTTGGGAAATTGTTAATTTTTTCTATTGGTAACTTATTCCAATCCCTGACACCCATACCTAAAAAAGAGAATCTTCGAACACACTTGTGCCTCAAATCGAGTTCCACACCAATATCCTTCCATGTTTCATCTCCAATATACGATTCGGGAGGACGGTGGTTCGAATCCCCGTCCGGGCATCCAGATTTGGGTTTTCCATGGTTTCCCCAAATCACTCCAGGTGAATGCCGGGATGCTTCCTTCAAAAATGCCATGGCCGAATTCCTTCCCATTCCTTGCCCCCCATCCTTTTCCCCCATCCTTTCCCCCCATCCTTTCCAGTCTCTAAAGACCTAGTTGTTATAGGAGACGTTAAGCAGTAACAAAAAAAAAAGCCAATATACGTCTTGTATCTGTCTTCTAATGTATCCCATTCCAGCTCTTTTATCATGTCTGTTACTGACTGCGTTCTGCGGTAATTTCCATAAAAGACTGGGGACACGAAACGGGAAGGAATTGGACACTGTTTTTTGATGGAACCACTCGGCATCATTAAGATCGAATCATTTGAAGAAACGGTGGAAGGTCAAAATCTGGATGGCTGGGCTGGGATTTGAACCCGCGTCCTCCCAAATGGCAGGATGAACGTTACTGTTCCTCCACAACGCTCAGTCGGCGTAGTATTCATTTTATTATTAGAGTTAAAACTCATGCCATCTGCATTTCATCACTGGAGTTTTATGTCCCACTCCCGTTTGAAACGCTGGTACATATTATTCGTGTTAGCTATTCTTATGTGACATCGCCTGCAACTTGCAGAAAAACGATCTTCGCTTATATTCTCAGAAGGAGGCGTTTACTTGCTGTGTTCCTTATCTCTCCATTATCTTTCAAAGCTTGCATCATCATCTCTGATAAATGCTCTACAAATTGAACGTTTTATGTGTGGGACGTTGATCGAGAGTTCATAGGTATATTATTGCTGCGAGTTTTCGCCATTTGTCATGGTAGCCATCAGTATCGTAATCTTTGTTGGTAGTACTAGGTCTAGTTGCTCTTACGGTCCCTCTCAAATTTATCATTTACTGATCCTCCAGTGTAGCCACTAGTGTTAAACTGTCACCATGCTAGATTTTGTAGATACAGTACAACCGTCTCAGATTCAAATCCATGCTAGGCATACTGGCCGCTGTGCGATCACATTGGCAAATACTGGGACGTTACCAAATATCCGCCTCTTAAACTACACATTAATCAATCAAAAAATACAATCATACAGATCAATAGGTTACAAGTTTCACAAACAAACATACACACTGAGTTTCTCCTAGTAGAAAAGAAGAATAATAAAAACATATACTTTAGCTTGTCGAAAGACCAAGCAATATCTAGATATAGTCGACACCTAAGTGAAAAGTACGAAAATAGTGGAATAATGGTATAAGTAACAATAAATTTATTTTTCTGTTTTATATTATATTATTCTGTAGATTATTAGCATGAGCAAAAATTTTAGTATTACTGCACACGCCATTTCGATAATTCGATTACCATGAAAATAAGAAATTTTTCTTTAAAACTTTAAAAAAATCCCAATGATTTGTAAAACCATTATAAATACTTCTTAATTTCTTAAAACACAAAAATTAAAGTTTTATCACCCATTATCCACGAAAATTAATAGCACATTTGTAAATTTAGAATATTCACAAATGGCAGCATACTTACTTATTGTATTTAGGGACATCAGTTGGATTTCAGCCACAGTACCAGGCTGTATACTTCGCGTTAGCGTACCTGAAAAATAGAAATAACATCCTTTCTTTAATTTTAATTACTGAGAAAAATTTGCAATTATTATTTACGTTTTAAGAGGTAGAAACATGTGTTATATAATACTGCAGGACCTATGGAAATGTGATTCCTTGAATTTTTGCTGTTTGTTTTGTGTTTAACAAATTTCAAGAATTTTTACCATTTTCAACCCTTCGCTTTTTCTGATACTGTAAAATTCTTTTTAGACGCCCAAAATATTCAAAAGCAGTACAGAACGTCCATTTTCACGCAAGAAGTCAAATTACAAAGTGAACGAAGAGAAAATACAAGAATTTTGTTGTTGTTACATTCCTCGATCTTTATAACCTTGTCAATGAACTTAATGCGAAATGCATATCACATTCCGTTTGGTCTGAAGGCTGTCGGAAATACGCTTTGTTACACTGAGAAAAAATTGACCATGGTTTTAAAAATTTCATATGGTAGGCAAAGTGTCGTAATGGCTTGTTCATTTATTTCAGAGACTAAAATCTAACCGAGAGACTTCATGCAAATTTTGTCATCGTGTCAACTTGACTATAAAAATTATTTTATAATGCCTTTGGAATCTCTCTCAGCTCTTAATTTCATTTGCTAATACGCAAAGAGTAATTTATAAATAAGAAACACCTTTGTTTCAGCATTATTCCGCACCTTTTCTGTGACGTTTATAATCATCTCATTGAGTAAAGGTTGTGAATTAAATAGCCCAAGAAGCTGTCACTCTGTTAAAAGCTCAACAAAAAATAAATATAAAGAACGAACTGTATAAATGTTTTTGGAACGAGGTTTGTTTAATAAACTCAAATATTCAAACAGCAAATAAACTATCCCTCAGAAAAAAAAAACACTGCAGAATTGATGAAAAAATTTGTTGGGGGAAAATAGAATGGCTAGAGAGGTAATGTAAATACGCACGCCACGTTTTTAGCCGTCACGCTTTATAAATACGAAAACAGATGGTGGCACATAGCGCACTTCCCAAAACTCTCCACGCTGTGGATAAAAGGCACACCGTTTATTGTCTTAAACATGCCGGCGTGTTTTTAACGCCATTTACTGTATTTATTTGAAAATTATCTCTGAAATCCAACATTTTTGCTGAGGGTTATTTGAACTGGGCGAGGACTGGGAATATGGAATGTGAAGCTGTTTGATGATTGTCTATTAAATTAAATTTGTTTCTAATTGTGATGAAGCATTTACCCAAGTTACAGTTTCTATGCACACTTGTTTTCTCAATTCTATTTTATTTGATATTGTGACCATCCCACCCACCAACTTTTGCTCTTTACGAATTTTAAACCGGGCGTGGTGGTTAGTGCTCTGGCCTCGCATTCCAGACGACGCCGGTTGGGTTTTTCATGGTTTCCGCAAATCACTCCAGGCGAATGCGGGGATGATTACTTCAAAAGCCCATAGCCAAATTCCTTCTAGTTACTTGTCCCAGTCCCATCACCCATCCCGCCTCTAATGAACTCGACGTGGGTGACGCCTAAAGCCATAAGTAAAAAAATAAAAAAAAAAATAAAAAAATATTTAACGTCAAACTCTCTCAGTGTATGATAAATGATTCAGGAATAATATTTGTATTTTACTATCTGGTTCCCACGACTTCGTTCGTGTTTGCTGTGAACAATTTGGATTAACAGCTACCCGCATCTAACCATCGTAGTACACGATTGGAGACTCGATGCTATTACCACACACAAACGCCAGTCATTTGCGCTATGTAGTTGAGGCAGCAAAGAAAAATATATGGACACACATGACTTTGGTCGAAATGCGAAAATATCCTTGATCGACCACTTTCAACCACCATATCTCCCACAGTTACCGAAATTCAACCAACCTTGTGATCGATTGGTGACTCTGTGCTACAACCACACACAAACACCAGTGATCTGCGCTAGATAGTTTTGGCTAAAATTGATACACCATGACACATTCGCTTTTGGCATCAATATGAAAGTGCCGCAGGTCGACCACTTTCACCCACCATATCTCCCACAACAACATACTACCGACATCTATTCACCATAGTACACGATAGAAGACACGATACCACTACCACACACAGACACCAATGGTCTATGCTATGTAGCTGTGGCAGCCGAGTGACATATACAGACACACATGTCTTTGGTCGAAATACTAAACTATCCTTGATCGGCCACTTTCAACCACCATATCTCCCACACTACCAAATTACCGAAATTCGGCCAACTTTGTGATCGACAGGTGACTCTGTGCTACTACAATACACAAACACCAGTGATCTGCGCTAAATAGTTTTGGCTAAAAAGTTATACACTATGACACATACGTTTTTTGGTAGAAATATGAAAGTGCCGCAGGTCGACCATTTTCAACCACCATGTATCCCACACCCTCATAGATACCGGCATCTAACCATCATAGTACACGATGGGAGACTCGATGCTATTACCACACACAAACACCAGTCATCTGCGCTATGTAGTTCAGGCAGCAAAGTAAAATATACTGATACACATGTTTTTGGTCGAAATACGGATATATCGTTGATTGACCACTTTCAACTACCATATCTCCCACATTCCCAAAATGCAGCCAACGTTGTGATCGATGGACGACTCTGTGCTACTACCACACACAAACACCAGTGATCTGCACTAGATAGTTCTGGCTGAAAAGTGATACAACATGACACTTACGCCTTTGGTAGAAATATGAAAGAGCCGCAGTTCGACCAATTACAACCACCATATCTCCCACACCCCCATAGCTACCGACATCTAACCACCATAGTACACGATAGGAGACACGATACCACTACCACACACAAACACCAATGGTCTATGCTATGTAGTTGTGGCAGCAGAGTGACATATACGGAGACACATGTCTTTGGTCGAAATACGAAAATTCCCTGCATCGACCACTTTTAACCATCATATCTCCCACATCCCCACAGCTATCGGCATTCGGCCAACGTTGTGCATGACAGGAAACTCCATGCTACTTCCACACGCAAGCACCAGTGATCTGTGCTAGGTAGTGGTGGCCAAAAAGTGAAATATAGGAAAACACACGTCTATTTTTTATAAATATATAAGATTTGAAAGAAACATCCCGGCATTCACCTAGAGTACAACAGAAAACCAAAATCGAGTTGGTTGGTTAGGGGGTTAGTCTTTTATCTTCTTTTTTTTTTTTGCTGATTGCTTTTTGCCTCATCAACGCCAAGGTAATTAAAGGCGGAAAAGGAATGGGATGAAGGAACGTGAAGGAATTCGGTCACAGTTTTAAAAGGAAACATCCCTGAATTCGTCTGGCGTGATTTCAGTAAATCATAAGAATCTGAAATTGGGACCGCCGAACAGGGATTCGAATCCACGTCATCCTGATCGGGAGGCTCTAGCGTTACTGCTCACCCACCAGGCACGACCCTATCGTTGTGTCAGGTGTGAAAGCCAATAAGCGGCGTGCTCAAATCTTTAAGCGTTTCCGCTGATTAATGTCGTCTTCTGCGAAAGACGAACACACTGTTGCCGAGTTTATCCCGAGTTTATCCCGAGTTTATCCTGATGGAATGGTTTAAAACTTTTCTTTCTCGCAGTAAGTTTAGGGTTACAACGATATTACCGTCAGCCGATAAAATCGGACCAAAAATACCGACATTTAATATCGATACGATTATATTGATATGAGGCAATATAATATCGAAAACTACAAACCTCTTAGCACTAAACAATCCTGTAAAGGTAGGGACCAAACTTGACTACGTTAAACAGTGATTCAGCTCGATAACAAAATCGATTATCTCCTTTGGTACGCTGTGATTCTACTACGTTTCGTGCTCGTTATTCGTTCGTCAATCATTTCCGTTCACCGTTTTATTATTTAATCTCCTGCATTACGCTCGCGTTTGTTGGTTCTTGTTTTCCTGTTAGACGTATTATAATATCTCCAAGGGGGCCCCCAGCCTCAACGTCTCCATGTGACAGACGAATTTCCATAAAAAGTGGCGTATGCCCTCAGTCTAAATGCAGTGCAGATAGGTATGGGTTTTAACCCAGGATTATGGTAAACAATCTGGTGTTTATGAATCATGCACTACTAAATCGTCTGCCCTACCGGCCAGTTCCTAACGATGAACATTTCTACCACCAGCAGGATTCGAACTAGCAAATTCTGTGTCAGAAGCCAGACACCATGATTGAGAATTAAAGGTGATGCATAGGAAGGCAAAAGATGACCACGGCCACAAGCTGGTATTCGATTTCAGGCACAAGGGTGTGGGAAGATTTTCTCTCGTAGGTAAGGGGTTAAAGGGTTGGAACAATTTACCAAGACAATTGATCAATAATTTACGAAAATCGTTGAAGATTTGTAGCTGGGTACAGGAAGGGGGAAATGGATGTCTAGGGAAAATGCTTCCGCAGCGTGCGCTCCATTGCAATTTAATTTAATTAAAAAAAAAACCCTAAGCCAATGGGGCCGAAATATCATGGAAAGATAATTGTAATTACTGTAGCTACGTAGAAAATACGAAGTCACATAAAAATGAACATTCATAGAACAGTGATAATGTATAAAATTTTCAATGTATCTTATCATTTCGCATACAACCGTAAGTAAATCTTATATATACCTGTATAAAAAAATAGACGTGTTTTTTCCTATATTTCGCTTTTCAGCCACCACTACCTAGCACAGATCACTGATGTTAGTGGGTGGAAGTAGCATGGAGTTTCCTGTCGTGCACAACGTTGGCCGAATGCCGATAGCAGTGGGGATGTGGGAGATATAATGATTAAAGTTGGTCAGTGCAGGGCGTTTACATATTTCGACCAAAAATTCGTATCTCCGTATACTTCTCTTTCCTGCCACAACTACATAACATAGACCTTTGGTGTTTGTGTGTGGTAGTAGAATCGTCTTTCCTGTCGTGCACTATGGTTGTTAGATGTCGTTAGCTATGGGGGTGTGGGAGATATGGGGGTTGAAAGTGGTCAACCTGTGGCAATTTCATACTTCTGCCAAAGACAAAAGTGTCATGGTGTATCACTTTTCAGCGAAAACTATAGATCACAGATAACTGGCGTTTGTGTGTAGTAGTAGCACAGAGTCACCTTTCGATCACAACAGCGGCCGAATTTCAGAAACTGTGGTACTGTGGTAGATATGGTGGTTGTAAGTGGCCGACCAAGGATATTTTCGTATTTCGACTGTCTCCGCATATGTCACTTTTCTGCAACAACTACATAGCATAGAGCATTGGTGTTTGTGTTTGGTTGTAGAAACGTATCTCATGTAGTGCACTATGGTTGTTAGATGTCGGTAGATATGGGGGTGTGGGAGAAATGGGGGTTGAAAGTGATCGACCAGTGGCAATTTCATACTTCTGCCAAAGACAAAAGTGTCATGGTGTATCACTTTTCAGCGAAAACTATAGATCACAGATAACTGGCGTTTGTGTGTAGTAGTAGCACAGAGTCACCTTTCGTTCACAACAGCGGCCGAATTTCAGAAACTGTGGTACTGTGGTAGATATGGTGGTTGTAAGTGGCCGACCAAGGATATTTTCGTATTTCGACTGTCTCCGCATATGTCACTTTTCTGCCACAACTACATAGCATAGAGCATTGCTGTTTGTGTTTGGTAGTAGAATCGTATCTCATGTAGTGCACTATGGTAGTTAGATGTCGGTAGCTATGGGGGTGTGGGAGAAATGGGGATTGAAAGTGGTCGACCTGTGGAAATTTCATACTTCTGCCAAAGACAAAAGTGTCATGGTGTATCACTTTTCAGCGAAAACTATAGATCACAGATAACTGGCGTTTGTGTGTAGTAGTAGCACAGAGTCACCTTTCGATCACAACAGCGGCCGAATTTCAGAAACTGTGGTTGTGTGGTTGATATGGTGGTTGTAAGTGGCCGACCAAGGATATTTTCGTATTTCGACTGTCTCCGCATATGTCACTTTTCTGCCACAACTACATAGCATAGAGCATTGGTGTTTGTGTTTGGTTGTAGAAACGTATCTCATGTAGTGCACTATGGTTGTTAGATGTCGGTAGCTATGGGGGTGTGGGAGAAATGGGGGTTGAAAGTGGTTGACCTGCAGCAATTTCATATTTCTGCCAAAGACAAAAGTGTCATGGTGTATCAGTTTTCAGCGAAAACTATAGATCACAGATCTCTGGCGTTTGTTTGTCGTAGTAACACAGAGTCACCTTTCGATCACAACAGCGGCCGAATTTCAGAAACTGTGGTTGTGTGGTTGATATGGTGGTTGTAAGTGGCCGACCAAGGATATTTTCGTATTTCGACTGTCTCCGCATATGTCACTTTTCTGCCACAACTACATAGCATAGAGCATTGCTGTTTGTGTTTGGTAGTAGAATCGTATCTCATGTAGTGCACTATGGTTGTTAGATGTCGGTAGCTATGGGGGTGTGGGAGAAATGGGGGTTGAAAGTGGTCGACCTGCAGCAATTTCATATTTCTGCCAAAGACAAAAGTGTCATGGTGTATCAGTTTTCAGCGAAAACTATAGATCACAGATCTCTGGCGTTTGTTTGTCGTAGTAACACAGAGTCACCTTTCGCTCAAAACAGCGGCCCGAATTTCAGAAACTGTGGTTGTGTGGGAGATATGGTGGTTGTAATTGGCCGACCAAGGATATTTTCGTATTTCGACGAAAGGCATGTGTCTCCGCAGATTTCACTTTTCTGCCACGACTATATAGCATAGAGCATTGGTGTTTATGTGTGGTAGTAGAATCGTGTCTGTTGTCGTGCACTATGGTTGTTAGATGTCTGTAGCTATGGGGGTGTGGAAGATATGGGGGATGAAAATGGTCGACCTGTGGCAATTTCATATTTCTGCCAAAGACGCATGTATCATGGTGTATCACTTTAAGTGAAAACTATCAATCACAGATTACTGGAGTTTGTTTGTGGTAGTAACACAGAGTCTCCCATCGATCACAACGTTGGCCGAAATTCGGTAACTGTGGGAGTGTGTGAGATATGGTGTTTGAAATTGGTCGATCATGAATATTTTCGTATTTCATCCATAGACTTGTGTGTATCCGCAAATTTTACTTTGCTGCCGGAACTACATTTGGCAGAAGACTGGTATTTGTGTGTGGTAATAGTATCGAGTCTCCCATCGTGCACTATGGTGGTTAGATTTCTATAGCTGTCAATATGAATTCTTTACAATCACGAACGAAGTCGTGGGTTCCAGCTAGTACTAATAAAAAAACTAACAGTGCTATGTCTTAACAGTGTGTGTTATTTAAAAAGTGATTCACATGGGCTATTTGTATGTACCTACCATCAATTGCACAGTTTTCCAGCAACTTGCGCCATCATTTCTCAGATATTCGACGAGGATGGAGGAGAGTGGGGGGCGGGGGAAGGGGCGACCTTAACTTTGACTTTCACTGCGCGAGAGTCAGACAGAGAGAATGTTACGGAGAAACCTGAGCTCCGACGCAGGAAGTGCGATCGGTGTTCCAGTTACAAAGAGCGGGCAGAAAACAGACGGGAAAGTTGTGTAGTCGGACGGACGATGCTGGTGCCTTCGAGAAACGCCGGTCTCAAATTTTTTATGAACTGAAACAGCCGAAAAAATTTCTTCCATTTCAGTTCTAAATGCGAGTTTCTTACTGACTGCTGTCCAATGAACTAAGTACATTTGTATCTGAGAGATATTTTTGTTGATTAACCGTAGATGTGTGTATTTTTTTCTGGCATCGCATTCGGGAGGACGCCGGTTCAAATCCCCGCCTGGTCATCTAGATTTGGGTTTTCCATAGTTTTCCCAAATCACTCCAGGTGAATGCAGGGGTGGTTCCTTAAAAAGTACATGGCCGAATTTCTTCCCGTTCTTAGTCCCCACTCCTATCCCTCCTCTAATGACCTCGATGTCTATAAGGCATAAAGCGATAAATAAATAAAAGTTTACACTTTTCCTATCAATGTGTAGTATTTTGAGAGATGGAAGTGTTTCAAATGAACTGCAATATTTAAAAAATCAGTACAATGTATGAAATGTTTGTTGTAATTCTTTAATTAAGAATATTGTTTAAACGATTCTGAGCAGTAATTTAATGCTGTATTCATTCCACTGTACACTTCTAAGAATAAAGAATAGCCTAATGCTGATGCGAGGTATTACTTGTGCTCTTATGAATAACTAAATCTCGAACATTACTGAGTTTAAAAGCAACAGTATAAACACAAACTGTATCAAAACTAAACACCTGTCAAACAATTGTGGGTAAAAATACTCGCCACAAAGTAAATATAAAAGTTATGAGAAATAAATATTATGGGGGCTATGGCTGTAAACTATGAATCTAAGAGCTCTGTAACGGAAGTAAATATTTAAACAATTAGGTGAGAGCCTGATACCGTGTTTTTGGTATTTAAACAGGTACAGAATATCAATTTTTTATAAAGGTGAATAACACGCCAATGCAATTGAATTTTTTGTTTTATTTTGGTGTCGTACGCGTTTCGCTCTATTTCAAGATCATCATCAGCTACATCTGTTAGATGTTTATTCATTTGAATAAATATCTAACAGATGTAGCTGATGATGCTCTTGAAATAGAGCGAAACGCGTACGACACCAAAATAAAACAAAAAATTCAATTACATTGGCGTGTTATTCACCTTTATAAAAAATTGATTAACATGCAATTGAGGAAATGGCCGACAATATCCAGTTATTAGGTATAGAATACTTTCCAGGTCATGAATTCAATATCGTATACTGACCTGATTTTTCCTGTTGAAATGTGTCGAAATTGATTTAAGACAGAAGCTAATCTATTTCTCGAGTTTGGTCTCTATTAGAATTTCTAAGGACGATATGAACAAAACATTCACTGAAGGATGAGAAGTTATCAATGCGGAATAGCAGAAGTTACATCCTGGCAGTAACACCAGAGATGAACAGGTGTTAGGTGGTTATGAGAAAGTAACTTTTTCAGGGTCGCAGCTAGTAACTCCATCTGGCTGAAATACGATCCGATCTGTATTTGACACTAAGATTCTAAAAATTATGAAAAAATTGAAGAATTTCTGTCCATTCTGACGGGAGTTAGAAGTATAAGTAAGATGATTTCAGTGTATAACAGATTTAGATAACAGTGTTCTGATGAAGAAATCTTTCCACTGCTCCATCAGATTATACTGTAATAATTTTGTGAATTCTGTGGATAATGGTACTAACTCATCTGGTGCAATTAAACTCCATTTGAAAACCTTTGAAGATACCCAAAAACATACTGTGATAATTCTGTACGTCTCCGTCACGGAAAGCCACATATAAGGAACTCTGTTTGGCTCCGCCACGGAAAAAAACATATGAGTATCTTCTTGTCCCCAAAAACCAAGAAACTTGTCTTGATGCTCCTTTTTTTCATATTGCTTTACGCCTCGTCAACGGCTAAGGTCATTAGAGGCGGGATGGGAATGGGGACAAAGAAAGGGAAGGAATTCGGCCATGCCCTTTTTGAAGGAAGCATCCTGGCATTCGCCTGGAGTAATTTGGGGAAGCCATGGAAAACCCAAATCTGTATGCCTGGACGGAGATTCGAACCCGCGCCCTCCCGAATGCGAGGCCAGAACGTTCACTTGATGTTTCTGATCGTTAGCTCATTCTGTAATGTGGAAGACAAACTAGATAATTTATCTTATCTTGATCCATCTATACCATTTTCTCTCATAGTTCACGTTGATTTCACAGAACTTCACGTAGTTGTACGTCCATGTTCCCATATGACACACAAAGAACAATGTTAGCTTTCATTAGCGTATATATCGTCCGTCACAAATTTCTTCCACCATATACTTAATAAATTACATTGTTCCAACAAAATGTCCATCTTATTGTTCTTGATTAACTACGCAATTCAATGATTTTCCATGCGTCACTCAGAGCACACACCACATTTTTCTCTCTCTCGCCCCCAAACAACAACACGAGCGAGGCGCACATCACATGCCTCCGACAAAGATATTCTCACTCGCAGTTTACTGTTTAAAGGCACTCAAATACACGCACTGCCTTCGAAATACTGAATACAACAATTTACAATATTTCTCGCCAAACATTAATTAAACAGCATGTTAATAAATATAAAACACACAAACAAAAAACTAAAAGTATCTATTATATGATTTTCTAGGCTCACTCAACTAGATAGCTATTGGCTGGATAACGGTGACAGCGCGTCAGGCTTTCCTCACAAATTAACAATGGCCAGAGATATCATTAGGAAAATTTCCAGGTTATGTCCACAATTTAATAGACATGCGACTTCTACTAAATTAATTGCATAATATATTAATTAAGCTTGCGTTTCGCAGCATTTTATAGTTAAAAAAATATCGATGTTTTACAGCTGAAAAAGTGGAACTGTTTTTCAATAACATGTCGCTAATGAAAACCACATACAAAATAATATAAAACTTGAATTACTCATGGTCTCTGCTGTAATCACGAATGCCACTTGTCATTCCGGCCTAGGCTAAATTTTATTTTGATTAAAATTTTCGCTAATGTTGCTGCTTGACCAAAGTTTATACATTGCGGTTTATTTGCTTTTTACTTATTTTACTTACCACTTTTGTTTTGGTCTTTATCCATTAACGCTGTATGTGAGTTATTTGGTTATTTAAAGAGCACATCAGGCCAAATATGTTACCGAATCGAGTATCCTGGCAATTCATTTCTTCGCAGTTGCTCAACTGTTTAATAATCTGGAGTCTGTGTTAAGTTCTCTGGACGTTACAGACACTACAACCAAAGATTAAATTACGAATGTTTTCCGAGTCTCAATAATAAAAATAAAAGACATGATGCTTTCGATGCAAATAGAAATTCTTCAAATTTTGCAGAGTGTACTTTTAAAGGTCACATACAAGTAAAGTTTGTATTTCAGTAAGTTCGAGTCTGCGACCTTTGAAACAATTATTCGATAGCGTAATCGTCCCTGTTCATGTTTAAAACATCTATTAATACTTCAGTTCTTTACTCTCAAGAGATTTAATTCACCCTGTATTTGGTCAGATCAGATTGAGCTGTCATACTCTTTGACCGTAAAAACTGGAACTGTTCTAGACCGCGACGATACCAACAAACAGTCACGGGCTTAGGGAGCGTCCATAAACCACGTAGCACCATTTTGACCTCCTGTGAACCCCCCTACCCCCACGTAGCCCTACGTGACTTTTGCCTCTACCCCCCCCCCCCCCGCCCCCCACGTAGGACGTAGCTTTTTTCCCTTTTGATTCCAGAAGACATTTGTACTGTTTTCTCTTGTCAGACTATTGTAAATTACATACGGAGATAATTAACTGAGGGAAATAAATATTCACATGCTGTTGTGAGTTCAATTCCTCATTTTAACTGTGAAAAATGTTATGAAAGGAAAGCTATGTGGCCTGACTCGGAACCCCCCCCTCCCCCCACGTAGCCCAGCGTAGCCTTCCAGCCAACCCTCCCCCCTGGACCGATCCACGTAGTTTGTGCACTGTCCCTTACGCTGGTTCACCAATAAGCTCTAAGTGTGAGGGAACTGTGTTTCCCGAAGCCTTTCAGACAGCAGACGGGCCCGGGCTTCGAAGCGAGACCTCCCCAGCAGGGTGCAGTGCGCGCGACGTTTTAAGGTCACCGCGAGCGGCGGATCAATGCGGGAGGCGTGGCCGGTAACCGTCATATCGCGCGGCGCCAACATTTGCAGGGCAAACACCCCGGCACATCCGCAACCGGCCACACACCGCCGAGGCAGAGCGACTGGGTGCTGACCTCCAGGCACTGCCGTCGCTATGAATTTCAAAAGGTGTGCGTGTGTGTTTACCGGGGAGTGCATTTGATGTGGCCGGCCACTCACACGCGCACACATACCAGTTTATGTAAAGAGCTGGAGCAAACACGCGGCTAAACGATCCGCAGGTGCTGCCAGAAACACGGCCAGAATTTTTAACGTGGCTGCCCTCCCATGTTCCCGGGTCAACAAATCCAGCTGACGCGGAAATTAATAATTTAAGACCTCGTCCGTTGCCAAGCACTGCCTTCAATTCCAGTCGGTTAATGCTTCTTTACCACAACTACGAAAAGTAAATATAAGAATAATATTTGCGGCATAGTTTTCACAGGATTGCACACGGATATTTTCTTTAAACAATGACAAAGTTTCTACGACGTCCTCTGTTGTCTTCATCAGGTCTCTTGATAATGAATAATCTGCAAGTTTTGCAGTAATCTTGAAGATTCTTCGTTAGCAAGAGACCTGATAAGACACAACAGAGGACGTCGTCGATTTTTTTTTTTTGTGCAATTGGAATTTTGCCGTGTTAGTCATACAGCCAGCTCAATGTGTTTGTTTCTCTTACAATGTATGTATTTAATATCAGTCTGATTATTTTCTCTCTTTTCCAAGGACGACACAAGGCAAACACAACATTTAAAATAAAACCATCCATGCCCTAGGTGGGACTCGAACCGGCGACCCCGGCAACTCGAAGCTCGCAGAAATGTTGTCATCGTTTAAAGAAAATATCCGGGTACAAACCCGTGACAACTATGTTGCATTTATACAACAGGAAAATCTCCATTCACATATAAGTTCAATATTTCTTCACTGACTGAAATATTGATCAGGGTACAGAATACTGTTATAATAATGCAGCCACCACTCAGTTGTTAAGGCATCTGACTGAAGATCGAAAGGTCCCCGGTTCGAATCCCTGTCTCGGCGGGGATTTTCATAAGTCCTTAAACCGACCTTCACCTCTGGCACAGCTTGCTGTGTAATGTGAACTGCACCAGAACGCTTCCATGATTCGGATTCCACGTTAAACTGTAGGTCCCCTATTGAGCCAACAGCCCTAGTTGTAACACTGATGTGTATACATCCACAGCAAATTCAAGCCTAACATAGGCTTAACGTGGTCCTGGCTGGCCGATACATTCAATATAGCCACCAGTGTAGCTGCGAGCGTTAAAACGTTACTACACTGGATCCGGAATGTACAGTGGGCTTAGCTTCAAATCCCTCTACCGATATACCTGCGGTTTTAGGTGGATTCCCGCAATCACCTCTGCCTCATAAACTGTTCATTTCACAAACAAAAATACGTATATGATACAGAACACAAGGTACACGTTTCGCATATTGTTAACAACGTGAGCACTCCTCTCCTTAGTTTAAATGCTTCACATCTACCAACTCTGGTTCTACCGATGACTAGGCTTCAGTCCTCCCAGTTCTATGATTCACTCTCAGCTGCCAGGCACAATTTTTTTATGAGGTCCTTATAGGGAAACACCTTATATTTAAATTAATCGTGGATAATTCTTGTGTTACCAGTTGCATTTGAGCAGATGACATATCTTTGAAACCAGAGACTAATGCTGTCAGTGACGAATCCGCAAAGCAGACTCTTTGGAGTTGTTTCATCGAAGTTATAGCAATGTATGTAATATGAATCGGACATAAGTGTGATCAAAATGCAAAATGCAAAAAATAAAAAAAACCATCAAAAAAGATTTTAAAAATATGAATAGAGGAGAAAGGATAATGGAAGGAGTATGAAAAATTATAAAGATCGGTGTAGGAAGAATAAGAAGAAACTTGGATTAAATTTAGCACATGAAGGAAGAAATTTGATTAAATATAAAGACAACTGGAAGGATATGTATGAAAAGGTTGGCCAAAATTTTGAGTAAGCTATTTAATACAGGGCGTTCGCCGGAAAACGCTACCCTCCCAGTCTGTTGCCGTCGGCAACTTGCTCGGTCAGTCCAGACAGCAGTTTCCGCCACACGGCACCGTGAATCACCGCACTGTTTAACACCTCCGCTGCCCCAACAGTGCATTGCAGTGACCCTTACATTGTTAAGAACGGTTTCTTTGCATTGTAGATAGTTTGTGACTTCAGTCTCTTATTAATCAGTGTTGTGAATAAACGTTTCTTTGCGGTTTGGCTGGTTTGGGGCTTCATACTCTTATTAATCTGTACCGTGTTTGAGTGTGAGTAAAATTATGGTACGTTACAGTTTGCAACAAAGAATATTTCTCTACGATACATATGTGAAGAAGAAGTCGTTTAAAAAGTGTCGCAGTAAATTTCGTTGCGAATTTCCTGGCGCTTTACTGCCAGCTAAATCTACAATTCTGCGTCTGGTTAAAAAAGTAAGAGAAACGGGTTCATTTTTTAACAAAAAGAGACTGTCGGTCAACCGTATTCTCACATAGGAGAAAATTGACGATATCGCTTTTCGACTAGAACAGTCACCCAAAAAATCATTAAGTCAGTTAGGGCAGCGTGTGTCTCGAAATATGTTCAGAAGATGTGAAATGTGCATTACACAAGAGGGTCAACACTTCCAGCATCTTTTATAAGGTAAGCTAATGAATTACGTCACATTTAAATGCTTAGCACACAAGTTTATAAAGTTTATGAAGCGTAATTATTATGAAATAGTCCGCGGCCGACGGTCGAACAATGCCGGAAGCTGAGCGCTCGCTCGCCGGGAGCAGTTTCTTCCTTGTAGCGCTAACAGTGGGTTGCGTTTCCCGGCGAACGCCCTGTATATGATAAACAGCAGTAAACATCTAAAACCATTGATTAAAAAAATTAAATGTTTTTAATTTTGGTGAACAGTAACTGATAAATTTGAAGCTGTATTAAAATACCTGTTTAATAGTGTATATGAGTTCATAGAATTTTTTTTTTTTTTTTTTTTTTTTTTTTTTTTTTTTTTTTTTTTTTTTTTTGGAGACAGACGAATAATTCAAAATTATAAAAGTTTTCAAACACATTACATCTCTCGGAAAATTCCTCAAACTAATCTTCGAGAAACAGTTCTGGTGGAATATATAAGGAAACACCTTATATTTAAATTTAACGTGGATAATTATTGTCACCGATCTCATTTTGAGCAGATGTCGTAACTTTGAAACCAGAGACTAATGTTGTCAGCGCCGCCTCCGCAGAGCATACTCCTGAAATTTAAATTTCAGTGAAGTTATAGCAATTTAGGTAGTATAAAGTGGAGAGAGTTGTGAGAAAAATGTAAAAAATGATTAAAAGAACAAGAAGCAATGTTAATCTGAATGTAAAATAGGAATTACAGGATCATTAGCAATGCTATTTAAATGTTAGAAGAAATTTGAACAAAAATCAATGATTATTTCTTTGCTACAAGTTTGCATGAGCTTATTTCACGTAACTACATTTTTCTGTAATTATCGTGACTGTAAAGTTACATCTTAGCGACTCTAACGAAGAAAAGTAATAATATGGTACTTAGGATAAAACACAGGAATTTCTACAGAAGATTACAAAATGAAAGAGAGAGATATAAGAGAGGATTAGGAGAATATCTATGGAAAATATAAGAATTTAGAATGGCCACATAATTTGTACAAAGCAACCGAGTGCGGATGGTGCGCGATAATACCCGGAACTGAGGTTTGGGAGGACGAGAGTTCTAATCCGAGTGCGGTGATCCAAATTTCGGTTTTCCATCGTTCCGGTTCCTTACGTAACTTACATTCTCCTCCAAGACAATTTTTTTGTCAGAATTTTCGCACCTAGAGACTGCAGATCATTTTAAAAAGTAGACCATCTTCGTAAGTTTTACTCCACTTATAAACTAATAGATCTGTCTTCGTTGCCTGAGTAAACTGTCTTTCAACTTTTTACAAATCTGAAACCACCTTACGTTTTCTGTTGTAACAAAGCCTATTACATCACTTGAAACAAATAAAACATCACGGTGGTTGCTAAGCCACTGATAATGGTTAGTACCTGTTTATAGTGTTACCAGCCAGTAACTTTGTTTCATTTAAGCAGCGAATTTCAATCACGAATGAAGTGGCAACTTTAGAGACATGGAAATATCATGAATTCGACGTGAAACTTCAATCACTACGCCAGCTTTAGTGATGGATTGGTGTTATATTTTAATTGGTGGATTCAAGTTTTATCAACTGTCTGCGACACATGAAATTTGTGACATGTGTGATAACTCTACTTTGGTGAAATGAGTAGCTTATGAAGCGGAAGTCAGATACAGTCCCAACATTCACGTAGGTGATTGCAGGTGAAAGTTACAAAGTCCTTGAACGAATGTAAGCTTTCTCGGTGAGTCAGTTGCGTTAAATCTTCTCGCGCTTTCCACCGGGATAGCGCGTCAATGTGGGGTGACGTTTCGAAGCCTGCTTCTGTCCGGAAGATGGAGCCTTAGGCAGGCTCCGAAACGTCGCCTAAAATTGATAAGCTATCCCGGTGGAAAACTCGATAAGATACATAGTCCTTATTAGAAATTATGTTCCTGTTTGTAAGTATATTTGTATAGCAGTAAGGACATAGAGTATAATATTAACCTTGAAAATTTGTTTGATACTCAAAGAAATTGATAGTGCCGGTCTGGAGTATCTTTGGCAGACCAATGAAGAGAAGATATGAAAAAAGAATGGCTTCATGGAACAACGAACTTGCGACGATTTGTATTGAAGAGGAGGCTTTAAGAGAAGAAGCTTGAAATGAAATTGTTTCTCCCCTTAAAAAGTTTGTGAATAATTGTTAATTAAATGTATATGGCCTAAGGGTACATAGGGAAAGCAGTGGTGTATGAGCTTTGAATATTGAATGTCAGTAGCAGATAACTATTAATTGTATATGATATATCTGATGTGCGATACAAAAATAATTTTTATATTTGTTGATTCAAGGAAAGTTGAATGAATTATTGGGAAAAAAAGTATATATTAAATATTTAATGATGTTAAGATAAGGATTTTTTAGGAGTTAAGGTGTTGGATGAGTACCAGATATTGTAATCCAGAAACAAGAAATTCAAATTATAGCAAATGTTTGTTAGGCGAAAAAATGAAAATGTAAAACCAAAAATAAATAATTCGTAAGCGTATGTACGGACAATCATCACGCACACTCAAAACAAGGGAAAACGCGTGCACAGGAAACTTTGTAAGAACCGAAATCAGGGCGTCCGGTGCGCGGGGTCATTAGACCTTAATTGAACTTATTATTTGAACGAGCTCCAATGTTTGTTCGGAGCGTTGCTTGGCTGGAGAAAGCAGGCCCGCTTAGGACGCGATATTGGCGTCCATTTGCATGAACGGCGCGTACCGAGGCCGTTTATGTTTGCGCCTCGTCTCAGGGGAGCAGCTGGCGACACGGCGCGCCCCTAATAGCACTGCAACACTGTGCAGCGCCAGCGGCCGCGCAACCAGGTAATTGCCGCCCGTTCGAAAGTAACACCAGGCTGCAGGCTAATTGAGTTTCACCACTGCCGTCACCGCCACTGTTGCGGGTCGACCTAGCTTTATTCCTTTTTTTCGTTGACTACATTTTGAGCGTCGCGATGGTGTCCGGTGGTGACACGGATTCAGTTGTTTCGAGTTCCGGTTGTGGAAGAAATTTCGTCTTCAGTACTTGACCGGAAGGATAAGATGGGTAGTGGTGCACGATTCCTGACCACCTGATGGCCCGAAACATCTTCGCAGTTCGTATGGTGTGAGGGTATATCGCACTGCTGATAGTGTTTCGTCTGTCGAATAGGGACGTTAAGCTTGGAGGTATCCCTGAAAAGGCCGTCATCGAGTTTCTTTCATGCTTCATCTTTCACTGGTTCATAACTCAAATAAGACACTGAACACACACACATAGTTCACAGTCATCCCCACAAAACAGTAACATAAGCAGTACTTACCCTCCCTTCAATGGGGAAGCCAAGCGAAAACAAAGAAAGTAAAAGTTTCCCAAGAAAACTGCCACGGAGGTACAACTTTCCCTAGGATAGTGATCGGTATATGGTTGTATAAAATAACTAGTGCGAAGAATCACTTTCCGCTTTGTTTATTCTCTCCAGCGCTGTATAATACGAGTAAAGTTACACAACATCGTTTCGATCCAAAGATACTAAGTTCCAGCGATTAAATTCTCACATTTCAGAAAACTACTGACTGAAAACTTTCTCTATTCGCCATATCTGGCGCTTAAACAGACACTTTACACCCAGAATTATTCAAAGAGCTCCAACCGACTTTTTTAGAATTCTAACAATACTTAAACAATTAAATCAATACAAAAACAATCAGAATTAGTACAAAATCACTCGCAACCATCGTGAATACATGGAAATTAAAATGTAGGATATTTACTGGTATTTACACACAAAACTCTGTGTATAAATCAATCCAAACCACTCAGAATTTTCTTCTAAATATCGTGATTCACATCAACACTTAACAATTACAATTTTTTAATTAATATTTCATCCGTAATACTGTCCTTGAACATATTACATAGCATTTTACATAGTTTTATTGCATAAAGTAATGGTCATTTAGACAAATTAACAATTAATGACACTAAAACTATACAAAACATAATTAATCAACTCCCAGCTTGTTATACACAACTATTAAAATACAATTTCATAAACGTTTGTGTCTGAGGGCCGTTATATCAGCTACCACGACTGATTCATTGGTCAAAGGAGATAATCATCTATCAATCGTAAATCAGTCTTTAAATCTCAATATGATAAACAAAAATATGAATAAAACAACAACATGACATTACACAACGCATTTTCGTACTCTTTATGGTACCTTATGACCGAACCTGGTGGGTAACCAATATCGCTCTGGGCAAGCATTCGGTAGGACGCGACTTCGAATCCTCATCTACTATCCAGACTTTGGTTTTCCATGATTACCCGAAATCACTCCAAGACAATGCTTTGATGATTCCTTCAGAAGGAAACAGCAGAATTCGTTCCCGTTTTTGACCTACCGTCCTTTTCCGCCTCTGATGACTTCGATGTCAACGAGGCGTAAAGCTGGAAAGAAAAAGCAATCTTATGGTTTCTATTCGTCCCAAATTTCACCTTCCTACTGACACATTTATTTTGGCAGACTGGAAAGTTAACCTGAAATCAGACCAAACTACCGCGTCTGTCTGATTTTGTGATACATGTGTGTGGAGGATATCAAATTTGTATATCTGTTGACTGCATCTTGGATTTCTGTCGGCAATAACCACGATCTATTTAGGCTAAAAGCAATCGTCCACGGATAAATGGCAGTGAAGCACTTCTCTTTGTCACATTACGGCATCGATTGTACATTGTGAGAATAGGCGCATTGCTGGCCTCACAGTATTCTCATTCATTTCTAATCAGCTACCTCCACGATAATTATTATTTATTCTTTAACGGCATATACACTATTTTTTTAAAAAAGATTTTCTCTTTCCGTTCGTATATAGGAGTAATTTTTCCCCAACTTCTTTTCATTATTGTTACTTATTTTCTGCTTCCATAATTATTTCCTTCTACTGCGTCTTCTGTTTTCGTATCAGCCAATACTATGCCTGTCTAAATTTGTCTCTCCTTCATAATTTTGAAATTAGATAAATTTTCTCGTTAATTATCAGTTGATTTCTTTATTTAATATACCCAGTTTTGTTGCCACACTTGCAATATAATATGGCATTTCTAAAATCATATTACAGTGTAGAATATACTTCACTGATTCATTCAGTTGATATTTTCATTTGTCATAATATCATATAAAGCCATATACAGCATTCGTAAATATAGTTTAACACATATCAGTGAGTTCTCTGGCGAATAACTTTCTTTGAACTCTTTACTCCCAAACTGTTGCTCTCCGACGGTTAGTTACACAAGCGGCTCTGGAGCCAGGTTAGCAATTCCCTCCGGTTCGCTGTTTTTCCATTAGCACTGACTATGACTGCGAGCACATCCCGGAAAATTTCTGACTGTTTGTTTACAGTACAGACACCAGGAGCATCTTCACATCAATAAATGTTTGTAGATTTCAATCAAGGCAATACATTTGGTGAAGAACCAGTAGTATGTTGGACACTTAGCTGTATACCAGCTGATCTTGCACTCGGGAGATCACGGACTCGAATTCCCACTAGGCAACCAGATTTCGGTTTTACATTGTTTCCGTAAATCGCTACAGGCGGGATGGTTCCTTCCAAAGACCATGTCCGGATTCCTTCTAGTCCCTTGCTCCCATCCTTTCCCGCCTCTAATAACGCGACGAGGCGTAAAGCCATAAGCAAAAACATAAGCTGCGGTTCAGATTTGTGTCGAAAGGTCATAATAAACGACAAGTGAGTTTGACACGATTTTCGATATGGAGAAAATCCAAGATATAATCGACATGCGAATGTCTTTTAATAGATACATTTCCATTCCGGAAATGCCACAGATGAGCTGCAGACGGCTGGAACCAAGATACTAAATCACCAGCTACTGTGCTGCTATGAAAAGAGTTCCGATGTTCATCTGAGCTGTCAACTTTAACCAGATACCGCCTGACGATTGAGCTGGCGGACTGGTGCCTTGGCGCTAAACACTCAACGACGACTCACCACTCTTGGGAAATAATCTGCTGTCTAAAGTCAAGAGTACGTATCTGATATTCTATAACAATTCTAATTTCATGGTGCACTGTGAAAATTGCAATAGTATCTCGTGCTTTTCACAACCCATGTTTGCCTTTGTTGATTGTTCAATTTCAATACATGGTTTAAATAAATAAAAATCGGCTGATATGTTTGAGAGTAGATAAAAGCTATGGAATATGTTTCATAATTTACAGTACCCTCATTATATTTAGCTCAAACAATCGTCATACAAATAATTACACCTAGCGTGTTGGGTGAGTTGTAACTCTCTGACCCCGCATTCGTGAGGACGCAGGTTCGAATCCCCGTCCGGGTATCTAGATTTGGATTTTCCATGGTTTCCCCAAATCACTCCAGGTGAATGCCTGGATGCATTCTTCAGAAAGCCATGGACAAATTCATTCCCGTTACATGCCCCCATCCCTTCCCGCCTATAATGACTTCGACATAGACAAGACGTAAAGCCACAAGCAAAAAGAAAAAAAAATTACTTTGTTAACTCTGCTTTGTAGATACTTGAAGGTCATAGTTAACTAACAATTCCCCCCCCCCCCCTTACTGAATTCTGTCTGCTCACTGCTGTTTTTTTCGCAGGATTCACGGGCGTATTACTCTGTACTCCTGATTGACTTTGAGCCCTAGAGGTGTAGGTCACTGGATCGGCGCCACGCTCCAGTTGATCTGTCTGCCGTGGGGTTCCTACACAGTTCTCATTGGACTGTACGGTGATGAAAGTTCCGGACGTCTTAGCTTCGACGAAAATCCTCAGCCCCATCGTCCGGTCCGCGTCGGGCGCTCCACCGTCTGAGCTACGCAGCCACCATTAATAAATTAACTAAATTAATTAAAAACGCGCCAGGTAGTTGCAGTGGCCGTGTGTGTGACATTTGTGGATTCGGAAGAGCTGGTGGTGTGACGTGGCTCCGGCGAGCGCTGGGATTACGGAGTCGTGCGCTAACAGCATTAGCCGCGTGGGCCGTGTGATTGGACAGTCCCGCGCCACGTAACAGAAGCCTACACCGCGGGCAGCGCGGTCGATAGGCAAACGCGAGCCGCCAGTTGTCCATGTCCCGTCAGCCTGCTGGCGAACTCACGCGAAATCATATCATTTGTTATTCTGGTTCCGCACTCCTTGCTGGGATGTAAATCATACATGTAATTGTAACTGGTCTCTTTATGTACATACATTTCAATTATCCCAAATGAAGCCTGGGATGCGGTCTGCAGGTGGTTCTCGTGGCTTTCTAAAGGAACCACACCGCAAATCGCTTGGAATAATTGCGGTAAACCACAGTCAGATTTTACCCCCGTCTTTCCAAATGATAGGTAAGAAGACGAATTCGATTTTCATTAGACTTGGATCAACTGGTAGTCTTGTTTGTTTTTGTTTCATTTCTCCCAGTTAAAGTCTGGGAGGCGAGCTGTTGGATTGTCTCTGGGGCCATAATCCGTAGACTTAAAGGAGAGGGAATGGGGATAGATGTCAGCCATGGCCTTGTAGGGAACCATCCCGACATTCACCTTGAGTGACTGAGGAAATCCACGGAAAACCCCAGTCAGGATGGTCGAACGGGATGTTAGGCAGTGGGCCAAATTTAACCGCCTAGTATTTTTAGGACCCTTTTCAACTGAATGATCTAAAGGGGAGGGAAAGGAGATGGAAATCGGCCGTGTCCTTGCAGGGAACCGTCTCAACATTCGCCTTGAGTGACTGGGGAAAACCACGGAAAACCCCAGTCAGAATGGCCGGACGGGATTTGACCCCGTCCTCCCGTACGGAAGGTAGGAGGGCAAATTTACCCTCCTTCTATCTCGGTGATCGGCTAGTAGTACTTACTTTTTGTTATATCCTAAGCAGTAAACACTGCGAGAAGCAACTTACGTTTAGTTGATCATGATCGTGTCTGTCTGTCTGTCTGTCTGAACAGGAATTACGTAAAAACTATTATTTGGTTATTGATGGGATTTGGAATAATTATCAGCCCAAAGTCATCATCATTCTCCAGCTCCACTCCCCCTGGTGCTGGTCACGAGCACTCTCCACTTCTTCCTGTCCATGAACAGCTGATGTTCATCAACTGTCCTGTGCAATCAAGCCGTATGTCTTCCAGATCCTTCTTGATTTTGGTCTACCCATTTCTTTTTGGGCCTTCCCACACGTCTTTTCGTTTTGATGTCCATATTAAAGTAGGCCTTTGGTTTACCTTCTTCCTCCGTCCTTTCAACATGTCCATACAACCTTAAGCGAGAACGCTGTAAGCATTTCGCCACACTGATGTTTATACCGGCCTCTGGTCCTTTCGTGTCCTCTGAAGCATAGTACGCACAAGCTTCATATCACAGGCTTGAAGTCTACTATGGTCTTTTCTAGAGAGGGTACTTGTTTCTAACATGTAAGGCAGAATGGGCGTATAATTAATTGGTTTTTAATACTGTATTTTTGCACTTTCTGGGTACGTTGTTGTGCAGTTCTCACTTGGTTATAAAACACTGCTGCATTATCGTTTCAGTTTGTAATCTCACATTTACTGGTGTACTATTTACTCAGAGTAATGCTTATATATATATATATGGAATGAGTAATCATTAGGCCTACTATTATATATTACAAAGAAAAGAAATTGAAACATTAAAATTTGCAACTGAAATTGTTAGGAGTAATAACTGATGCAGTTAATTATTTTCATACAAATTCTTAGATGGTGTAGGAGTTGATGATAATATAATCATCCCATATTTTTTTAATAGATATTACTATCTAAAAGCTCGGTTTGGTCTTCAACCCGAAGGTTGGTTGTATCTCTCTTAAAGAGGTATGTTTAATCTGTCATTTGAGGTAGAGTAGCATGTTCCTTTTTTTCTTACCCAATCAAACATGGTAATCCTCAGGGTAGAGGTGACATATAATTTAGTGTGGAATGCGAACCACGGAAGCATTCTGTTGAATTTTTGTACAGAAAGGTTTGACAGAGGGGAAGGCCGGGTTAAGGGTTTATGAAAATCCCCGCCGAGACGGGGATTCGAATCGGGGACCTTTCGATTTCCAGCCATTCAGATGCACTAACCACTGAGCCACCAGGACGCTACTTCATTACCTACGAACTGTTTAGTACTTATAAGATGTTTGTCAGCCATGTGTGTCCCAGAATAATTAACTCTTTTTGTACTAATAGTAATGATGATTGATTTTTGTGCAAGTTATTTTTGTGTCTTATAATCAAATCGTATTCCTTGGAATTCGATGTTAAAAAATTAAAAGGTTTTTTACTAAAGCATACTTAATTTATTATTAACCTGTGAGTGGATTGGCGTCTGTTCCTTTGTCCAGACATCAAGCAAACACTACAGAGCCAATGTGTTTGTGGTTTTAAAGTTTGATATCTTGTGGTCAAGTTTAAAATCTTATGACCGGAGAACGGAAGAAGAAATGATAAGTCGATGAAACAAAAGAACCGATAATTGCTACAGATCACACATCCACATCTCGATCGTAATGGTAAATCACTGCAGGTGAATGCCGGGATGCTATTCCTTCCCATTTCCTGCCCAAGTCCTCTCCAGCCTCTAATGACTTCGACGTTGAGCCATAAGGAAAAAATTAATACAGCCTTTCCTAAATACCCATCAAGTTTGTCGCAAAAACACAAAGTGAAGAATCCACCCTTCGAATCTTTTAGTATTTTTTGTTTGAAAAGCAACTTTGGATAGTTCTTTACTTTTCTGAAATACGATATGCTAGAACGCACATAAATAGTTAACTGAATAACAGGATCAAAGATTAACACTCCAGTAAGCGTAACGAAATTGTGGAATTCAATTTACGGTAAAAGAGAGGTAAAGGCGGAGGGATTTCACAGCTTTCAGGCAATATTCCCGTATTATTAGCAGAGATAGAGCTCCACATTCCTATGTTGGGCTTGCATGTAAAGTAAAGCGGTCTTATCTCGGTCCAACTCATAGGACATCCGTGCGGAACTACCGTTGTATGAGCTCACCTACTCACGCTAATCAAAGGGGTCCAACAATATGCTCAAAAAAATCCTATCCAGCCGTACTTTCTCGCGGCTCACCAGCGTCCTTATAGCACACTCGTATGATCTTTCCTTCAATCATAATCCAACGCCAATGCTTGTTGAACCATGAGGATTGGGTGTTTGTCTGGGAGTCCAACAACGTCCAACACGTTTTAAATCTTGCCATGCAGCCCATGAAGATTCCTTTATTGGAAAATCGGATCATCGTAGGTCCTACAAGTTGGACTGAGAATAGCCGGGTGGCAGGCACGGAGTTGTGCGGTAGCGTTTCCTTGTTCTTGTTGGTTGAATTAGTCGAGCTACAAACTCCGCAATGATCACATGATAAAGAATTTTTTTGTTCCTGTGTAGTTATGTAAAAAATTTAATTCACTTGTGAAATCATCTCCCGTTTCCTGTTGATGAAAGATGATTTTTTTAACTGCTTTACGTCTCTTAACAGCGAGGTCTTAAGAGACGGGAAAGGATGGGGGCAAGGAATTGGAAGGAATTCGGCCATGGCCTTTTGAAGGAAGCATCCCGGCATTTGCCTGGAGTGATTTGGGAAAACATGGAAAACCCAAATCTGGATGCCCGGATGGGGATTCGAACCGCCGCCCTCCCGATGAAAGATGAAGCTAAAAACAAATCAGTATGGCAGTATTTAATGGAAATAGACTTCGCTTATGAAAAAAATGTAGAATTAGGGATAAAAATATGCTTATTTTTATTTTAAATTTATTTTTGCTAAAAAATTAAATTCTAAATGATTATAAATTTATTTTTCCATCGCCGCTTCCGCAAAACATCGACATCCGCGGATATCAAGAACTGAACATCCGCAACCGCAATAATGACCTCCGTTAGAACCCTAATTCCTACGGACATATCTCAGAATATTATCTTATCAAATATTTGAAGTCTCGAAAGTATTTCCTTTTTAGCGTTAGAGGCTGGTCACAGACGGCAGTGGGGCTCCACTTTCCGTTGGATTCTTAACCCTAAAAAGGACTAACTTCAAGTCGAAGAATGAACTTGTTCCTCCTTGATGAATCTTTAAACTATGTTGTTTAACAATAAAAAAATAAGTAATCGAAACACTCCTTTTTTTAAATAATAAAAAAATGTATCTACATTCACTCCAAGCCTTAATATCCGATAAAAGAAGAAGATTTTTTTAATACCTGGTAGTTTTGATACCTAGGTTTCTTTCATTATTCTTCAAACGCTGATTTTCAAAATTCGTCTAAAATAATAAATTAATATTTACAATGTCACTTAAGCGATTAGACGTTTTGTCATTTTCTTACTGCTGAATAAATAATATTATACAATAAAGTTGGGGGATTGTAAAGAATTAGCAACAAATAATAATTTACCTAGTTAAAGAAGGGAATACCGAAAAAATAAAGAAGTACCTCTCTCCAACATGGTAATATATTGATACGTTCGAGTTATTCTGCTAGATTTTGAGCCATTTTACTGAATATTACTTTTTTTTTGATTCCTGGATCTACCAGCAAAATTCTATATATATATATAGAATAACTCGAAAGTATATATATATATGTCTAAGCTGACTGCGGGAAGACTTCCATAACCAGTTTCGAAATTTTCCAGGTTGATGGCTAGTATAAGTAACTGAATGGTAAATAAGGGTCTTTTTATACGGTATTTCCACATTGCATGGTGCGTCGTGAAAGACAATCTAAGCCTTGTGAAGCTCAAGACAACATGCAGGTATAAACAATAACAACACACTCGTTGATATATATATATATATATATATATATTTGTCATTTCAATGATCCCCCTTATTGGAGGGGAGGCGGGCTGGCAGCGCACATGTTGTGCTCTTCAGCCAAATGATAATATGGTTTACAATAGATTTTCGTAAAGGAATGTTTACACTTTTACAAAAATAATACAGTAGATTTGCATTTAGATGTTACATGATCAGAGTTGTAGTTTTTTATAATATTTTGGTTGCTTTTCTTGCAGATTTGTGGCTAGTAGTAGGCGATTTTGATGTCATTCACAGAGTGGGGTAAATTTTTGTTCTCTTCTCTTGTTGAGGTATGGTAGGTGGTCGGTCGGTCTTTGTGCTGGGTTATAAAAAGGATATTTGGAGGTGAAACGTCGATAAATTTTGCTTTTTAATAACTCTTATTTCTTGTCGTAGCTGCGAGAAGAAGTAGTTAGTACATCCGTAATGGGTAAATATTAAATTCCCAAAACCAGAGCAATGAAACCCGCTGCGGAATTATGTCTCTTTCATTTTTCGATCAGCAACGCAGGCGGTTCTTGGGGCTTATTCGATTAGACCTGATTTTTTCTATCACTTTGCTAATTTTAAACGCTGGATTAGTCAGTGTGTGAGAGCTAGTCACACATATCGTACTGATAAAGGTCCTGCCTACTCTTTGCACTCCCCTGGATAAATTTCTATAATTTTTGCGATGTTGTTTGGCGCAATTTTTTTCAGTTGTATAATTAATTTGAAGAACTGACAGTGCAATTATTATTTTCTTTTGTTGTCGTGCGAGAAGCAAAAATCTGCAGCTATAAAACCTACTAACACCAATGTAAACAATTCGTAGCTGATGAAATGTCGAAAAGAGGCGAAACGCATTAAACAGCAAAACAAAAAAGACTTTAAATAACAACACACTATAATTTCTGAGCTAAGGGCAAGCAGGTCAAAAAAAAAAATGAAAAAGAATTTTGTATCATAAGAGGAAGCTGAAAGCTAAATCTCCACCTAGAACTGAGAAGAGTTAAGAGTATATGGAATGACTCAACTTCTCCAAAATGAGCGTAAAATATTTAAATAAATAAAAGAAAGCTCCATTGTCCATTATTAATTAACATTTTAACTCTGTATTTTTGTTTGGAGAAATGCCATAAGAAATAAGAGACTTGTATTTTCCTAATAAAATCCTCAAAATAGTCTAGACCATCATGGAAAAGGTGGAAATAAAGAAGTATATTAGAATAGCGTGTTTATCCTGTATTCAGTCAGTGCCTGACGATTATCGCTGTATTAAATGAACAGTGAATGGGCAGCATCTGAAACAACAGTGATGACGGAGGTAGATAACTATAAAATATGCAAATCATTTATCAGTGGCTGTCGGTGAATGTTATCAGAATGTAGGAAGCGAATAAAATCACTGTGCGTGAAGGGAAAACTTGTTATGACTTGTAAAGGCGCAACGGATTCCAGGTCATATAAGTGGATCATAATGGTTTTTGATGCGATCCTTCGTGTGTCAGAATGTGGAACACAGTGCTGTGGTACCAGTTTAAGTGAGTTTGTTGGCTTATCGAATCAGATTCGTAGAAAAAGTGTCAGCAACGGAGTTTTTAGTAGCGAATATTACAGATATAACCGACTGAAATACTTCCTGGAACGGTAGCACAAAGTTCCTGACATTACGCTTACAAGAGAGAACCTACACTTGTAATAGCGGAGGTAAATCAAAAAATTATTTGCTTAGAACGAGGAGCAGAGCACTAACTTCCTACTGTCTCTTTCTTGATTGTAATATAACATAGAACTGTGTACTTTTTTTGTCGATACAGTGAAATCTCCACGGATCAGAGACAGTTAATTTCTCCATTTTTCTTCAAATTAATTACTTCAATTTCTTGACTGTCGAAGTGTAGGTGTAGCATAACAAAATTCGAAAAGCTTGTCTGCATAGGTAAACAATTTCAAAATACTCGACTCACCTCCGTAGATAACCGTAGAATGGTATCACAGTATTTCAGAAAGATTTAGAATATGACCCAGAGGGAGACACTTTATGAACAAAACGAAAAGAAGACAAGAAGAGAAATGAAGCAAAGATACTACTTGAGACCTATAATTAGATTAGAAGGTATGTATGCATCTATCTAAAGGAAACATGAAAAGTCTTCAAACGATGTATACGACATCCACCAAGTGGCTATGCTGTCATATGGAACTCCTTGTATTATAATGAAATTGTAATATTCCTCGTAGATTTCATGGTTCATATTGTCGAGAAACAATACTACATGTGGTATAGCTTGGAATTTTAATGCGTTGTAGTGTTGTTAAACTTATACAATTGCAAACAGAACAGATCGTCAAATGGATATTACACCCCACTGGAGTTTGAACGTTTCTCAGTTACAATAAAAGAAAGCTTTAATACATTCAACTTTTCTCCTATTGCTAGTACACTTTTTTTTTTAATGTTTGCATAAAGTAAGAAAATTTAGGTAAATTCCTGCTGACATTATTCCGAGAAACTCTGCTGGTGATGAAGGGACAACATTTTGCAAGCAACAAATGAGCCGCTGCCCGTTTCCAGAACGGTAGACAATGTACCAAACAATCAGGAACCATTAAAAACGGCTGAAACTTAATTAAAATCTAAATGGTGTAAATGTAAAAACTGCTGGTAAAGAGCACCAAATTTACTAACTCATAAGAAAAATTGTAAAAAATGTTTTTTTTATATATAAAACACAAGTTATTATTATTTTTTTAAAAAAAGTGGCGGGAGTATGCTGATTCTCACATACAGGTATAACTCAATTACTGAAAGTCATCTAAATTGAAGACTTTTGCAACTTATTTCTTCTTCTCGTGTCGTCCATCTTTCATTCTTGAAAGACGGTGATCTATCAAGTGACGCGCTGTGCAATTATTCTCCATCAGGTTCGATCTTCCACTTCCAGGTATAATTATGCCACTTCTGGGTTGTTTTTAACTCACCAGTGTCCATCCACTGCATTGGACATCTTCCATGTGATCGTTGACTTTCTAGATTTCCATGGATGGTTATTTTTCTAGATTACCTCTATTTCACTGAACAACATGTCCAAAGAATTGTAGTATTCTCCACATCCAATACTTCTGGGACGGAAATATTGGTTCTCTTTTCCAACCACGAAATTCGCAGAATTCTCCTGTATATTGAAATAACAGAGGCATGTATTCTTTTACATTGTTCTTCCTTGATTGTCCATGTTTCTACGCGGTATAGTTTTTTTTTTTTTTTTTTTTTTTACTTATGGCTTTACGCCTTGTCGACGGGTAAGGTCATTAAAGGCGGGTGGGGACTGGGGACAAGGAACTGGAAGGAATTCGGCCATGGCCTTTTTTGAAGGAAGCATCCCGGCATTCGCCTGGAGTAATTTGGGGAAACCACGGAAACCCCAAATCTGGATGCCTGGACGGGGATTCGAATTCGCGTCCTCCCGAATGCGAGGCCAGAACGTTAACCGTTCACCCAACACGATCGGTCGCAGTATAGGAACACCGGAATACTAAACGTTTAAGTACTCTGAGTTTGCAGTGTCTCATTATGGAAAGTTTCTTCCGTATGACAATGATCTATGAAATATCTTTTCCAAGTGCCATTCGCTTTCTCAGTTCCTCCGCTATAGCCGCTATCCTTCCCCAGTAGGGAGTCTAGTTACCCAAGTGATTCATTTTCTAATACTCTCCCAGTAAACTTGTGTGCAGTAGAGATTCTGACTGGTCTATTATCATAATTTTGACTTTATCTTTGTTTGCTTACAAACCACCAGTTCCTGCTTCCATTCTCAACTCTCTTTAACAAATAATTCGCCTCGGCCTCCTGCCTAGCAATTGGCATAATGTCATCAGCAAAATGTAAAGTTGTTTACTGTTAACCATCCGTTGCAACTATCGGGACGTTATGTAATGGTATATTCTTCATGCTGCTGGTATCAGATCAATTACAAAGGTCACAGAATTCTTGTAGAAGACAGCTTCATTGATATCACAGTGGGTGGACCGTGTTCTTCTGAGGAAAGATGGACAAAACAAGGAGAGATCATCAGACACCGAGAGGAAGACCACCAGAGCGGTGGGACAAATACATACGCAGCGTTGTAGGAGTTAACTGGCAGAGGATCGCCCAAGATCGCTCGAATCGGAGAATATGGTTGAAGTTCCACACGGACACACAACTTGAAGAGGCTGTTCTATTTCATGATTGTATTACCTGATGGTGATGATGATCATGACGATATTCTCGATAAATATTGAATAGAATAGGAGATATTACAGTAATAAGGCCTGCACGCTCCTTTACCCATACTGATTACTACCTTAGTCTAAATGTAAAAGTTTCTAGTAGGAATAATAAGGTGCTCACGATTCCAAATTTCGTCTAGTATCATCCACACTTCTTGCTATCTAAAAGAATCAAAAGGATTACTGTCATCAAGAAAGCACAGCCATAGTGTTGTATTCTCTGGATTTTTAATTCAACTGACTTGTATTGAAGAACAGCTATCACTCTCCATAGCTGCGGTTGGGCAGAATCCATGTACGGCGAATACTATCTAATAAAATTATTCTCTGCTCTCTGTTTCAACGAAATGACTCCGTAATCTGAATTTATTTCGAATAATAAAAAACACTTGCTTCAGTCACGTAAGAACTATGGTACGGCAGGTCAGAATTTTATCGATCTGAATTTAATTTTAAAAAATAAATCTTGCGTTATAAATTGTAGATTATTTCTACTTAGCAATGAGTGACATGAAATTTAACTTGTTCACAGATATCTCAACAGTGTTTACGAAAGTAAATTTCTTAAATAATTATTCATTCTCCGGTGTGGTTTTGGGATGGAGGAAACTGCGAGGAAGTTCCTGCGTGATTTAACGGAAACATTCTTTCGGCGTCTGCCAGCGCCTGATGATCTGCACGGCCGCAGGTCGATAGCTGCGGGTTTATTTATAGCGCGGCGTCTGCGGAATCCTGCGGCCGGCGGAGATACCGCCGCGCCTGAGAGCCGGCCACCACTCGACGAGCGTGTCTGCCGGTAGTCTATCAGTCAGGCGCATCAGGTTTCCTCCTATCAGACCATCTTGGGGAGAAAACGCGGACGCTCTTCTGGCGTCTCCTCCCCTAGTTTGATACTCGCTTTATTAAGTGAAAATAAAAAAAAAAAACGTTTTTCTAGAGGATTTCGCAAAGAATCTCTGAAGTCTGTTTGCGATTTTAAGTTTTTTTTATCAGAATAAAATCTAGAAAAATTTTATATGAAATTTTATGGGGAAATTAGCAGAGTGAGTACGTTTGTATAATATGACGTTTCGGCGGTCATAAACTCTGCCGCCATTGTCAAGTGACTGCTGCCGGTGGGTGATGGGGTTGCTTATGTACACGCGGGACCGTTAAATACTAGAGGGATTGTTGGCGTTGACTGTTGTTTATTGTTGATGTTGATTGTTGGTGTTGATAGTTGGTGTTGATTGTTGGCGTTGAGTGTTGGCATTGATTGTTGTCGGGATAGTTAGAGAGGCTATTCAAAACTTCCGATGTAATCTCATTTTCTAGATGCAGGATTTTTTCAGAAGCTGTCGAGATCCGTAAACTAGACAATCTACTAAACAGAGATGCTGGATTTCGATTAAGTGAAGCCGGAGACCATCGATTCAAAAAATGAGATTACATCGGAACTTCTGAATAGCCTATCTATCTGCCCCGCCAAGAATCAACGCCAATAGTCAACGCCAAAAATCAACAACAGTCAACGCCAACAATCCCGCCAGTATTGAACGGTTCGCAGTATATAAGCAACCCCATTACCCACAGGCAGCAGTCACTTGACAATGGTGCCAGAGGATTTGACCGCCGAAACGTCGTGTTTTACATCCGTACTCACTTGGCTAGTTTCTCGAGAAAATCTCATATGCATACAACTCCGGGAAAGCCTCCACTGTTATAAAAAAATTTTGTATTTAGCTGATGGGAATTCTGAAAATTATCTTAAACTAACGTTTCTATCTAAACGAGCTCACATGATTGCAGCACCGTGTAGGTGTCCGCCGCCTGACAGAAATGTTCATAATCACAATTTGGTTGGCATACGAGATTCCTAGTCACTGCAGCAAAGTAAACGGTTAAATCCCAACCATGTCGACGTTGCGTATGGACTGAGGGAATACGACAATGTTGATGGTGGTTTGTCTGTAGGATGGGGACGTTCAACTCTGAAGCCTGTGGTGTTTTTCGGAAGAGTAGACCAGAATGGGACAACACCTGGTTTCATCCTCTTCTTGCCTTTATCTTTCATTCAATGACAACGCAAAAATATACTAAGCTGAACATACACAAACACATTTATCCACACAAAAAACGAGTAAATGCGCTTCCATCCAGGGCAGCATTTAGGCTCTGTGGACCCCTAGGCTATACATATGGTGCGGGCCCCCCTGTCGGCAGTGTCCCCTCTGACCGGGGGCTTAAATTCGAAATTCGGCCCAAAAAAATTATTGGCGACCCTTTTTTTCTTTTTAAGCTTTACAAATTGTGGTGCTGGCCCCCCCTTTGTAGTGCGGGCCCCCTCTTTGTAATGCGGGCCTGCCTCTTTGTGGTGCGGGCCCCCTCTTTGTGCTGCGGACCCCCTCTTTATGGTGAGGGCCCCTCTTTGTGGTCCGGCCCCTTCTTTGTGTTGCGGGCCCCCTCATTGTGGTGCGGCCCCCCTTTGTCGTGCGGTCCCCCTCTTTGTGGTGCGGGCCCCCTCTTTATGGTGAGGGCCCCCCTTTGTGGTGCGAGCCGCCCTTTGTGTTGTGGGACCCTAGGCTACCTCCTTTGTGGCCTATGATTAAATGCGGCCCTGCTTCCATCTCTGGAAAAAGGAAGGGCAGATTTTCTTTTTCCAAATTTTTCCATGAAAAGGAATAAGTCAGGCATCAAGTCTGGGTCATCAGGTAAAGAGACAATCATCGCTATATGGGATATCTTTCCAGCTAAATGCAGAAAATGTCCTATCGCAGCTTCAGCTAAAAAAATTGAATATTGTAAAAAAAAAAAAAAAAAAAAAAAAAAAAAAAAAAAAAAAATTATCTCTCACTATCATTATTTATTTATTTCATATCTACCACACATAAGTTCAATTAGTGGGAAAGAAACTGTTGGAGAGAATGGTGAGGAAGAAATTATACTGTAATACTTCCTTCATATATTGCTGATATTTCACTTTTTTATGCAAAAAGATTGAAAGACAGAGGAAATATCTTATATGATCTCTACATTTTTTTATAAAAGCATCCAGAAATTTAGATAATAAACCTCTAGATAGACTGCTTTTCACATAAATGTCTTCACGTTTTATGTTGCTGCATCTATTAAGCAGAAAGAAATTCCTTTCCAAGGAGCAGATCATTTGTTCAAATTAGGAAGTATAGCAGAACAATACGGTGCCTCCCATCGAATGGGTGATTGTTATTCCTTTTCTTAAAGATATATATCTAACCTTATCTATTTTTCTTTCACTTTATCTTAAAACTGTCTAAAATTATTAAGTTAAAATCGTTCTTATACTCATTCAGCAGCTATTTTTGATTTAAGAAATGATAATTGTATAAATAGATAATGAAGTACATTAAATTTTTAAGTGAATATTAACAGTTTTTAATTATCAGTGATGAAACTATTAATGCTATCAAGTGTGAATAATTTTTGCACAGGTGAGAGAGGAGTAATATCAAAACAAATTATATGTAATATAAGCTTCCAAGCAGCCATATTTGTTTGGAGTAGTATCTTCCACCAAATTAACGGTCTTCACGTTATATTGTGTGGGGAAGATAGAGTTATAATGTTTAACCAAATACTATACATGAAACGTCATAAGGATTCAGTAAACACACCAGTTTAGTAAAAAAGTTTGGGACTAAAAAAAATCAGGGTTAGTACAACAAGAAGGCGTGTTACCAGCGTCTTTCACTTGCTATCCCAAAGACTTCCATCAACAAAAGTATCTTCTTCTTCTGGTCCCTATCCGTTCCGGATGTCGGAAACCATTTTGGCTGTCTTGTCTCTACTGGTTGGTACTCGGATTAACTCCGTAGTTGTCTTGGAGGTCCATGTCCTCAGATTTTTAACCAAGAATTTTTTCTTCTACCAGCACTTCTCTTTCCTGGTATTTTCCCCTGGAGAACAGACTGCAGGAGCTCATAACAGATATTATTCCTCATGATGGGGGCAAGGTTACTGAAGCTTCCGTGTTTTTATGGTGATCAGTATTTCCATATCTTTTTTTTTTTCATTTTGCAGAGCACTTCAGCATTTGTGATATGGTCTGTCCACGGTATTCTCAACATTCTTCGATACAGCCACATTTCAAAAGCTTCTAACCTTTTACTGATAGTTTGTGTTAATATTCACGTTTCAACGCCATACAGGAGGACAGAGAACACATAGCAGCGCAGGAGTATCCAAGGCAGTATAGTCGCTGGGCATCTTTTTCACTGTGAACGTTCACTATTTTCATCACCCTAACTTGGGGTATCTAATTGATTCATGTTATTTGTCAGTATGAAAATACTGTCTAGGGATTTAAGTGGCCCAAAACGTATGAGTGATTTTTGTTTTACTAAACGTAACTGGCAGTTGTCTGATTGACATTAATGGACCAAATCTAATTTCAGTTGTGGTTCCTAGAAGCTATACGTAAGAAATTCGAAACACAAAGTAGTAAAGGGCATGCAACTATTATTCTTTTCTCTTTATTTAAAAGTGGGAAGTTTTCATTTATGTTGAACGAAATCTCACATGTAAGAAATTACACACCGAACAGAGTAACTAATACGCACAACAAAATAATAATAAACATAAAACTTTTATTCCTAAAAAAAAAAGATCATCGATCCCATATTTGAATATTTGCTACTAATTTCCTTGTTAAAAAAGTTAACAGTCACTTGAATGAACTGAAATTCACGGTTATATGTTTCGTGAACGTTCTAAAACCTTGATTTGCATGACGTCTGTAGAAAACTGCTTCTTCAAGCTCCTTTAGACTTCATTTAACACTAATAAACATTCTTACGTCTCACCTGATGCCTCTGATGAAGTAAATAAATTTTGTCCACGGCGATAATAATATCTTTGATGTTTCAGAAGTACTTTAATATCGAGCCTGCGTGTTAATTACACATGTATGAAGCAATTATGTGGTGAAAGAGAATCAGAACTAACAGGTCGAAACAAAGTATAAAAAACATTCCAATGGATTTTCACCTTCACTATTTAATGTTTGTAAATGAAACGCCATCAATTGACCGAGTGTGGTGGGTGAGCGGTTACGCTCTGGTATCGCATACAGGAGGATGCGGGTTCAGATTGCCGTCCACCCATCCAGATTGCGATTTTCCATGATTTCACTTCAGTGGAATGTCAAGATGGTTCTAACAAAAAAAGGCCACGGCCGATTTCCTTCCTGTTCCTTGCCTCCAGTCCTACCCCGCCTCTAATATCTACGCCGATGAGACGAAAAGGCATAAGAAAATGATTCTTCCTTTTTTAATGTTATTTAATCACAGACCCGTTTCACCCTTGCAATTTGTGGCATCATCAGTGACTGTAAACAGGTTTCTTGAAAAACGTTACGTATAAAACAATGTAATTTTAATTCGTTTCAAAGTACTCACTCCACTTTCTTTTCAATTCCCATCGCTACGCAGTTAATTTGACATTCCTCAGCCTTCCTTGTCGTATATCAGTTATGTCCTCTTATGATTTATGCCTCATGACGTCATGTCTGTCAGACCAAAACCTTTCGTTGTCTTCATTTGTTTTGTATATGAAGTGACTGCTATGTTTTCGTTACTCTTCTGTATTGTTTAATGTGACAACAGTAATTACATTAGAAATAAGAAAAATTCCGCGATAATTCTTCTAAGACTGTTCTAAGCCACGTGGTCCAGACTTGGCTAGGTATTGTTATATTGAACCCGACTTCCAGTTTAATAAGCCACGAGGCTTTAGCCGGACACAACTCTTAAAGGGGCTCACAGGATAGCGGTATGGCTGCACACAATGTATTCCAGCCACAGTAATGAAGCGGCTTAATGGAGAGATAAACTGCGGGATATATCTCACTGGGGGGCTAGTGCATCTGTGTGCACACCCGTTCACTCCCCAGGGAATGAAGTAAAAGAAACCAATGTTCGGAGGCTTAACTATAAAAAACTATACATAAGGTTCAGCCCCCAATATAGCTAATGAAAACCATTGCATAAAAGAAGTGACAATATTAACAATGTGTACAACTTGAAGTGTAAATACCTTGACGCAACATTTTCTAATAAATTCAAATGGACCGGAAGGAATAGGTTTTAAAACCCTCTTTTTTTTTTTTTTTTTTTTTTTTTTTTTTTTGCTGTCGTCAGTCTTTCGACTGCTTTGATGCAATCCCCCATCCCTTCCTATCCTGTACTAACCTCTTCATCTCTACATACCCCTTTGCTTCATATATTCTAACCTCTGTCTTGCTCTACAGTTCTTACCTTCGACTGTTCCCTCCACCAGCAAATTAACCAATCCAGCATGTCTCAAAATATGACCTACCAGCCTGTATCTTCTTTCTGTAAGATTCTTCACACAAACTTCTTTCCTCACCCAACATTTCCAAAACTCGTTCATTTGTTACTTTGTTCAGCATTCTTCTGTACCACCACATTTCAAAAGTTTCAATTTTCTTTCTTTCCGGTATTCCTAAAGTCCAAGTTTCGCTACCATAAAGTGCTGTGCTCCACATATAGAGCTTTAAAAAGTTCCTTCTAAATCCTAGATCAAAATTTGAAACTAAAGGTTTCTCTTTTTCATGAAGGCTTTTTTTTTGTTAGTGCTATTCTGCTTTTAACATCATTTCTGCTTCGACCATCGGTTGCAATTTTGCTTCCAATGTAACAGATTCAGTTACTTCTCCTATTGCATCCGATCCTATTTTTATATTTAATCTTTTTTTTTAAACTGCTTTAAGTGTCTCAACAGCGAGGTCCGGATGCCCGGACGGGGATTCGAACCGCCGTCCTCCCGAATGCGAGGCCAGAACGATATTTAATCTACTGGTATTGGTATCATTTCTGCTAACGAAGGAATTTATCAGAGAGATGAGTGAACTGGGTTACAAAACTTATGTCAGACGATTGCTTGAATGTTGTTCTGTAGTATAGCACTCCCATTTTTGGTATAAAATTCAGGAGTTGGCACAGGGATGGGGGGGGGGGGGGGGAGGGGGGGAGGGAGGGAACAAAGGACGACAGCTAGATTAGTTTATTATGGAACTTATCGAAAAACACTAAAAGCAAATGAAATGATAAATGAACTGGACTTGTATTCGTTGAAAGGCAAGAAGAGTTTAAAGAGAATACTTGGAATGTACACGTATTTGGGCGATGAGGCCTGGAAGGATATTGATAGAACAATTAAATATAGTGGACGGGAGGGAAAATTCGACCATAAAACAAGCTGGCACTCGATTTCAGAAATAAGTGAGTGGAAAAATTGTTAAGGATATCAGGGGTTACAATAAACTACCAAATGAAGTGCTTAATAGTTTTTTTAATACACTGAAAGAATTTAAAATTAATATTCGTAGTGGGCAAAAATATATGGATGGGGAAATTGTGATCAAAGAATGTTAGACAAAAATTAATAAGTAAAATGAAAGGTAAACAACAAAAGATAGGGAAAATGACCCATCACTCACCTAAGTAGAAGGCCGCGGCGAGTGAAAAACATATGAGACAAAAAAACATATACAACATTTCGGTTTTACACCTTATTCATGCTATAGGAACCGATTCATATGGTTCGGGAAGTTTACCGCATGAAGTTGGGCGTATGTATGCACACCTCCCGAACCCTAGCTAGGGAGCGAGTTACATGGTGGACAAAAACGCTATGAAGCAAGTGGTAACAGTGTTTTGGCTCTTCAGAATAAGAATAGTCTCACCTCTGATTACCTGTTATCCGTAACTTCGTTCACCAGAATTTTTTTATAATTTTTTTCCAACAAACGATTACAAGGTGAATTCAGGTGTTCTACCAGATTTACTGACACGGTCGATTTGACGCCCTCAGTAGCAGTCAGCGCATAGTCAAGAATACAATACCCGCCAGCGTGAATTAGAGCGCTGAGGCACCGCACACTGGATCGGCGAAGTGCAAAAATTAAAAATTACGAGAAACGGGGTTACATGTAATAGAAGAAGCTCCTATGATAGGTGTACAGAATGTCTTCCGAAAAGGAAGCTCATGAACAGACTGCATTTTCACGATGACCCAACTGGTAGAAATAATACATCCAGAATTCGATATACATACAAGCGTTCATAGTATTCACTGATAATCAAAAAGCATTTGATGCGATGAACAGAAACAAATTGTTTCAGATTATGTTAGACAAAGGCTGCCCCCAGTATATAGAAGAGCGGTCTGGTGCCTCAGTGATTAAGGATCTGACTGGTGATCGGAAGGTCCCCGGTTCGAATCCCTGTCTCGGTGGGGATTTTCAAAGGCCGTTAACCCTACCTTCACCTCCGGTACAGCTTATTGTGTAATGTGAAGTACGCCAGAACGCTTCCGTTAAATTTTAGGTTCCCTGTACCCGGTAGGATTGCAAGTTTAGGTTAAGGTGGCTTCGACAGGGGCGGAATGCACAGCCAATTGAAACCCTGTCATTACGACCTCACGGAATTATTATTAGCACATAGTAAGAGTAATACAAGTTTATATTAGAATACACACGCATCAAAATCTCACAAGATGGCGATCAGACTCAAACAATACGATGAGTTAGACAGGGTTGCCTATTATCACCTGATCTTTTTAATATTTATATAGACGATGCCATTGGGAAACGGGTGAAATATGTGCCTATTCATTTTAAAGTTAATGACACCGAATTCGATACAATGCTTTTCACTGACGACCAGTGATTTTAGGTGAGACAGAAGATGACTCAAAACGAGAATTATACTTAATGATGAAAATATCTAATGATTACTATTTGAAAATTTCCTCAGACAAACAAAAAAGTAATGGCATTCATGGGAGACAAACCAACACTGGCTAAAATTCTTATCAATAACAGAACAATAGAACAAATTTGTATATTTTCCCGAAATGACGTTGGCAGAACCAAAATAAAAAAAAAATTCAGTACCTATGTTTAGTAATCGAAAAGAAATTTTTAGAACACCAGACAACGATGAAATTTTACATATCAGTGGCTGTACCAACATTACTATATGGCTGCGAATCGCGGACGTTGACTTAACAAGAAATGAAGCGGATAGAAGCAACTGAGATGAGATTTCTAAGAGCCGTGGCTGAGTATGCCTTACTAGATAAAAAAGGAAGGGAAGAAATAAGAGAATAATTGAAAACTTTCAATCTGAATGGGGAAATAATTAGATACATGAAGAAATTGATAGAGTATGTAACGCGTATGGAGGACACCAGACCACCAAAGATGCTGTTAACTTACAAGTCGAAACAGGGCAGGATAGGTCGACCTAAGAAGTGGAGGACACAACAAAATGCATGAAGGCGGAACAAACCATCAGTGGTTTAAACCTGGAAGATGATGATTATGATGATAGTTCTGCAATGATTCGTGTTTAAACGTAAAATGGATTCTAACGTTCGGAAATTCTTCTCGACATCCCACTAGAGACACATTCTCTTTTACTACTGGAGCTATAGACTGTTTTGATTGGAACCTTTTCATAATCTGACCACTAGTTATTTAGTGAATCAGGTTCAAATAAAGGAACAGATTGACGGTAACACAATGTTTTATTTCTCTCTCAGCTTCCCTGTATCTAATGAACATGAAGCATTCCCCAGTTGTACTCCTGGGTTACTGGTTACCCCATAACAATACATGCAGTGATTTTAACGTGCATCACGTTAAACGAAAATTAATTATTTTCTCGCAGTTGAAACGTTTGACAATTATTACATAATAAAAAGTTGTAAGATATTTTCGTGAATCAGTGTTTTAATGTAAACCCTTTGAGGTTGTTAGTTGTAACGTGTAATTTTTTTTGTTAAGTAAATAGTGATTTAGTTGTTGTACAGTTTTACTAAAATGGAAGGCGTTTTATGCGTAATTCACTCTTCAGACTGATAAAATCTAAAAGAGGTTTCAGCGAAATCTTGACTTTCGTAAATTTGTAAGACTGTCAAAGCAACACAGTAGAGGAAATTGTTAAGGTAGTAATTTTACTATCAGTATGCATAATGGACAAGAATTGTTTTATGTGGAATTTCGTTTCTTTTTGTAAGTTGATAGCTTCTTTTTGCAAGTTGATAGCTTACTCTAAGTCTCTCTTTTTTTTTTTTTTTTTTTTTTTTTTTTTTTTTTTTTTTTTTTTTTTTGCACCTTAGTTGCACATTTGTTATCTGAAATCCTGAATTTACCAATATTCCTGCTTACACCTAATTTTCATGTCGAAATACTTCCCTCGACAATACGCACGGTCATTAAAAACTATGGGTTCGCGTCCGATTCGTTCTGTGCGAGAGATGCGGTGCCTGCATTGTTACCATCATCTGAGAAGTATATTTAGTAAATATAGTAACAAAGCAAAATTTAATGTATTTATTATGCTTCCTCATCTTTGTGCAAAACAGAAATTTAAGGTAAAATAGCCCAATCAAATTAATTAACGTACATTCTCCAAGAAGTTTCACCTTTTGGATTGCCATTGATAAATACAAAGACTTTTCTTATGATTTGGGGTTGAAACCATGTATGCGTACCAAATTACGTGTGTCTACGACAGCTGGAAGTTATGCGGAGTTATGATGACAGAGTGTTGTAGTCGTTTCAAAGAGTTTTAATTCCACTAACTTCCACAGCAAAGTGATGAATGAAGTAAAATTTCACCCTTTTAGCCAAGCTTACTAAGCTCCGTTTACAATAAAAAATTTGTGACATGTGAAGAGTAAGGTAGAAATGTCGATTGTCCTTCCAGGAATTATTAACAAAATAATAAAGTTATATTTACCAAGATTGTCAGCGGCTGTTTTTAAAAATACTCGTTTTATAGGTTCTGCTGATATATTGCAGCAATTATTATGCACAGTAAGATTAATCGTTGATGCATCTCGATCAGATGCTACAGGCGTTCGTATTTTAAAGTAATTTTTGGAAGCACAAGAGTAAAATTACTTATCTATCCAGAATTTTAGGTTATCTGATGATCTTGAAATACTCAGTGGATCTAAATATTTTTATAATTTAACAACTATTGAACCAAAATTCATCTCAGAAACTACATTGGACATATTTTTCAAAAGCATGAGATCATATTCATCCCAAAGAGATGGTGTTAGTTCTTCTACTATGCATGGAGAAGCCCCTACATTAAGTGAAATATTTTCCCTTCTTTCATAATGCATTGGAAACGACCAATGCTTCATCAAAATACAATTTTTTGAAGCGGAAATTCAAAGTTGTTGCTTTAGCGTTAACAAATCTGGTTCTAAAGACACCAATCTATCATTATTACTTTCCAACAGCGCTTTTTAGAAACAATCCAAAAGTGATAGATTTTTTTCCGTTTCTTCTCTTAATATTTCGTTAGGGATATTACTAAAATGGCTGTGACATACTTTTGGAGTTCAATTTTTCTATTAATATGGAACAAGAAGTGTAACCAATTCGCGCAGAATATTTAACTGTGGCGAACTACCATGCCTGATACATTACGATTAGTTCTTAATGCTAATACTTTTGCATCGACTGAAGACCAATTTTAAAAACCTTTGCAGCGTGTCCTAACAAGTATTCGAACGAAAAATAACTGCTTGATAGAGCATTAATACTTGACCTTACTTGTTACTCCTGCTTGTTGCTCGGATTGTAATTAATCAGAAGCACTAACTGGTTGTTTATAATAAGGTGCAATAATTTTTTTTGATCAGCTTAGATTTAAAAATTTTCATTGTTTCTTTGAATTTATATCTATAATTAAATTAATGGCATGTGTTCTTTTCCGCCAGTAATAACTTGAAAAAACGATAACTTATTTTAAAAAATATCGAATCCGATATCCGGGTTTCAATATAGAGATATCGATATAACGTCGTAAAAAATTACTCATAAATACTCATATTTTCGAAAAAATAATGTCTATATTTCGATACATCGATATTTTATCACGGTTCATGTTAGGCAGATTGTTGACCGAAGACATTTCCTACAAACTTTATATATATTTTGGTCCTTTTTGATCTGGTAAATCTGCACTAGTGCTGGTTTTTTTCTTAATAATTGTTATTTAAGAAATGATAGTGGACTTCTGTAGCTGTCGAAGCAGGTAACGTACGTGCCCAGTGGCACCATTAGCTAGTTCTGTGATGTTGGGCAGTCCTGCAGAAGGATGTGGCCAACTGTGGCATCCTATCTGGTATGATTTCGTCTGCGTGCAGGTCTCCAAGTGGAAACTTTTTTTATGTTAAATACTCTTCGAAGGGCTGTGTTCTTCATAATGTGTACTCTGACAAAGTACGTCTTGACCGCATACACCCACCCTGGGCATGCGTACTCAAGGTTTGGAGGTACCACACTACAGGAAATGTTCACCCTTGTGTTTGCAGCCAGTGAACTTGTCATGTTCAGTACTGGGTACAATTCTTGTAACTTGGTTAGGATTTTATTACGTAGATCCTCATTGTGTCTCTTCCAGGTTAGCCGTCTGAATTATGTCACCCCTAGATATTTAACGGTGGAGTTCCACGGAATGTTTCACCGCAGGTGTAGTTTTGGTGCAGGATTTTTCCTAGACGCTAGGTTAGCATCATAGCTTGGATCTTCGTAGTGTTGATGATGATACGCCACCTTCGTGTCCATTGCAGTAGGTTACTTCTTACAACTTCCTTGTTGTGGTGATGGTCGAAGAACGCCGTATCATCGGCACACAGAGCGATGTATACACTGGCTGAAGCAGTTTACAAGCAGAACAATACAGGTCCCAGCACAGAACCTTATGGAAATTCGAAATGTACTGGATGGCGGGAAGATAGCACGTTGTCTACTGGTACGATGAAAGTTCTTCCAATCAGATAGCTTTGAATTATCTTTACCATCGTGACGGGAATCCGATGATTTTTAGAAGTGCATAGTTCAATACCACGTCGAAAGCTCGCGAAGCATCTTAGAGAAGTACTGCACAGAGTTCTTTCATGCTAAAAGAGGCAGTGGCAATTTCCACCGCATGCATTGACTGCTGTGTTGCAGAGTGTTCTCTTCCAAGCCCAGCTGAGAATATGATATGAGCTCTGATATGGGTTTCAAACCTCTGCAACATGACCTTATTTTGTTTGGACTTCGGTTATGGCGACCACGTAGCCAGCTTCAAGAGTTTGCACTTATTTTACATATATATTTAAACAAATTTGACAGCTTCAAGTGTTTAAAATTATTTTACATACACATTTATACATAAGGAAGTATGTTGTTTTCTTTTAAATTTTGTTGCAACATTTGACTCACTGTTTTATAGTTTGTTTTAAAATAGTAGCATATCGGTTGCTTGTATCACACTTTACATGTATCTCCTGTTGTAATGGGTAGCTAATGTTACATATCTGGATGGTGCTTAGATAAATTACATACAGTCTTTCACAAGGAGCAAATTTGACAAATGAACAAAATTAAAGTTTCTATACTCCTCGCTTGCGGATTGTCTGTAAAATAACTTTTCTTTGGAATTTAATCTTATGTAAAAGAGACACTTGCCATTCAACTATTATTACGTGACAGAGTGATTGTTACTTAAATTAACATACAGATTAACACAGAAATAGCTGTTAAATTGAACGCAATTAGGGTTATTATCCTCTAACTTACAGTATGATTTTAACAAATTTTTACTTTATCTTTGGGCTTTGAAAGAGAGTCTCCTTTGTGTGTCACTATTACTTTCGTAGGTTTCACTGTAAATTATTTTCAGTTTGCACTAATCGTCTTGCGTAGAAACGTTACGCTAAAGCTGTAACCGTTAAAAGCTTATATTAGCTTCGCTTAAGAAACGGGTAACACCCGGTATACATCTTGTCGCTCTGTCCTCGCAATATCAGCTTCTCGTATTCTTTGCTCAGTGAGGGCAGTGGACTGATTGGCCTATAATGTTGCGGGAATATTGGATCTGTCCCCGGATTCCTTACTGCAATAATAATGGCACTCTCCAAGTTTCCAGCTACAGCTTTGCACAAGACGCTCCGGATTTCCTTTTCTCTTCCCACAAAAGCCACCACCTCGCTGCAGATTTCGGTTTTCCATTGTTTCAAGAAGTCACTCGAGTTGAATTCCAGGATGGTTCCTATACTAGATTTCCTCCCTGTTTTTGACCTTCGTAGTGTACCGCCTCTAATGACTTCGACGTCGACGAGGTGTAAAGCTATAACCGAAAAAAATCCTGGTTCAGTACTCTCCTGTATTTAGCAAACATTTCTTTCCTCCTCCCAACGATCTATCACTTGGTCTTCCCTTTTTAGATTTTCAGAAAGCCTTTGACTCTGTGCCACACAACCGCCTTTTAGCGAAGCTACGAGCGTACGGTATATCGGATCAGCTTTGTGAATGGATAAAGGATTTTCTAACTGGTCGTTCTTCTAGTCTAGATGTTACATCGGGGGTACCTCAAGGAAGTGTAATAGGACCACTTCTTTTTTTAATTTTTATAAACGATCTCGGAGACAAAGTGAAAAGCCTTTTTAGATTGTTTGCTGATGATGCGGTTATTTATAGGGAAGTAAGGAATTTGGCCGATTGCTTAGAAATTCAGCGTGATCTGGATATTATTTTGGCATGGTGCACTGAGTGGCAACTTACGCTAAATTGTAAAAAGTGCAAGACAATGAGCATAACTAACAAAAAGAATCCAATTGTTCAGAAATACGAGTTAAACAATTCAGTTATTGATATGGTCGATTCTATGAAATATTTGGGAGTAACAGTACAAAGGAACATGAAATGGGACTTACACATTAATTCGTTAGTTGGTAGAGCTAATTCTAGGCTGCGATTCATAGGTCGAATCTTGAAAAATTGTAATGAACAAACAAAGGAGATAGCGTACAAATCTCTTGTGCGTCCACATTTGGACTATTGTTGTGCCATTTGGGATCCGTTTCGTAAGGGGTTGATCGAAAGTATAGAGAAAGTACAGAGAAGAGCCGCTCGATTCGTGACCGCTTGCTACAGTCCTTATGAAAGCGTCACAGAACTGATTAGTAGACTAGGCTGGGAGTCTCTGGTAGATAGACGACGCACGTATCGTTTAAACTTATTGGTAAACATGCGTACTCCCACTTTCACTCACGAGTGTAGTGAAATACTTCTTCCACCAACCTATTTGAGCCGGAATGACAGGATAGATAAGATTAGAGAAATAAGGTGCCGCAATGATTCTTATATGAATTCTTTTTTCCCTCGTACCATTAGGGATTGGAATGCACAACAAAGAGATTAGCTTTGGTGCTGAGCACCGTCTGCCACCCACAATTTTGTGAATTGCAGAGTATATATGTAGATGTAGATATGTAGATGTAGATGCACTCTTTCTATTGCAGCTTCGTTTCGTCTATTTTCCTCGGCATTCTCTGCTCCTCCATTCAGGTATCATGCCTATGCCATATTAATGTTGCCTTCTACGTCCTTTTCTCTTTCCCTTATCTATTCGTTCCATATTCCATCCATTTTTGTAATACCTATTCCATTCCATTTGCTGGAATATGTTTGTTCATTACCCAGGTTCCGGCACCATACAGGGACATAATATGAACCATCATTATTCTCTGTGGGACATCCTTGTTCTACATCTGAAACTTCTTAAAATTGTTTCTTCCTGTCTCCCTCTTTCAGTTATCTCGCCATCGTCCATTCCACTTCCTTCCAAAATATTTTCCAGGTACTGAAAATTGTTTACCTCCTTTAGTCATCATGATTTGCCTTGTTGTCCTGTCCTTCTTTCTTATTATGAAGATATAATCTCTTTTCTTTACCTCGCCTCTAATGAATTCGACGTCGACGAGGCGTAAAGCCATAAGGAAACATGTTTTCACTACATTAAACTCACCTGAACAAGCTACCAGTTTCATGGTTTTTCTGTCATCCTTGGTATCACCTTCTCCATTATACCATCCATGACCAAGATGGAATGTTGTGGCGATAAACATTTTTCTTGTTCTTTCTCCATCTTTTTTTACATAGCCCACTCTACTGATTATTTCCTTACGACTACTTTGTTTTTCATTCCTTTCTTCTGTGTACGTATACATATGTTTTACCAATATCCAGAAAAACCATCAAGAGATCCTTTCCATATCTCAGGTAATTGAGGCTTGTTTAGTAGTTCACGATGTAGAAACTGTTTCTTTTACCCGTACGTTTTTTTTTTAATCTAGGAAAAAGTGAATATTTTTTTATTTTTAGCAACGTCTGTTAGAAATCTTTTTACGTTTTACAGCTTTACTTACTTGGTATATCAAACATAAATTACTACTACAAACCGTCTCTCGCATCAAATACAATAGTTTACTCTTTTATTGATTTTTCTGGATCTGTTAGCAAATAGAATTAAGTTTTCGTCACCTACAATGCATTGGATGACGCCTAATGTTAAATTTCCTGTCATATTTTATATCAATAGTCGTTTTCTTTACACGAAAGGCAAAATTATACTGCACCTTCATTTCTTTCTTTTTCGTACAAAGATTCATTAACTTCTTGACCAATATTAATCACGTCGAATTTCAGCTGAAAATTTTATTCAGTAGTTTCTTATACATTATACTGTTGTCAACTTATATCTCTTCTTGGCTGCAACCGTAACAATCGTTATACAGTTTATGTTTCTGCCTAAATATCCAGCAAACATTTTTTGCAGTTTAGCTCTTGTCGCTTCCATTACATCATCTGTCTCATCTCCTCTATTGTTATTTATAACCTCTCTTTGTGATTGCGTTCCCTGTGTCCCGCTTAATCCGTTATTTTAAAGGATGCTCCAAAACTGTATGCCACAATACAGTACGCCAGTGATCCTTTATTTCGGGAGTAATGAGTGATTTGTTCAGATGTGATTGTTTGTACTATATGTATCGATGGTATTTGAGGCATCAATTCGATTAATCGATTCGCACATGGCTATGCGGGTCAAGCAGAACGCCAGTCGCTGAGTAACGTCGGTAGAGTGAAGATGTGTACGAGCGAGTGCTATGAAACCACGCCGGGTTTATGTCGAGCTTCCATAACGCTAAAATTGACAATGGCAGTCGCATTCACAACGCGATGTTCACCGGAGACTGTTTAATCACGTGATCAAAGAACATTTGCTGGCGCTTTGATTGTTGTAGTGAAAAATAGTACTAACGGTTTGATTCTAGATCGCGGTACCGCTGCCACTACTTTACGCTACACGGACAAAGACGATGCAAACACTTCCGCCATGGTTGGGAGCGCCTTTTTTGACAGCACTAACAGAGTGGAAAGGCTGTTTAAGCTACGTGCGGAAACAGCTGAGCTATTTGCGATACTTGAAGCTTTTGGAATACGTGCTAGAGATGCGCATTCCGAATACTGTAATTCTTACAGACTGCAATGCGGCACTTGAAAAGCTGGGTGATGGAATCAAAGATAGAGGGAGGACTCCACTTCTATATAACATATTGGAGTTGTTGACCAACATAAATAAACAAGGAATGAAGATACCCTTTATCTTGGTTAAGGAACATGTCGGGCTTCCTGGCAACGAAAGACTGGATTCTCTTACAAAATTAGCTGCACAAACAGAAAACCTAGCGGAACTTCTGATAGTAAGTAACTCAATCTCATTATTTCGCTACAAAACAACTGAGGCCTGGAATGATAAGTGGTAATCTAGTAAACAACACAAGGGAAGTGACTACAGGCGCATACAACCGCAAGTACCGACAACACAATGGTTTTTAAAAAAAACATGCCACCAAAAAAACTGTGACTGTAATATCGAGATTAAAATTCAATCACGGCAAATTCGGAAGCCACTTGTACAAAATAAATTTAGCAAACTCCCCACTTTGTCAGTGCGACGGCAAATCCGAGACCGATACAAACCTCCTATTCTTCGGATGCAAGAATTACAAAGAAGAAACAGACACTTTCTGGAAAGACCTAAAACATTGGGACATAAGTTATCCAGTTAATGTAGGCCACCTCCTTGCTCTAGAAAATATCGCAATATACCAGAGGATGGTGAACTTCATAACAAGAAACCATATAGAAATATAACCGGGTAGAACACACTCTACTACTCAATCTTTAAAACAATTATTGTTTACAGAGCACCAGAATGTTACTGTTTTATTGTTAAAATGTTTTAATGAACAGTGACTTGTATTTATATATAAATGTGGGCGCATGTATGTATATATAAAAAGATATAACATTATCTATAATGTATCTTGACTGTATGGCGAACAGGCCAAGTGTCAATAAAATATTATTTTTAAAAAATGTTGTTTATGACGTCACTCTGTTGCCGAGTATGACACATACATTGCGCGGGCAGCTGCAAATATTACTAACAGGATCTGTACTTTTTTTTGGGCGGGTATAAATGAAATATGAGAAGAAGTAAAAATTTTCTATAGTTCTGGTACCGGAATCTAGAATTAGACCCTTCAATATATCTCTATATACAGATAATCGAAATTATACGCATAGCTTCAAACATAATCTATGTCGAATCGATACAGATCGAGGGCATTCGCTGTATGCAAATACCGCATTTCAGTTACTTTTACGAAATTTTTCTCCTTGTCCAGGCTGCATATGAACCTAACCACAATCGCGAGGAAGAAAGAATACAGTTTAGGTTGATATGATCCCTGTGCCGACAACGTTCTAACGGTGTCACGATCTATACGTCTGAAAACTTTTCAGATTAGTTCTAGATAATGATACCACTAACTTTGAAAACTATTACTATTAATCATAAAAAATGGTGGGTATATTACGTTTGGTTTGTTCCCACCCAAACATATTATTTTCCGTGACATTTTTAGCTGCCCGCATGTTGAATGCGTCACACACGGAAACAATGACGTCATATGTAACAGCAGCTATTTGTGTTTAAATCGTTGTTAGCGGTATCGCGATATAGAATTAACCCGTACTAATTGCTGCACAGACTTGATTAAACCTGTATTTCTCAATCGTAAGAACTTGCAACCATCGGAATATGATTCTTTCACATAAGAATGTGTTTACTTTCATAACTTTTCGGTTGGTTGCCGATGTATTGTACTGTTGAAACCGTGATAGTAACAGTACGGTTTTGCATTTCGTGAGCACCTGTGAGTGTAATGTCACTAGATCCTTCCACATACTTCCTATTTAAAGTCTTTAAATATTGAATTGATCGTGAATACACTTGCCATCAAGCAGTGTCGATCGGGTTACTAAAAGAAACGAAATCTAGATATTAACAATTAGGCAGTTAAGTAATCTACTAACGACAGTTTTGAATTAGTAAAAAGTTACTGTCGTTTTACATGGCTTCTCGTACAGGAAACAACTTACTATTAAAATAAATTCAGGAAAATTTATAATTGGCTTTGCGGTGGCTATGCAATAAGATCAACTTAGTTCAACTGTTATATAAATCAAATATATGGTGATTTTACAGGTACTATTATTATGGACATTTATGACTATTCATAAACATAATAAATACGTTTACACACACGCTTGCAAGTTGGCGTTATTTATGTCCTACTAGCTGATACCCGCGACTTCGTACGCGTGGATTAGGAATTTCTTTGCCAGAATTGAATATAAAAAGTTATTGGTAACGAAGGATTGGTCCCAAACAACACCGAGTCAGCATAATATGTCAAGAAAGCTATCACTATATCATTCTACCAACGAACCTCTCTCTTGAAAAGAATCAATTTCCAACATATTACTGTCACCATTCGATAAATTCTCAAAATTTCGTTACTACAACTGTTAATCGTACATATAAAAATGCCCTGTGTCCTTCCTATAGATTTTCTTGTCAAATTCCATCAGTATCGATATAGCCATTTAGTAGTCAAAACGTAACAAAAAGACAGAGACTTACTTCCGCATTTATAGTATTATTACTGCAGATCACACTGACTTCGAACAACCCCTGAGGGATCATTCTAATGTAAAAAAGTGTTCACCTACAGCATTGCAACGCTACCTACGATTTTCCTCGCATTGAACCCCTAAATTTGTGGTATCTACAGTTTAACATTCAATCCGAATAACCGACGATCCAGGCGTGACTCTTACGATCAAAAACAATTTTTAAAAACCTTTGCCTGAACGGAGGTTTGAACCGTAGACCACGATCCAAACAGCAGTAAGCAAGCGCTTTAAGCAATGAGCTACCATACCGCTATACGGAACGACAATACAGAGACCTACACATCCTACGCGTCTGTCTTTCACCGTTAAGTAATTTTTCGAAATTAGAAGACAACATGAGATTACTGGAGATCGTGATTCCGCGAGAAGTTGGCATCATAATACTGTAGTGGTAAAACGCAAGACTCCGCTAGAAATTATTTCCGAAGTGCATTTAACAGTTTCATGCTCGTCCACACTGTATTACAACCTAATTTCTGGTTGAAAATAATGGTCCAGGCTGTATTACAACTGGATTACTGCTTGGTAAATAATATGAATTGTGACTGACTACAGCAGTATTACAACGAAATTAGTTAATGTTGTTGTAGCTGAATCGCGATCTCCAATAGACCCACAACATGTATTATTTATACAGAAAATTTTTCAACCAAATGTAGACAGTACTTTTCTACTTGTTTTCAAAGGATAAGTGTGCAAAATTTCATCGAAATCGGATTAAAACTGTGGATTTGTATGAAGAACAAACAAAAACAGACGTATGTACTTTCATCTTTATATATATAGATATAACGTGTTGTCAGCGTTTTTCATTATTTTATCTCACATTTTACTGCCGTCACTTTCTTTTCACGAAAGCCGAATAACCTCTCGTAGTAACTTGTTTCTTAAATTGCTATGTTCCTGTAAAGGCACTGAATCGAGAAGCCACACTGAGCAGTTAATGGCCCTGTATCCAGCAGCAGCAGATGACGTCAGACACTCGCCCGCCGATAGCGGCGTCCACAAGAAGCGGGGCTCCATTAGCACAGTGGCTGTAATCCTCTTACGGAGGAGAGGCCATTGCCGGCTCCCAGCTGTTGAGGAGTGTATCGCCAGAACGTCCTACCTGCGGGCCGCCGTAATGAACGCGCCTCGTCATCGTAAAGGCGGCCCTTAAGGGCCCCGACGTGTTGCGTCACCCACAACAAGTGGACGCCGCGCCGGCCTCACGACACTGTTAGAGCTTGCAACCGCTTATAATAACAAGAGATCATAAACAACACAGTGGTGTGTGTCATTACAGTGCAAAATGTTGCATTCTACCTCAAGTAACATTTTAATAGAAAGAGAGAAAGTAACAAGATATCAATACCATATGAAGGAAATTATACGTAATTCAATGACGTCAGTATATCATTACATTTTCAATCAACAGTGCCAAAAATTGTATGTATAGAGTACATTAACATAGCGCAAATCACGCATATACAGCAGTACCACACACCTGATAGTGCTTATATTACTCCTCAAACTGCAGATGCGAAATATCAACAAAGTGGAAGAGAACAATGTGCACACCTCACTAAAGCCACGTTATCACATTCCAAATCACATTCGCATTCACGCAGTCCAGTATCAAAAGCCACACTAATTACATTTTCAAATGATGATGTTGGTATGTCAATGTCATAACTTGGCTTGTACTACGTGAATGCGAACGTGATTTGGAATGTGATAACGTGGCTTTAGTGAGGTGTGCACATTGTTCTCTACCACCTTGTTTTAACCACTTCATCGAAATCCCGCATGTGCACTTTGAGGACTAATAGAAGCACTATCAGGTGTGTGGTACTGCTGTATATGCGTGTTTTGCACCATATTAAGTACTTTAAGCAGTACTTTGGCACTGTTAATTGAAAATGTAATGATACACTGACGTCATTGAATTACATATTATTTCCTTCATATGGTTTTGACATCTTGCTACTTTGTTTCTCTCTTTCTATTAAAATGTTACTTGGGGTAGAAATAGAATGCAACGTTTTGCACGGAAATGACACACACCACTGTTTTGTTTATGATCGCCTGTTATTTTAAGCATGTTTTCGTGCGGTTCAGAGCGTTCAAGATCAAAGGTGTGTTTTGTCAGCAGTTTTAATAAAATGACAGTCAATATCCCGGACTCACATCTTCACAAAGGTGTTTTAATTTTATTTTCATTAATGATTTGTACAAATATGTTATAACAAACTTCAGACTCAGCCCTTTTATGAAATTTTATTTGAAGAATGATGTATAGCAAGATGGGAGTTGATTAATTACGAACTTTTGTGTATTTGTCATATAAATGGGAAGAAACTGTGTAAATGATGTGTAATACGATCAATTACAGGTTGCCTACCAAAATATGGTCTCAAGTAATTTTCATTTAATTTTTCAAAAAATTTGAAAACATTTCGTTCATTTTTTTGTAAGAAATTATAATTCATTTCAAAGAGAGACATGTAAAGAACATACAAGGTTTGCGTTGTTGTATAAAAGTGGCCGCAAGTAGGGCTGCTAAAGTTAGCGCACCACAATGTCTGACAGACTCTCTCTCGCTCTTACACATCTTTAACAGATGGCAACCACAACATTGGGGCACTTTTACACAAGCTACCCAAACTTTTTTGTCGTTTATATGTCTCTCCTTGAAATTAATTATAATTTATTTAAAAAACAAGTGAACGAATTTTTATGTAATTTTATTGAAAATAGGTGAGGCCACGTTTTGATAGGCAACCCGGCAGAAACCTATACAGCTACTGATTATCATACATAAAAATTGCATTTCAATCAAATAACGTATGGACGCAGAAATCATGCAGCCTGATCTTGGAGTGTCTCTAGCTACAATAATTTGTGCATTGTCCCTAATCGTATAACAAATTTCACTGTAATCGCATGTCTCCTTCTTGTTATTGCAATTTTCACAAACACATAAGGAATACGCTAGAACACTCCGTAAGTTTGTAAGTCCTGTTTAGATGGTACGATTATCGGCTTAGGTTGGGGTTTTTGCGAAAGAGGCGAATAACACGGCGGCTGAACAGTGGTTTATTTTTACACTCAAGTAAGTGCCTCTGTGTTTGTCCCTGTTTATACCTCTGTGTGAAGACTACAGATACCAGGTGTTTCTAACTGTGTTCTTGGTCGCGAGCAGCCACTGAGGGGCTGACAGCGCCGCCTGGCGAGAGGCGCTCCGCAGCTGCGACGCCGTAACGAGCCTCGCTATTGGATTCCGCTGACGGGGAGAACACGGCGCCACCTGCTCACCACGCTGCTCACGACCCAGCGACGTCAGCTCTCGAGTCTGCCTTACACCAAAAACAGGCGCTTCAATACGCGTAAGGGCGATACACTCAATCACCGGGTTCTGCTCTCCAATTTCACTCTGCGAGCAATTATTCATTGTTTCATGTACTCGACTCCAGGTTGACTTGGAGGGCCCCGTCAACGACCTCCGCAAACGAACCAGCGCCAGACTGCAAGTGCTGTACCCCCTGCTAAGCAGGTACAGTAAGCAACTATAGGAGTACGGATCTACTGTACCCTAGTAAGACCGACCTTGGAATATAAGTCGACTACGGGTAATCCAAAATCGCACTCTGAAGAGAGCCTTGCGCGTTGACTGCAGGTTCCCCAAATCGGCCATTCATGAAGCAACAGGGTTACCCAACCTACGTGAAAGGTCTGGGGAGCCAGCTGTCAAATTATTTAACGGCACGTCCATTAATGACGTGAGGTGAAATGGGGGGACGGGGGTACGGTGAAATCTCACGAAACATCACCAAGGGGGAGGGGGTGGTTAACGGAAATCTCACGTGAGGTTTTGAAATTCTTATAGGATGGTAGAGATAAAAAATAAAGAGGGTTTACAAATGACGCGACAGTCGACTTTGGGGGAGGGGGTATTTGGTCCAAAAACCGACCTTAGGGGGGGTATACTCGCCCTTGGAAGCATGAGACCTAAAAAAAAGTCTCAAAACGTTGCGAGGTCGATTAGTGGGGGAGGGGGGGAAGAGGTCTCCGTTAAAATCTCAAGTCATTTTTTAGAGGGGGGGGGGGGTTACGACCAGATCTCACGAAATCTCACCATAGGGGGGAGAGGGGTCCGGAATTCCGGAAAAACACCTCACGTCATTAATGGACGCTCCCTAAATCAGCACAACAATAAACAAATCCACTTATAAATGAGCTGGGGAATTATCCTACAGGGATCTATCTCTCTCATACTCTAAACCCACCAAATTACCTGGCTACAAACAATTACGCCAAAATTTTAAGACATATCCACACTGAAGCTATAAACAACCGGTAAAAGTAGGAGCAAATGTCGAAAAAGAAAGACTCCGCCCCAACCTGCCCACCATGGGAATGGGCGGCAAATGTAGTGTGTGTGTGTATTCGATGTTTCCTCACCACCTAACGAATCGAATCTCTTTTCTGCGTTGTGTATTTGTGCATGTGTGAGAAAAGGGAGGGGGTGCTAACTTCAATGCTTGCAGAGTGTGCGTTCTGTCACTTGAGTTTGAAAGGAAAGAGTTAATGGAAGTAGGTAATCCAAAAGAAAATCCAACTTTTGTGTCGCCATCCGAAGACAAATAACCAGCAACAGTGGCTTACTCCACACGCACCGTCGATACGTTTGAGATTTAATCCGAGCTTTCAGACCACAGCCTGGTAAATATGAATCATACATCACCTCTTCCTCTCTTCCAATTCGAGCCAAATACAGAGCTTGGTGAGTGTCTGGTAAAATTCCAGTCTCGCATGGTTCCGAACCCCGCGAGGTCATTCTATGGATACCAGGCGAATGGTGGAATGATTCTTTCAAAAGGCTGGGTATGAATTCCTTCCCCCTTTCCCGACTGCAGTGACCTCTATGAAGCAAACCAAAATAAAAAAAGCGTGACAAATGTGGTGCAAATTTCTTCTTCTACCTTCCAGATTCAAAACAACTAAACCCATGTCGAGCGCCAGATACAGTCAGTACACCTTAGCCACCACGGACACGGCGCAGGCTAATCTGGATTTAAGACGAAATAAGGTTTAAACTGCAGAGGCGGCTTTAGCCTATAGGAAAACTTGGAACGAACACTTTGGTTGTAACGAAATTAGTTCGCAGTCATATTTAATGATAAATGATTACTGTAACAATTAAAACAATCATAGTATCATTTGTGCAGTACAAAAGTGAGAACTAAATATTTTATATAGAAAAATTAATGACAAAAAACAAAGCATATATCTTCAATTATTTTCAATGTTCGTATGAGTATTTCGTTTAAAAATTTGATATTATTTATTTTTGAAGTGAAGACTTCTTTAGACGCGTTGGACGATTTTTGGATGGAAAAATCTTATGAGTTCTCGTCACCGACATGCTAATGTTAACGGTATATCCATAGCCATGAGTATGACGTGTTGCGCGTATGATTTTCGTAGTTTTAAGTTTTCACTTCTGTCTGCAATATTTTTTTTTTATTATTACTTTGTAAGCTTTCCGAGAGTATTTATAATTTAGGTCTACATACACAAATAATAAAAAAAATCTTATGAATACGAAATCTAATGTTTCAAATTAAACTTTTTTGGTAGATACTGAAAAAAAAATCGTAAGGCAGAACCTTGCGAAAAAAATATTTGGCTTGACTTGTGTTGTTAAGGATTTTTTTTTTTTTTTTTTTAATAAGCGTGCCTAAAAGTTCTTGTTGTACAGATTGCTACACATATCGAGTCTTATTTTTGCTACAAGTGGTATAAAGATTGCTTATACAGTTTATGCATCGACCGGGTGATCTTCTGCTGCACCAATACCGCGAAGGGAAATGGGTTTGCGCCTTAAGCCACATAACCTCCAGAGACTTCCTCCCGCTTGGAACTTTCTCGCTGTGCTGCTCCACGGATCATAGCGATTATCCGGAGGAGAGACTATGAGCTAATTAGAAGGCGCATGCACCTGGCTTCCCTTGGAAACCGCGAAGCGGGCGTATCATCTGACGCTGCAATCAGCCAGTGCACAACTGCAATCTCTGGCAACTAATCTACTAATAGCGAATTATCCGCAGTAGTCTGCGAACCTTCAGCTCCGCAGATTTATTTGAATAATTTACGATAACTTCATTTCTGTATCCAGAATCTGTCGAATCTCTGCTCTTTCTCTCTATGCCGTTGAACTATTTTTCCAGTATTCATTGGCCTTTAAAGTACTCGTTTCCTATTATTTTTGCTCATACGTACTGAACTAGTCTTGAAATATTCTCCTTCTGTTCTTATCCTCTTGTGTAATCACTCCCCTATTGTCTTTTATAATTTTTTTTCATTATTTCTTAATTATTTAGACTACTGTGTTACTAAGAAACTCGTTAAATAATCTTCTTATTACCTAATTTGCGCCATATGTTTTGCTGTTTCAGAAGTTTTTTTTATGGGTTTGCGCCTCTTCGACGTGTTTAAAAGCTTTTCATCTTCTCGCCTCAGCACCTATGTCTCTGCCCCACAATGAGCCACACTCCATACAAAACATTTGCCGAGTCTTTTCCTGGGCGCTTTGTCTACTTTTACAGTTAATAGTCAGTCGCCACTTCCTATTAAACGTTGCCTTCGCTGTGGTAATGCGAGTTTTTACCTCTTGGTGGCTTCTTAAGTCTTCAGTGATTGTGCTTTCAAGATATTTGAAGGATCTTACTTGCCTCATATCAGCTGGTCCGATCTTAATATTTATTAGTTTTCTTCCTTCGCCAATCACCATACTCTTAGTTTTTGCTGTATTGACTTTCATTCCAAACTCTTCACAAACTTCATCTAGATCTTTCAGCATTTTGTTTAGAGTTTTTTCGCTTCCTACCTCGCCTGGAGTGATTTAGGGTAACATTGGAATACGCAAATCTGGATGGCCGGATGGGGATTCGCAACCGCTTCCTTCCGAATGCGAGGCCAGAGTGTTACCGTTCACCCAACACACTCGGATCAGATGCTTAAGTCGCGGCCAGCTGTAATGTGCATAAACATCATTTGGCCACTTAAGCAATGCAAACCTGCAATATCAATTTAGAAATGTCGCCAGGATGGCTGATAAACTGTTTAATTAATTGGAGGGGGGGGGGGGAAGGTTGTCCTACAGTGGAGCAGCTTGGAATGGAAGGGCCTTATTTACCTCAGCCACAGAGGAGATGTGACACATCACTCAGTAATTAACTATTTCGTTCTGTGACCAGTTAATGATGATTACCTTCTCAAATTGGCAGATTATTGTCGTCGATCGCCGGGGGGTTTTACCTTTCCCCAAAGGTTAACGACCATTGCTTTGAATGAATTAGATAATTCTTTGAAATGATAACACCTACAAATCACTTTTCACTTCAGATTTATTTCTCCGTGAACTCCATAGTACATTACACGCGGATAAGGCACTAGACACGTTCAAAGATACTAAAGCACAAATATACAAATATTCCAACGATTAAACTCACAAACGACTGTAAAGCTGCTTGACGACTCAAAAACAAATACCAAAACTTTCGAAAACACCTGACTCTCCGTGCGTTTAAATAGGCGCCACAGAAACTTCCAGAAGTCCACAAAGAGTGCTGAAAGACGTTTTTCGAACATTAACAATACGTTAACAATCAAATCTATACAAAATTGATTAAAAAATGTACAAAATCACTCAGTATCATTATAAAACCCTTTAAAATGAAAGTTAATAGTATTTACATGCGTTTAGGTACAAAATTATAAGCATAAACCAGCTGAAACAGTTGAGAATTGTTCTGCAAACATCGTGGCTCATATAAACACTTACAATTACAAAATTTTAAATAATTTTTCGTACATACTGTCCTTGAGTGTTTGCATTTTATCTACACAGTTTCTCTCTCTATATAAAAAAAAAAAAAAATAAAAAAAAAAATAAAAAAAAAAAAAAAAAAATAAATTACATGACGAATATACAAAAATTCACAATTAATCACGCGAATAATATACCTGTACAAATCCAACTCTCACTTGCAATACATAATGTGAGTGTCCTTTTTAACATTAAGGCTTTATTATGGAAAATATGATATTTTAGTTAATGTAATATTTTCGGGAATTAGGCACAGGACAGACGAGGCTTCGCTGATGCAAATTCAGCGTAAGGTTGTTTGGTCCTCCACATAATGCTTACATGCTGACAGAAGGAGTCACCTTCAAGTGGATCGAACTGGAATCAATGACGTCAAACACGAGGTGGCGTGTGGCCACGGGGCAGTTTATTCGCTCTCAGTTCATCAAGAACAGTTTAGTTGACAAGATGAATTAACTGGTAGCTAAGCCGTTTCTCGTCAGCCTAGTCCAGACAGTAATACATTCCGCTAAGTTTAGTCTGCCATTCTATCAGTAAACATCAGTAGCCATCATTCATAGACGCGAGTCGGAAATAGCCTTGCAGTAGCGCGCCAACGATTGTAACATGTACAGTTAAGTGCTACAATAAACAGGTTGTTCAGCAGTTAGCGTCGTATCATTCATATAAAGGGTAGATTATGAGCTAGTCATTTCACAAGTGCTAGCCTTCCTATCCACGTTGCTGGACTTAAACTAGCTGGTGTCAGACCTGACGTAATTTAACCTCATATTAGTAACATCAAGACGAAGACGAAACCATCTCTTGAAGTAAGACGATAACGCAAGACGGATTACAAGAGGGTTAACAAATCCGAAAAGTCAGTCAAATCCAGCCCCGGGTCCTCCCATTCGTCAACCGCCCACAAAGTATAGACCACTCGAAACCAGACACCAGACAACTGGTCTCAATGCGTGAAATACAATCGCGCTACTTGACAATGATTATTAAAATTAAATTTCATAAAAGGGCTGGGACTGCGTGCTGTTACATAGGGTATTCACGATCGGTTGCCCCACTGAAGTCTACTCAGTAAATAAACCGCCTTTTTGAAGGGTGACCAGGAAAGGGTAATTTCAAGATTTGAAGAAGGAAGCATTTACGGGGTTCGCTACTAGATGTAAGTGTAGTTTCATTTGAAATTTGTTTCTGGGAAGCAGCTTTGGCCAATTTCAGTTGTTTTTTTTGTGTGTGTGTAAGTCAGTCTCGTATGAAAGGCACAGCCAGCTGGTCAGTTTTGAAGTACCGGGATTACGTACGGGGTCAAGGGTTGAGTTGGTAAGAAATGTTTGTGAAGTGTGACCGCTATCTTCAGTAGTTTTGAAGTAGGCTCAAGGTTTTTTTTAAATTTAAATATTGCCTTCGGTCTTTACGACCATTTAGCCAGCTCCAAAGTGTTGTATCAGACTTTAATTATGATAGTGTGGACACTACAGTGAGAACAGCACAAGAATACCTGAACACTTAATTAAAACCACCAATGCCCCATGCCGGACTCGAACCGGCCGCCCTTGCACTGCGAGGCCAGCCCCTACACTGCCAGGACCGGCTAGGCTCAAGTTAAGTCAATCACGTGTGGCGATACAGAAAGAGAAGGAGGAAGAGTTTGTACGCTGCTCATCGATTACGATCACAACAAACTGTTTGCTGTTTGTGGAGAAAGCGGTTTGCCTGACGGTTCCGTAAAATTGTATCAAAGGGGTCGCTGCCATAGGCTCGCAAAAGTACAACAAACGAAAAGAGTAAACTGACTGCTAGACGATTTTATGGATTGTCACTTGTTGCACAGTCCATCTACTGACGCAAAATACGAGTACATATTTAAAAAATTGTGAGATGATCTTACAATGGATTTTCACACTCCTATTTTCCACAGTAGCAATTTTGAGACATGTTTTATTTTGTTTGGTTTCTTTCAAATGTTGTAATAGATTACAATTGCTTTAAATTTAACATCCTCAGTATTATTTAAGTTGTAAAGTTCGTTTTCGTGTAGATACCGTGCTATTAAAAGCTTTAACTCAGTCATGAAAATGCTACGGAAGAGGTTCCAAATTATTCTTGTGGTTAATTATTAAAACAGCATCGTTTCCTCTGGAAAGAAATAAAATATTATTTCTTTTCATTTATGTTATCTAAACATATCTGGTTGGCTGTCTACAGTTTCACTATCGAGGAAACTAAAAATAATAGTCATTTGATGTCCTGCGGGTATTCCTTCTTCAATTTATATAGGGACAGGCATTCATTATTTACTCTGAATCTAGCAAAGTTTTTTCTGTGCATACCTTTGATATTTTAACAAGATTGTGAGGTACTCGTTTGTTATTTTAAAGCCATGTTGTTTTTTCTAAAACATTTATGCAGACTAGCAGATATGTGAAAGCTGGGATATAAAACTGGATTCGCTTGGTTACAGTTTATTGCAGTGGAAGCAGCGGCTCGATACCTCGTTCGCGTGGACCTCTCTCGCAAGCTGATTACGTCACAGATAATACATCACCAGTGAGAAAGGAACCAATGCGACGCCGCTCGTACGCTGAAACCACTCATTTACACCGTCAGAAACAACTAAGCAGTCTTTCTGTGAATAGTGTTCAGAGAAAAATAGACCCAGTCCTTTTATGAAATTTTATTTTAAGAATTAGGTATAGCAAAATGGGAGCTGATTAACTGTAGATTTGTATATTTTTTGTGTGATTATTTTTGAAGTGAAGACTTCTTTAGACGAGTTGCACGATTTTTGGATGGAAAAATCTTCTGAGTTCGCGTCACCGACATGCTAATGTTAACAGTATATGTATAGCCATAATTGTGACGTGTTGCGCGCATGATGTTCGTATTTTTAAGGTTTCACTTCTGTCGGCAGTATCCAATGACTGCCAATTGTTTTGTTTTTTTGTTTTTTGTTTTTTACTTTATAAGTTTTACGATAATATTTATAATTTAGGCCTACATGAACAAAAAATAAAAACCTTATGAATCCGAAATCTAATGTTTCAAATTAATCTTTTTTGGTAGATACTGAAGAAAAAATCGTAAGGCAGAACCTTGCGAAAAAAATATTTGGCTTGACTTGTGTTGTTAAGGATCTCATTTTGTTTTGGTGTAGCGTGTCTAGAAGTTCTTTTTGTGCAGATTGCTGCACATATCGACTCTTATTTTTGCTACAAGTGGTGTAAGGATTGCTTATACAGTTTACGCATCAATACCTCGACAAGGGAAATGGGTTTGCGCCTTAAGCCACATAACCTCCGGAGACTTCCTCCCTCCTGGAACTTTCTCGCTGTGCTGCTCCACGGATCATAGCGATTATCCGGAGGAGAGACTATGAGCTAATTAGAAGGCGCATGCACCTGGCTTCCCTTAGAAACCGCGAAGCGGGCGTATCATCTGACGCTGCAATCACCCAGTGCTCAACTGCAATCTCTGGCAACGGAGGGATCGAGCTACGAGTAGTGAATCATCCGCAGATTTATTTGAATAATCTACGATAACTTCATTTCTGTATCCAGAATGCGTCGAATCTCTGCTCTTTCTGTCTATGTCTTTGAACTATTTTTACCAGTACTTATTAGTCTTTAAAGTACTGGTTTCCTATTATTTTTGCTCATACGTACTGAACCAGTCTTGAAATATTCTCTTTCTGTTCTTATCCCTTTGTGTAATCACTCCCCTATTGTCTTGTATAATATTTTTTCTTATTTCTTCATTATTTAGACTACTGTGTTACTAAGAATCTTGTTAAATAATCTTCTTATTACCCTATTTGCGCCATATGGTTTGCTGTTTCAGAAGTTTTTTTTTATGGGCTTGCGCCTCTTCGACGTGGAGGTGTTTAAAAGCGGGAAAGGAGCCGAAATGAATTCAACTATAGAATTTTTAAAGGAACCATCCCGGCATTCACCTGGAATCATCATCATCATCATCATCATCATCATCATCATCAGTGTTCTGCTCTAAGCAAGGTTTTCACATGGCTGCTCTCCATGCTCTTCTGTCTTCTGTCCTTCCTTTCATGTTGTCTCTAATCTTGCACCTTCTTCTTCCTCTCACTCTCCTAGTCCTTCCAAGGCGTCTTTTAGCAAGCATTCCCCTCTCAGAAAGTGTCCCATCCAGTTCTTCTTTCTTTTATGACTTGGATTAATTTTCTCTTTTCACCAACCCTTCCCAGCTCTTCAACATTACATACTTTATCCATCCAGCTTATCCTCTCCATTTTTCTCCACATCCACATCTAAAATGCTTCTAACCGTTTTTCATCTTCTCGCTTGAGCACCTACGTCTCTGCCCCACAAAGAGCCACACTCCATACAAAAGATTTGCCGAGTCTTTTCCTTAGCGCTTTGTCTACTTTTACAGTTAATAATTAGTCGCCACTTCCTATTAAATGTTGCCTTCTCTATGGCAATGCGAGTTTTTACCTCTTGGTGGCATCTTAAGTCTTCAGTGATTGTGCTTTCAAGATATTTGAAGGATCTTACTTCGATGACATCGGCTGGTCCGATCTTAATATTTATTAGTTTTCTTCCTTCGCCAATCACCATACTCTTAGTTTTTGCTGTATTGACTTTCATTCCAAACTCTTAACAAACTTCATCTAGATCTTTCAGCATTTTGTTTAGAATTTTTTCGCTTCCTACCTCGCCTGGAGTGATTTAGGGTAACCTTGGAATACGCAAATCTGGATGGCCGGATGGAGATTCGCAAAGGCTTCCTTCCGAATGCGAGGCCAGAGTGTTACCGTTCACCCGACACATTCGGATCAGAAGCTTAAGTCGTGGCCAGCTGTAATGTGAAAATGCTCCCAAGCGTGCATAAACATCATTTGGCCACTTACGCAATGCAAACCTACAATATCCATTTAGAAATGTCGCTAGGATGGTTGATAAACTGTTTAATTAATTGTAATTAACTGTAGGACAGCGAAGCAGCTTGGAATAGAAGGGCCTATTTACCTGAGCCAGAGAGGAGATGTGACCCATCACTCAGTAATTAACTATTTCGTTCTGTGACCAGTTAATGATGATTACCTTCTCAAATTGACAGATTATTGTCGTCGATCGCCGGGGGGTTTTATCTTTCCCCAAAGGTTAACGATTGCTTTGAATGAATTAGATAATTCTTTGAATGATAACACCTACAAATCACTTTTCACTTCAGATTTATTTCTCCGTGAACTCCATGGTAGCATTACACGCGGATAGGGCACTAGACTCGTTCAAAGATACTAAAGCACAAATACACAAATATTCCAGCGATTAAACTCACAAACGCCTGCTTGACGACTCAAAAACAAATACCAAAACTTTCGAAAACACCTGACTCACTCGTTATCTCCGTGCGTTTAAATAGGCGCCACAGAAACATCCAGAAGTCCACAAAGAGTGCTGAAAGACGTTTTTCGAACATTAACAATACGTTAACAATCAAATCTATACAAAATTGATTAAAAAATGTACAAAATCACTCAGTATCATTATAAAACCCTTTAAAATGAAAGTTAATCGTATTTACATGCGTTTAGGTACAAAATTATCAGCATAAACCAGCTGAAACAGTTGAGAATTGTTCAGCAAACATCGTGGCCCATATAAACACTTACAAAATTTTAAATAATGTTTCGTACATAATACTGTCCTTGAGCGTTTGCATTTTATCTACACAGTTTCTCTCTATAAAAAAAAAAGTAATTCACATGACGAATATACACAAATTCACAATTAATCACGCGAATAAAATACAAATCCAACTCTCACTTGATATACATAATGTGAGTGTCCTTTTTAACATTAAGGCTTTTATTATGGAAAAAATATATTTTAGTTAATGTAATATTTTCGGGAACTAGGCACAGGACAGACGAGGCTTCGCTGATGCAAAAGTCAGCGTAAGGTTGTTTGCTCCTCCACATAATGCTTACATGCTGACAGAAGGAGTCACCTTCAAGTGGATCGAACTGGAATCAATGACGTCAAACACGAGGTGGCGTGTGGCCACGGAACAGTTTATTGGCTCTCAGTTCATCAGGAGCAGTTTAGTTGACAAGATGGGTTAACTTGTAGCCAAGCCGTTCTCGTCAGCCTAGTCCAGCCAGCAATACATTCCGCTAAGTCCAGTCTGCCATTCTATCATTCAACATCAGTAGCCATCATTCATAGAGGCGAGTCGGAAATAACCTTGCAGTAGCGCGCCAACGATTGTAACATGTACAGTCAAGTGCTACAATAAACAGGTTGTTCAGCAGTTAGCGTCGTGTCATTCATATAAAGGATAGATTATCAGCTAGTCATTTCACTAGTGCTAGCCTTCCTATCCACGTTACTGGACGTAAGCCAGCTGGTGTCAGACCCGACGCAATTTAACCTGTTATTAGTAACATCAAGACGCAGACGAAGTCATCTCTTGAAGTAAGGAGAAACGCAAGACGGATTACAAGAGGGTTGACAAATCCACCCCGGGGTCCTCCGATTCGTCAACCGCCCACAAAGTATAGACCACTCGAAACCAGACACCAGACAACTGGTCTCAATGCGTGAAATACAATCTCGCTACCTGACAATTATTCTTAAAATTAAATTTCATAAAAGGGCTGGGACTGCATGCTGTTACGTAGGATATTCACGAGCGTTTGCCCCACTGAAGTCTACTCATTAAATAAACTGCCTTTCTGAAGGGTGACCCGGAAAGGGTAATTTGAAGAAGGAAGAATTTACGGGGTTCGCTACTAGATGTAAGTGTAGTTTCATTTGAAATTTGATTCTGGGAAGCAGCTTTGGCCAATTACAGTTTTTTTTTTTTTTTTTTTTTTTTTTTTTTTTTTTTTTTTTTTTTTTTTAAGTCAGTCTCATATGAAAGGCACGGCCAGTCGGTCAGTTTTGAAGTACCGCGATTAGGTGCGGGGTCAAGGGTTGAGTTGGTAAGAAATGTTTGTGAAGTGTGACCTCTATCTTCAGTAGTTTTGAAGTAGGCTCAAGTTTTTTTTTTTTTTTAATATGGCCTTCGATCTTTACGACCATTTAGCCAGCTCCATAGTGTTGTATCAGACTTTAATTATGATAGTGTGGACACTACAGTGAGTACAGCACAACAATAACACAACACTTAATTAAAACCACCCATGCCTCAGGCCGGTCTCGAACCGGCGGCCTTTGCACTGCGAGGCCAGCCCCTACACTGCCAGGACCGGCTAGGCTCAAGTTAAGTCAATCACGTGTGGCGATGCAGAGAGAGAAGGAGGTAGAGTTTGTACGCTGTCATCGATTACGATCACAACAAACTGTTTGCTGTTTGTGGAGAAAGCGGTTTGCCTGACGGTTCCGTAAAATTGTATCAAAGGGGTCGCTGCCATAGGCTCGCAAAAGTACAACAAACGAAAAGAGTAAACTGACTGCTAGATGATTTTATGGATTGTCACTCGTTGCACAGTCCATCTACTGACGCAAAATACGAGTACATTAAAAAAAAAAATTGTGAGATGATCTTACAATGGATTTTCACACTCCTATTTTCCACAGTAGCAATTTTGAGACATGTTTTATTTTGTTTGGTTTCTTTGAAATGTAATAGCTTACAATTGCTTTAAATTTAACATCCTCAGTGTTGTAAAGTTCGTTTTCGTGTAGATACCGTGCTATTAAAAGCTTTAACTCAGTCATGAAAATGCTACGGAAGAGGTTCCAAATTATTCTTGTGGTTAATTATTAAAACAGCATCGTTTCCTCTGGAAAGAAATAAAATATTATTTCTTTTCATTTATGTTATCTAAACATATCTGGTTGGCTGTCTACAGTTTCACTATCGAGGAAACTAAAAATAATAGTCATTTGATGTCCTGCCGGTATCCCATCCTCAATTCATATAGGGACGGGCATTCATTATTTACTCTGAATCTAGCAAAGTTTTTTCTGTGCATACCTTTGATATTTTAACAAGATTGTGAGGTACTCGTTTGTTATTTTAAAGCCATGTTGTTTTTTCTAAAACATTTATGCAGACTAGCAGATATGTGAAAGCTGGGATATAAAACTGGATTCGCTTAGTTACAGTTTATTGCAGTGGAAGCAGCGGCTCGATACCTCGTTCGCGTGGACCTCTCTCGAAAGCTGATTACGTCACAGATAATACATCGCCAGTGGGAAAGGAACCAATGCGACGCCGCTCGTACGCTGAAATCACTCATTTACACCGTTAGACACAACTAAGCAGTTTTTCTGTGAATAGTGTTCAGCGAAAAATAGACCCAGTCCTTTTATGACATTTTAAATGGGAGCTGATTAACTGTAGAGTTGTATATTTTTTGTGTGATTAATTGTGAATTTGTGAATATTCGTCATGTAAATGAACATTGTTTTATGTAGATTAATTGTGTAAGTCATATGTAAAACGATCAAGGACAATATTATGCATTAAACATAATTAAAATTTTCTAATTGTAGTTTTTGATGTGAGCCACGATGTTTTTAGGATAATTGTCAACTGTTTGGACTGGTTTATGTTGTTAATGTTATGTGTAAATGCATGTAAAGAATATTAACTTTTTAATATTTTTTCTCATGATTTTGAGTGATTTTTTACAATTTGTAATTATTTTTGTATCGACTTAATTGTTAACGTATTGTCAGCGCTCGAGAAACGCCTGTCGGCACTCTTTATTACCTTCAGGATATTTCTGTGGCGCCTACTTAAATCAGAGTTAGTTGTCAGTCGTTGTCAGAGGAATTGTTTTTTGAGTCATAAAGCATTTTGTGAGTTAAATCGCTGGAATATATGTGTATTTGTACTTTAGTATCTTTGGACTAGTCTATTGCCGTATCGGAGTGTAATACTATTATGAAGCTCACGGAGAAATAAATATGAAGTAAAAAGTGATTCGGTGGTGTTGTTGTTTCATGGAACTATTTAATCCATTCAGAACAGTAGTTATTTATCCTTTGAGGAAAGGTAAAACCCTTTGGTGACCAACGACAGCGATCTGTAAATGGGAGGACGAAGTAATTAAAGGTAATCATCATTGACTGATGACAGCCTATTATTTAATTACTGAAGACCGTACCAATTGCCTCAATTTCCTTAGATGTCAGTTAATTATTACAAGCGTTGTGGTTGTTACTTAAGTTTAAGTAAAGTTTTGCAGCAATAAACAAAAGAAAAACAGTTGTGCTGGCGCTTTTTTTTTCTTTTACAGTTAATCAACGATCAATGTGCTTAAAAAAAATTCGCACAGCAAAATTACACTGATCAAAATGTTGTTTCCTCTGAACCAAGAATAGTAAAACGGTTCTAGCGTCGGTCGGCGATTTTAATGGTGTCTCGAATGTTCTACGACGCATATTTCAGCTCTTGATACTTACTTACTTTACTTTCCGTGTTCATAAAAAACGACCTCAGATTCTCTTCTCCCAAAATTCAGCAGCTTTAATCGCCTTGTCATTTGCAGCTCTCGATCATTGCTACCAAACAAGCTTTTAGGAACAGAGCTGAGAGGAATAATGCTACATCATCTGTTATTGGAATGTGATTTAAAGCTGCGGATTTCTTGTTTATTTACATCTTACTGAAATGGTTTATGTGAAATAAAAGTGAAATTAAAAGTTTATAGACGGTATTTTTATCGGAGAAGCTCTCTACGCCTCCTGCCAACAGAGAAGATACATTATTTTAAAAGCAGTGAGTCTTGTGTTTTATCACTGTGTTTGAGCTCATGCAGCTAGTCTCACCTAAACAACAATATTTGATGTTTGTAGTGTGTCTTTTTATCTTCATTCAAAAACTTTCTTCTTCTAGGAGTTGGTTCTTTAAATACAAGCTCATTATAAAAATTATCAAACAGTCACCAAATGGGAAAATAACATCATGGAAAATAATATGGAAACCTTTGCAGCACATACAGGGAAACTGGAAAGGTCATAAATAACAGCGTAGCTTCAAAAAAGTCCTATCTATAAGGCAAAACTAAACGATTTTGTTTGGAAGGCAACGGTAGATCTTCGTATTTAATCTCCTGAATCTAGAAAATGTTTTAAAATCATTGTTACACTAATATACAGATTCTAGATTGTAATTCATAGGCTGAATTTTGAAGAATTGTTTATTTATTTATTTACTTATGGATTTACGCCTCGTCGACGTCGAGATCATTAGAGGCGGGATGGGACTGGGAACAAGGATAGGGAAGGAATTCAGCCTTTTGAAGGAAGCATCCCGGCATTCGTCTGGAGTGATTCGGGGAAACCATGTAAAACCCATTCTGGATGCCCGGACGGGAATGAAGAAAAATTGTAACGTATTTAAAAGAAATAGCTTATAGAAGTCTTGTGCGTCCTCATTTTGAGTATTCTTGTAGTGTATAAGATCCGTATTGCAAGCGGTTGTTTAATTATATCGAGGTTTCTGCAGAGAAGATACGCATGTTTGTTCATTTGCCACAGTCCTTACGAAGGACTGAACCTGATAGATGAACGGTAAGGCTTGGGTCTAACTTTCGAAAGGACGCGGGTTCAAATCCCCTCAGTCATGCAGAATTCGGCTTTCCATGGTTTCCAAAAATCATTCCAGGCAAATGCCGGGGTAGTTCCTACTGAAAAACCGTGGCCAAATTCTTCCCCGTTTAATGCCACCAATCCTCTTGCACCTCCCATGACCTCGACTTCGATGAGGTGTATCGCCACAAGCAGGAAAAAATGAAATACCAAATAAAAAAAGCCTTACGAAAGTGTTGTAGAACAAAAACAGATAAAGTATTCTTCTTTTCTGTCGATGGCAGCATCAGATTGTAGTTTTTCCGGCTTTGTCACTGACTGATTGTAGGTCTGACTTTGATACATTTATACCGTGTTGTGGGCGTGGCAACAAGTATACCATAGTTTAGATCTCGCCGCAGGAACATGTGCTATCTGGTTAATCTCACAGGTATCCCCGTGAAGCGAGAGTGTCTTTGCAGTGATTTCCATATTTGCTAAGGTTGTTCAGACACTGGCGGTAGATCCTCTATCGGCTTGATTAAGCCGATGCTGTATCATACCTTTTCACAGATACAGTGAAGGGTTGGTATTTTCTGGTAGACAGACGATAGAGTTTCCACATAAATTTATGGGCTAACGTGTGAACTTTTTCTGTTGTACCAGGTGTGTGAGAAAAGTAATTAGACTGATTTTTTACTCACAAAAGTTTTTTTATTTTTTTCAAACAACAATATTATCCGCTTCAAAGTAATTCCCTTCGGCAGCTATACACCGGCAGAGTCGTTGTTTCCACACTTGGTAGCAGCGCTGGAAGGCTTCAACTGGTAGGGCTGTTAACTGGTCGGTCACAGTCATTTGAATGTTCCGAATTGACGTCCATTTAAAACATTTTTCAATTGCGGAAAAAGGGAAAAGTCACAAGGACTTAAATCAGGCAAATAGGGGGGTTGAGGAACAACAGGAATGCGTTTTTGAGGTAAAAAATTCACTGATGAAAAAAGCCGTGTGATACGGGGCATTGTCATGATGAAGCATCCACTTGTCTGCAATCTCTGATCTGACACGAATCACTGTTTTCCTGTGCCTTTCAAGGACGTCTTTGCTAAACACTTGGTTGATAGTTTTTCCTGGAGGTCTGATCTCTCAAGAGTCCTTACATGCTCAACGTTTTCGTGAGTTTTTGTAGTTGAAAGTCTCCCTGAGCGAGGTTGATTTTCAACGTGTTGTCGGCCTTGAAAAAATGATTTGTGCCAGCGGAAAACTTGTGCTCTTGACAAGCAGTGTTCCGATAGGCCTGTTTCAACTTTTCAAAGGCCACACTGGCGGATTCCCCAAGATTAACACAAAACTTGATTGCACAACGTTGCTCAAAATTTCGATGCTCCATTTTCGTAACGCAAAGCAAACACAACGTCACTGATGGCGATGTCATAAATAATGTGTTCGGACTGAGCAAAGACCGCTAGACACAGCGTTGCCAGACCGTTCACTTTGTTACCAATCTCATTACATTTCTCACACATCTGGTGTAGAAGTACATTGAAATACTTCCCCCACCAAAACATTTGGGTCGCAATGACGGGATAAATAAGAGCAGCAAATAAGGTATCGTAATGATAACTATACAACGTCTTTCTTTCATAGTATCGTTAGGAATCTAAAAGGTTAGTTTTCTGCAAATAATGCTCTCCCACTTTCAGTTTTCTGTACTGAGTGGTCTGGTGACTCAGTGGTTAAGGCGTCTGACTGAAGATCGAAAGGTCCCAGGTTCGAAACCCTGTTTCGGCGGGGATTTTCAAAGGCCCTTAACCCAACCTTCACCTCTAGCACATCTTGCTGTGTAATGTGAAATACGCTAGAACGCTTCCGTAGTTTGGATTCCACAATAAACTGTAGGTCCCCCTACACGGTAGGATTACCGGTTAAGGTTAATGCGGCTACGACAGGGGCGGGAAGCGCAGCCAATGGAAACCGAGTTACCAGGTCACTACGACAACACGGAATTATTATTATTATAGTTTTGTGTGAACCGCCGGGTGTGAGTGTAGGTGTAAATACCTGAATGTCAAGTCACTGTGTGTTGCTGCTGAGTGTAGTTTGATGAGGGTTAGAGGTCATCCAGTTGCCATTGCTCCTTCGGCCGTCGCTCCTCGGTACGTTGCCCGCAGGGGGAGTGTCAGTCCTTCTCCACTTGTGCCAGAGAAGCTCTTACCAGCGCTCTCACCGCGAAGTAAGAGCCCTTCTTTCAGCCCACAGAGCAAAGGACGATTCGAGAGTAATTCAGCGGAACAAATTCTGTCTGCGTCCTAGCTAAATTGTAATACAGCAATAAGATCTGGCTTATCCAGTTCTTTATATCATCTTTATTTTACTCTTTTAGCAGGCGTCATATTTGATTCAACTTACTTTTGCGGGATTCACGCTGCTGGGATCGATGTTTAACTTCCGACGTTTCGGCGCCAAATCTGGGTCATTCATCAGAGCTGGTTAGAAGTAAAGTATCTCTTCTGAAGGTTGCCACATCACTCCGTCATTTATCTTCGCCCTGAGCAAATTGTTTTGGTTACCTGCACCGGGTGTCAGCTGATCCAGAAATGTTGTTGTCATTGTAGATTTTATATTGCGATTGTCCATGAGAGCACATTTCCACATTTCACTGAAGCCATATCCGCCGTCTTTATTGAAATTTTTTGGCTGTTTGAAAATTTCTATCGATTCCCTTATTTTTTGTCCTAGGAAACCTTTCGGCTGTGCACCCATTGATTTTTTTTTTATTGTAACTGCTTTACGTCTCTTTTTAACATCGAGGTCTTTAGAGACGGGAAAGGATGGGGGGCAAGGATGGGGACAAGGAATGGTAAGGAATTCGGACATAGCCTTTTTGAAGGAAGCATTCCGGTATTTGCCTGGAGTGATTTGGGGAAACCATGGAAAACCCAAATCTGGATGCCCGGACGGGGATTCGAACCGCCGTCCTCCCGAATGCGAGGCGAGAACGCTAACCGTTACAAGCACCCATTGAATTTTATTACCTTCTTCTTCCTGATATTCTGACACAGCTGATTTTGTTGTTTGACCGAGTCTTTACGAAACGTCGGAAGTAAAACATGATAAAAGCAGCGCCAATCCTGCAAAAGTAAGTGTATTATTTGATTGATCATCATCTTCTTCTTCTTACATTGCCATGTCCGTTCCTAGCTTTGGCGGTTACTATGTGGAAGGTGTACTTATCAGTGGGAACTTTCTTCGGAAGATCATCTTTTACCGAAGATTCAAGTGTATGGTATATCGGATCAACTTTGTGAATAGATAAAGGATTTTCTAACTGGTTGGTTGAAGTATGTCACCGTGATGGAGAAACCCTTCCAATCTATATTTTGCATCGTGTGTCCCTCAAGGAAGTGTAATAGCACCACTTCATTTCTTAACTTTCATAACGTGAAGAGCAGTTTGAGATTATTTGCTGATGATGCGTCCATCTATAGGGAAGTAAGGAATTTGGACCATTGCTTAGAAATTCAGTGCGGCCTATGTGTAATTTCGACATGGTGCGACGAATGGCAACTCACACTAAACTGTAAAAAGATCAAGGCAATGTGCATAACTAGCAAAAAGAATCCGTTTGTTTAAAAATACAAAGTAAACAGATCAGTTATAGCCGACTGAGTGAAGTATTTGGTTGTTGCAGTACAAAGAATCATGAAATGAGACTTGCACATTAATTCCGTTGTAGGTAGAGCTGATTCAAGGCAGAGATTTATGGGTCGAATCCTGAAAAATTGTAGCACAAACAAAGGAGCCAGCGTACAGAAATCTCGTGCGTCCATATTTGGACTACTGTTGTGCAATATGGGATCCGTTTCGTAGAGGGCTGATTGACAGCATAAATAAAGTACAGAGAAGAGCCGCTCGATTTGTGACTGCTTGTTACAGTGCTTATGAAAGTGTCACAATTTATACGCAGATTGGCATTGTATACGTTGGTAGACAGACGACGTAGGTTTCGTTTGACCTTAGTGGTAAACATGCGTACACCCACTTTCACTTACGAGTGTTGTGAAATACTTCATACACCAAGCTATTAGGGCCGCAATGAGAGACTGATAAGATTAGAGAAATAAGATGTGGCACTGATACTTGGATGAAGTCCTTCTTTCCTCGCGCTATTAGGGATTGGAATTCACAGAGCAGAGATTAAATTTAATGCAAAACACCCTCTGCCATCCACAATCTTCTGAATTGCAGAGTACATATGTAGATGTAGATGAGATTAACTAGTATGGATTCTAGTTGCCTTCTCCATAATCTCTTATTATGTCTTATAGTAGGTGTGGGTGATTGATAGTGTGTTGTCAATATACAGTGTTGTGTGCGTGGAGACTTTCACGCCGTACTGATGCAAGTTGCCTAGACACCAGTCTAGACGGTGGGCTCAGCCTGGATTGGTGTCTAGGTGGTGACGGCACGAAGAGACCTGACACCTGATGAAGACAGCAGAGATAGTTGTCGAAACGTTGTGTTTATAAAACACAATCCGGCTGGACACCCGAGAGGCCCCTAGGGGTTTGGACACCCCCGGGGAGGTCTAGATGTCGGGTCTGGCGCACCCGAGGGTCCCGAGCCACCCCTCCCCCCATGCTATTTTTTGTATCTTTATATGTGCAAGTTAGAGCGTTTGGGGAAATTTCCCCCCTTGGGAGGGATGTGGTAGTTGGATTGTGCTGGAGGTATTTGTTATAATGCCCTTTCTTAACAGTCATGATTTGCAAATTTTGAAACCTGCTGGTTAGATCCTATTCTTATTGCGTCTACCAAGAGAGGGGATATTGCTGCGTCGGTTGTAGGGGGCGTATTGTTACCGCCTCTGCCGTCCCCGGGACTTATGCCTGGCGTCCACAGTCACTTCGCCTCCGGCTTGAGGCTGGGGGTCCAGAGGGGATCGCATCCCCTGCTGGACGGAAGGCTTTTGGGTGGTCAAGCTGCATCTAGGCGCACTAGGGTGTTGGCCGCAGCTCAAGTGCGTTGAACAGCCTTGCTATACGGCCAGGTTTTGGAAGGTTCTTCAGCCTGGTTCGTGGTGGGCGCCATCTCCGCGCGGTTCCCCGTGGGCACCCATAAGGGGTGACGAAAGGCGCCTGGCGTCAGCGTCCCTGCTGTAATTGCGGGTAATTTGCAAGAGCCCAATTCCGTGACGGGAACGTAATGATGGTGGCGGATATCAGCAGTATGGTTCTTGAGGAGGTTGTGAATTTTTCCGGTACTTCGAGGACGGATCCTAGCGCCTATAAAGCGGCTGCTGATGAGGCTTACGCCGATCCAACGAGCGTCATTGGACACCAGACGAGTATATTGCAATATGGAGTGTTGTTTGTGCTGTGCGAAATGAAGGACGAAGACCCGATGCTGGCTAGGCGTACTCTTCCAGAAGACACCCAGCGAGCCTCGAGCTTAACTTCCTCATCCAACGGACGAATCATCACCAACAGTGTTGTATGCCTTCACTCCACACGCACTGCATAGAGTTAAGCTATTTAACCCAGGACTTACGTGATTAGGGATTAGGGATTGTGCACCACCACGTCTCCTACCCTACCGGCCAAGTCTTGATGAAGAGAATTTCTTCCACTCCCAGGACTGGAACCAGCTAACCGCGGGTCAGCTCCGGACACCATCACGGTGGCGCAAACAACCGAGTCAAGGTGGTGGGCAATGAATCATCACGTTGTCAAAATAGATTCATAGCAGATATGTGGAATCGTTGCTGGGGTTGCAGTGGTAACGCTAGAAGCGTTTACTGCATGGACCTTCTGGTAACTGCAGGTAACCCAGCACCTTGCAGTGTTACTCAGATCGTACAAGTCTCTGCTACGCAGACTGTTCTTTCGCAGACAGCGTCAGCTAAAGCTGTAATGTCTTGCATTCAACATTTAGTTCAGGTTCGATTTCATGGGTAAAACTCATCGATAAATTCACATCTGAATTATTTTGTATTAAACACAGTACACAACTCCAGTCATGGAAATTAGCTGGTTATCACTCTTCGAGACGTCCTTTACGTCACTCGGTGAATTGCTAATAATCTATAATAAGTTACAGTCGTAATAGAGACATTTCTAGACCATCCGCTATACTTATTAATTCATAGTGATAAAGTAATGTATCAAAACTAAACGGCAAAAGAAGCCTAGAAAGAAGCTCTTTGCTAGTCACTTGATATCTAAAAAAAATTTTGGCACACAAATTTTTTGTAAACCAAGTTAAGAACCATTTGCTACGGAAGGGACAACGGGTTATTTTAGTGAAGTATGATCTGGTGACGTAACATTTAGCAGTCATTCGATACCACTGATTCAACGTTAATATTTTTAATAATAAATAAATTTCAATTAAATTCGGTGAAACAATGCTTCTTCGCGTTCTCACTCATTGTGTGATATAACCCTTAAATGCAACTTAAATGATTTTTATCCAAACAAAATCATATTTTCTGTTCTTGTATAGTTTTTGTATACTTCATGGTTAATTTGTGACGCCTTCAGGCAGTGATTAGAAAGTACTAAGCTTGTGTGATATTTTACATTTATTGATTTTTGTTTCAATTGTCAAGATAACATCACAGTATAAATTATATAGAAGATTCTAGAAACTCCTATGCTACCTATGATATTCATACTAACGAAAATTATTTTGTTGACAATTTATTTCATTGTTAATGCAAATGGCACCACCAGCAAGGTTAACTATTTTAATTTGTGTCGACTATTAGTTTTATTTTAAACATACCATTGCTGATTCCAATCTAGTTACCTTTATCCTTTTATAACTTGTTAATATTACTTTAGCCACATTTTATGGAATTAAATTTCCCGCATCTGGAATTCCGCAAGTGAAAGATTTGATGAGTCCTAAAAAATATCGTGGCCAATTTTTCTCTGCTCCTTGTCCATCATACTTTCCCGACTCTAATGACCTCGATGTCGACAGGCCGTTAAGCCTGAAGGGAAAAAACACAAAAATGACGATATCAATTAGAAAAACAGGGTTAAACTCTAAATTGTACCATAAATTAGTTTTACACAAGTATCCGATACTAATGTCTGAATTTGGGGCGTTCTTGTATGTGAGTGGTTAAGGTGATGGCCAACAACCAGAGTTTCAAAACACACCAGGCTTAAGAATATTTACAAGATTTGTTTTCATCATATGGGTATGAAAGGGCGTTCCGTGTTTCAGATTCGCCGTTAAACTGTAGATCCAGACACAACAGAGCCGGACTGCGTTGCCAATCGAAACTCTGTCATCAGGTCGAAATACAACACGAGTTTATTTTAGTGCCAGCGATGAGTTTTCGTGGGAGAGGTGTTACATTGGCGTCGTTTCATCGACGAACTAACGAAGTAGAAGTTTCGGCGAAGAGATAAACAAAGTTAATTGTGTTATTAATGGCAGTGGTCCTCGGTCTGAGAGTTGGAAGTTATGGACGGACAGTCAGAAGCGATGTTGCAATCGAAGAAGCTTCTGCGCCGTGAAAGAGTTGTCACTGCACTTATCGGAAACCTGTTAAGGCCTCCGCTGGCTACTTCGCCACTTCTCGATGTCTTTTGTTGAGTTATGAGAAGAGATAAAGACATCCATTCGTTGTGGACCACTCATCTTTTGTCCGTTTACCAATACTAACGTCATTTTAGGGCATGGTAAATTTAACTTAACCATAGCCCATAGACTATAATGAAATGCTTTTAAATTTATTCCAATAAACCTTTAATAGCTGCAGAGGTAATTTCCGAATTTGACAATATAATGTAAGAACAGATAATTATATTATGCGTAATATGCAGTACCGTTGTAAGGTAAAAAGGTCCCTTACATTTTTTGTGAATAATTTTTGTTAAAAAAATTAATTACATATTAGTCTTGCTTGTGTTGTGTATACAAATGTGTTAAATTTATATGAATGTGAGTAAAAGATAAGCATATAGTTAAGTGCCAGAATATCTATGGACAGTGGTCATCTATGATAAAGTATATCTTTGGACAGAGGTGAGAAGAAAATATGGCGAGTGTATGGATGAAATAAGGAACAGCTGGCACGTGGTTGAATAAAACGGAATGAAAAGAAGTGTATTCTGTAACAAGTAAATTATAAATAAAAAGTGCTTTCGAGTGTTTCTTTAAGGAATCCATGTCGCGACATATTTGTTTCTGAACTGTGAATTGAAATAATCTGCCGGCTTCTGCAGCTAATATTACTGCTTGAGGACGGGCAGATTACACATATCAAGAGGAGCTAAAGCAAATTACCTAAATCGAATAAAGGGAACTGACACCGTGTAACTCTACTGGCTTTTCTAGTTTAGTCATTAGTTTGGATTTAAAATAGGTTATCAGAGTATTACAACTTTTTCACAAGTTCCTTATGTCAATAGTTACTTTCACCACAGAATATTAATTTTGTATAATAATGTATCAACCAGAAGAAAAAGTTAACGCCACAATTAAAAGTTTGGAACCCGGGATTGTACAATAGTTTTAATATTATTATTATTGCTTATGACTCTATGTCTCGTCGACGTCGAAGGCATTAGAGGTGGAAAGAACTGGAGCAATGAACGGGGAGGAATTCGGCCATGGCCGTTTTAAGGAACCATCTCAGTATTCGCCAAGTATGACTTCGAGAATCCATGGGAAACCGAAATTTGGATACCGGGGATTCGATCCTGCGTCCTCCCGAATGTGAGGCCAAACCGTTACCACTCACCCACCACGCTCGGTAACGTTACTATCACTTGTTCGGAGATGTTAACCAGCAGCAGAAACCAAGACACTTTATCAGACTTCGTTTACGGCAGAGTTGCAGAGACCGAGTGGAAGAATTTAGGCAAGAAGCTAAAGACTCGAACGCAGTAGGCAAATCACAGCCAACGAACGGCGGCCAACCGCTCGTTGGGAGAGATATGCTAAGTGTGTACGGGAGGCAAATCGCAGCCAACGAATCCTTGGTTGAGGTTCCGGCTACGGGCGTTCACATCAAAGGGTTGGCGCTTGGTTAGTCTTGCGACACCCTCCTGGTGTGGACGCCGAACCGACGTTGGTTCACTATTTCGTTGTTCGCCTTGTCTAACGTGTGTGTATAGAATTTGTGTTGTGTATGGAATGGAATAATGAGATCGCATTGAAAGTGATCAATTTTTATTGTGAACTGGAATGTTTATGGGACCCTACGTACTGTGGATACATAAACAAATTGAAGAGATTAGACGCATGGAGGGATATGAGTGAGCTTTTATTTAATGTGCAAGATGCGAAGAAGAAAATGGAATCTTTGTTGACATCTTTTCGCCATGAAAGACAAAGAGAAGAAATCAGATGCAAATTGGCAGTGCTGCTGATAAAGTGCACAAATAAACATGGTTTGCTTCATCTTCATGCTGTATAAATTAAAAAAAAAAAAAAAACTTTTGAAAATAGTCATTTTTTTCTTTTTTTTCTGATCATCTACTTGTAGTAAAATTAAAGTTGCACAAGCGATAATGGAATCCTCTTCTTCCCACATAATATCGGCTGGTTAAATTGTAATTAAAATGTCACTTATTACTTAATAATACAAAACGCTAACCACCTGGACGAGGTTTTAGCGAGATGACGCTGGTTCGAATCCCCGTCCGGGCATCCAGATTTGTGTTTTCCATGGTTTCCCAAATCACTCCAGGCAAATGCCTGGATGCTTCCTTCAAAAGGCCATGGCCGAATTCCTTCCCATTCCTTGCCCCCCATCCTTTCCCGTCTCTAAAGACCTAGCTGTTAAGAGACGTTAAGCAGGTTTTTTTTTAAAAACAAAAGTGGTTTCAGAGCCAACTGCGACTCCAAATGGCCCAATTCCTTCGCACCTACCCTTGGTTTGATGAGGACGAGAGACCGAACGCAAATGCCTTGACGACCCAAAACATTGACTGTCGTTCGTTGGCCTAGTGTGTACGCCACAGCAGTGTGGCCACACTCGAATTAAGGTGTCACTCTGCAGAAAGCTAATGATTTATTCTTCACAGTAAAGTAATCGCGTCCCAGTCAATATGTTTTAGGATTAAAATTAACTTTTTCTTTGGGTCGACTTGTGAATTATACGCGCGGATTCATTTGCCCCTATAACTACCTTCGGACTGTCCCAGGAAACCAAGGTATCACTTTCTCTTGCTGGAGCAACCAATTAGATCTAACGCTGCCAATTACAAGTCAATAATAATAGAAGTCTACTATACCCGCCAGTGTGGCCTCCGCTACATTGGCTCGGGGAGGTGTAACGGTACCATGCACGACTCCTGAACCAGCGTACCGGCCGTTGTGATCGCAGTTTTTAGACGGATTTTCGCATCATATAATACAGACTTCACAAACAAGAATAGGCTTATCATATAGAAAACGGTTAGACGTTTCGCATAGATAATGCAAAACAGACATTCCGCCGGTCGGATAAATGCTCCGTGTATCACTAGTGCTGTTCTAATCTCGGGCAGGCCGATGGGAGGCGGTGGCCCCCGCCTCCCATTGGCAGATGACGGATGTTCAACGTGGTTTGAAGCATCTGCAAAAGCCATAACCCTTCCTAAACCCAACAAAAACCTCCTATTTCCACAAAACTACAGACCCATCTCCCTACTCAACATCCTTGGAAAAATCCTTATCAACACATCCATCCAAAAATTCCTCAAAGATCGGAACATTATCATTCCTGAACAATTCGGCTTTCGTGCGAGACATAGCACCACCCACCAAGCCGTCCGACTGGTTGAAAAGATCTGTCGGGCACGCTCCATAGGACACCAGCCAGGCGCTGTTATGCTAGACATCGAAACAGCCTTCGACAAAGTTTGAAGTTTGGCACGACAGCCTTATCTACAAAATGAACATCTATCGCTGTCCTGGACACTTACTTAAAATGATTGACAGCTATCTCCGCAACAGGAAATTCTACGTTGTGGTGGAAGGAGCCAATAGCCAGTTCAAATCATTTGAAGCAGGTGTACCGCAAGGTTCGGTAATAGTCCCGATTTTGTACAGCATTTATACAAATGACATTCCCCATCAGCCAGGTGGAAAAATTGCACTTTTTGCAGACGATACAGCAATATACAGGTCCAGCTGAAACCAAAGATTCATTGCCAGGAAATTAACACAACACCTCGAACTTATTACACCCAATGGTATAATAAGTGGAAAATCAAAATAAATGCAGAAAAAACCTAAGCAATAATGTTCTCATCTAAAATATTAGCACCGAATTACTGTATATCACTGGACTGAGAGGATCTTGCATGGAGCGACACAGTCAAATACTTAGGTGTTACTTTTGACAAAAAACCTAAATGGAGCAGTCACATTCAAAATACATGCAACATAGGCAAAGCCGGAATATTCAAGCCGTACCCCCTCCTCAACGGGGCCAGACTCAACACCAAAACAAAGCTACAGATTTACAAAGCTGTAATAAGGCCTGCAATCCTATATGGTTCGGAGATATACAGTATGGAAACCTCAAAAAGATGCAAATAATCCAGAACAAATATCTTACATTAATAGCAAATGCCCCTCGGTACATGACCAACATACGACTCCATAAAGACCTAGGCATACCAACACTGACAGTCTACATAAAAGACAAATCAGCAAAATTCTTCACATCAGCTCAAGTTTCTCCCCATGAAATTATTCAAAGCCTAGGACAAGACCCATACGACCCAACATACAACCGACCAATAATGACACTAACACGTCATTACAGGTGTAACGGGTTCTCACGCTATTCGTGTTTGTATAGTTAAAAGTTCGTTGAAGCAATTGAGCAGCTACACTTCCTAACACGATTTTTCTTAAACTTTCTTCCACCACTAATTACTCTTTTAATTAAAGGTTCGTTTTGCCGTGCGGTCGCCAGTCTTTCGGCTATGCTAATTGGTTAATTAAAGTCACAGAAGGAAAACACATATGCGAACTAGTTTTCGTAAATTTATTCCTCTGAGACTACACAGTCCACAAGCATGCCACCAGACAATAATAGACTACTAATGTTTCTTCGTCACCGAAGATAGCAGCTTCAAGTACAGTCAAAACAACTAAATAAGCAGTGAGCACAATTCTCGAAAGTAATTAACAAACAATCGCCATAGTCCGATTCTGCAGTAGTTTACTAAACACAGTTTATATTGAATCAGGTCTCTCGGAAGAACCTTCATAGTCCCACATATACTTTAGCACACATCCCACAGCGTTCTTTAGTACGGAACACACGCCAAGCGGCCGTACGATGTATTCACGGGATAAACACACTGCCGTCGACCTTCCGTTCCCGCCGGCTGTTCCGTACGTTACCACTGACTATCACCGACTCCTCGACTCACCGCGCTCGGCGCTCGCCCACCGCCAAAGACCTTACATACCTCTCAGATTACACTATCCACTCCAAATATAACCGTAACGTTCATGGTTACGTTACACAGGACATGACAAAATAATTAAATAAATAAATAAAAATTATCACTTACCACAAGACTTGACTAGACAGCCATTACGAAAAACTTTATCAGACAAAAGTCAGAAGCCAAAGGTCCGGAACTTTGGACTTTACATGAGCCTAGCTCAGACAGATGACGACGACGGGGTCACATCACCACCACAACACGACAGTCAACACCAGCCAACGTAGAAGAAGCAGGAAGACACCGGAAAACAACCAAGATAGCCAGACGACCTCCGGAGGAAATTGCAGGCTCAACTGGGATAGTCACGTCGCGGCCCATCGAGAGGACAGACTGGATGTCCTTATCAATCTACTAGTCCAACTTGTCAATCACCTATCATCGCAAGGAGGCATGCCTCCAAGCGCGGAGCTGCCTTAGTTGCATTCAAGATGCCGTGAAGACGGTACGTCACCCAAATGAAGACATCGATTAGAAGCCATAATCAGAAGACACACCTACAGAAATGCTATGCCCCATCGCAATGATCTCGGAGTAAATGTCGAAAGACAATAAACTCCACCATACCTGCTCAAAGGAGCAGTTTATGGCTCTCTGGAAGCAGCGGAAAAAAAAAAATTAAAAAATTCAAATTCTTCTTTCTCGTATCTGCAAACGCAAAACACTAGTGTACTTCATACGTTCAGTTTTATAACATTGTGTACCGTATGGTTGATTACTGAAAGGAATTCCTTTCGAAACTCGTTCCTTTTTCTTGTACTGCTCCTTCTTTGAGCTCATTCTCAGTGTTGCCAATGTAGCATTTTTATGGCTCAATTTAGTATATTTTCAGGTGATTTAGCATGAAAAAATTAAATTTAGCATTAGGCATATTTTTTAACATTTTAGCCTGATAAGTATACAATTTTCTTGGAGTGATTGTTCATTTATTTATTGGGATAATCTATAAAAACGAATTGTAATTAACTTTTGCTAATTTTAAGTTGATTGTTTTACACATTTTACTAGTGTAAGTAAAGTATGAAGGGATTTACCAAAGAAATTTTTTAAAACATTTAAATAATTCACTTGGTGTAAAACATTTAAACAGGTATTATTTACTCTTATTTTTAACTAAAATATACATTTAAGTTTTGTTTCATATAATTTTCAATATTAAATTTACATATAACTATGTATTCGCAAGCTAATTCATATTTTCTGAACTTTCCACTGCGTGATACATAGACAAGTTTGAATTTTCTAGTTGGGTTCAATTCTGATAGAATTGTTTTTCGCCGGTAGTGTTAGAAAATGGTAAAGTTACCTTAAGATAGGTTTTTTTTCGTAAAGATGTTTGGGGATATTGAATTATTCCAGTAATTTTTTATTCCAATACGATTTGGTTGAAATGATAAGGGTAGACCTGTGATTGGTAGAGAGTAAAAGTGGTAGAGATGTTTATGATAGAGCTTTTACGCTATACTGTTCGTAAGTGGCAGAGATGTTACTAAATAAGGATAACATCTTGTACAACTGCTTATTTGTAAAGTTATTTTTTTGGTTGGATGTCATTTTGATAGAAGTATTGAAGGCAGTGATGTTCATGGTGGACCTTTTAATGATAGAGATTTTTCTTGTAGTTATGTTAATGTGCCTTTTAATTTTTTCGGCGCTTTTCTTTTTTCAGCATTTTCCGCAAAATTTAGCATACTTTTGGCATTTTATAAACTTGAATTTTGCATAAAATATTTTTTAGACTTGGCAGCACTGTTCATTTCATCTTTTGCCGTAAGCTTCCTGAATAACAGAATAAAAAGAAAAAAAAACACTTCATGTACAATGCTGTTTTCAAATTAACTGTACTAATATTGTCGTTTCTGTTTCGTTTGTGGTTTACATTGCTGTAAGTAGGGATTGTCCAGCATTCTCCTAGGACTTGAATTTCATCGATGCAGAGTGCT
>CM061920.1:27897231-28008212 GCA_031002005.1 Vandiemenella viatica | reverse complement strand
TCAAAGTCTGGGAGTGTAGCTCCAGGGGCAGGTTGCGCTAGCACTTTAGTTTTTCGGGTGTTGATGGTCAGGCCAAAACGGTCATATGCGTCCTTGAAGTAGTTTACGGACAGTTGTATCTGCTGAGGAGTATGTGCTGGAGAGGTGTTGTCATCTGCATACTGCAGTTCTGTTACCTGGTGAGGAAAGTTAATCTTGATGAGCGGAGTCTTGCTGGATTGAATAGTCCTCCGTCAAACCGGTATCTGATCTCCACGCCTGTGTTGGGGGTAGATGACGTTTCGTAGAGCATTGCTGCCAAATATAGGGCAAAAAGTGTTGGTGCAAGTACACAACCTTGTTTCAGACCATTTGTGATAGGGAACTTTTCAGAGGCGTCGTTCTGATAAAGGACTTGACCAACCATACCATCGTGGAGTGCTCTAATCAATCCCAGAAAATGTTCAGGGCATCCAAATCGTCTTAATACCATCCACATTGCAGATCTAGGCACGGTGTCAAAAGCTTTCTCTAGATCATAGAATACCAGAAAGAGAGGCTTTTGTTGTTCTCTGAACTTCTCTTGAAGTTGTCTAGCACAGAAGATCATGTCTGTGGTGCCTCTCGAGGCACGGAATCCACATTGAGATTCTGGAAGTACTCTCTCTGACATAATTTTAAGGCGATTCAGCAGTATTCTAGCAAAAGTCTTTCCTGCTATAGATAGAAGAGAGATACCACGATAATTGTTGCAGATACTTCGATCCCCTTTTTTGAAGATGGTGACTATGTTAGCATCCTTCATGTCCTGAGGCACCTCCCGGGTTTCCCACATGAGAAGAATGAGTTGGAAAATCCTGGTTTTCAAGGGTAACCCCCCACTTCGAATCAGTTCTAAGGGAATATTGTCTGGTCCAGGAGCTCTACCTGGATTCAGGCTATTCAGTGCTTTGCAAAACTCCTGGAAAGTTGGCGGGACTGACATCCAAGGTTGTGGAGGGTGCTGCGGCATATTCCTAAGGAAATCGTCTGCAGCAGTAGAGCTACGGTTCAAAAGAGAGTTATAGTGTTCTTTCCAGCGCTTCAAGATGTCCTGTCTCTCGGTAAGAATGGTAGTATTATCAGCTGCTTTTAGTGAGCCAGATGAGCTCCGAGTAGGTCCATATAGCTCTTTAATTCCTGCATAAAATTTTTTAAGATCCCTACCATCTGATAGAGTTTGGAGTTCCTTTGCTTTCTGTTGCCACCAGTTATTCTTGATTTCCCTTATTTCTGTCTGACATTTCCGCTTAAGGGCCTGAAAGCGGGTTTTCTTCGTCACCGAAGTTGGATCTTGAACAAGAAGTTGATAGGCTTCACGTTTCGCACTGATGAGGGTCAAAATTTGTTCATTATTGTCATCATACCAATCTGGCCTTTTTTTATTCTCGTAGCCAATTATTTTCTCTGCAGATTTCGTGATCATGTTTCGAAGAGGGGTCCATTCTGTTTCCACGTTCCTTGTATTGATTGGATTGTTGGACAGTTGTTCTAAAATGTCATCTTGATATTTTGAGGCGACAGTATCGATGCGGAGTTTTAAAGTATTATATTTCCTCTTGGAGGGGTTCATGTGGAAGGAGCGTGATTTTTTACTTATTGAGAGTCTCGGGCGGCTCACGAGAAGTCTATGGTCTGTCCAGCAGTCATCAATGTTCCTTGCTGTCTTAGTGATACATACATATATATATATAAAAAAAACTATCATTAAAAAAAAAGAGACTTGCCAATCGAAATTATAATATAACCCCATAAGGTGCTTGACATTTTTATATAACATACTTTCAACATTTCAACTGCGAGAAGTGCATTACTATGGTTCACATCACAATTAATCCAAAGACTACACGTATTTTGCTAATGACGTTTAGTTTTGAGCACTGTGTAGGCCCCACGGCATCATATGTGCAACCATACATGTTTGATCTTCATGTGAAGTTGGAAAGTTGACAAATATAGAAAAACTAGCTCGTACCCGCGACTTGGGACGCGTGGCTTAAGAATTTTTTTCCAGGGTTGAATATAGAAAGTTGTTGGTAACGAAAGATTGGTCCCAAACAATATCGAGTCGGCATAATATGACAGGAAAGCTATCACTATATCACTCTACCGTCGAACCTGTCTCTTGAAGAGAATCAATTTCCAACATTTTTCTGTCACCATTCGATAAGGTCTAAAAATTTCGTGACTGCAACTGTTAACCATACTGGAAAAAATGTCCTGTGCACTTCGTACAGATTTTCTTATCAAATTCCATTAATATCGATATAGCCATTTAGTCGTCAAAACGTAACAGAAAGACAGAGACTTACTTCCGTATTTATAATACTGTTACTGCGGTTCACACACACACACACACACTGACTGCGAACAACACCAGACGGATCACTATAACGGAAAAAATTGCCTACCTACAGCATTGCAAGACTACCTACGATTTGCCTCGCATTGCACCCCTAACTTTGTGATATCTACAGTTTAACATTCAATCCGAATAACCTACGGCACCGCCGTGACTCTTACGATCAAAAACAATTTTTAAAATTCTTTGCCTCTCCGGATATTTGAACCGGAGACCACGACCCCAACATGTTCGTAAACAAGCGCTTTAACCACTTAGCTATCTGACGACCATATCCAACGCGTCTGTCTATCGCCGTCCAGTAATTTTTCGAAAGTATAAGACAACATGTATTATTTATACAGAAAATTTTTCAACCAAATGTAGACAGTATTTTTCTCCTTGTTTCAAAGCATAAGTGTTCAATGTTTCATCGAGATGGGATGAAAACTGTTGATTTGTATGAAGAACAAACAAAGTCCAGTGCCCTCCCTACAGATTTTCTCGTCAAATTCCGTCAATATTGATATAGCCATTTAATTGTCAAAACGTAACATAAGACAGAGACTTACTTCCGCATTTATAGTATTCCTACTGCAGATCACACACACACTGATTATGAATCACCCCTGATGGATCAATATAACGTAAAAAAAGTGTACATCTACTGTATTGCAAGACTACCTACGAATTGCCTCAGATTGCACCCCTAACTTTGTGATATCTACAGTTTGAAATTCAATCCGAATAACCTACGGCCCAGGCCTGACTCTTACGATGAAAAACAATTTTTAAAAATCTTACTTCCACGGAGATTTGAACCGGAGACCACGACGTTAGTAAGCAAGCGTTTTAACCACTTTTTTTTTTATTATTAACTGCTGACCATATTCATTTTACAGAATAACATCAATAATATAATCCTACAAAGTTATAAATACAATTTGTTTTCTTCCAATTCATAGTTTTATAACATATAAGTACTTACAATTAATATATTTCCATTTACAGAATAACATCAGTAATTTAATTTAAACATGATATCATTAGTACAATTTTCCATTATCCTTTTACAGAGTAATGTTAACAGTTTTACAATAATAGTACCATTAGATTTAGCCAACACGCTGAACTAAAAGGTAGACTTTATTTATCAATGTGACTACGCAGTTGAGCCATCACCACCCCTTTTTTTATTATTTTTTTACATTATATAATTACATTTGCTGAATTCCAGTTGTGGCAGCGACACAACACTAAATGTTTTTATAATATTGGAATCATGTTTTAATAGTACGTGACAACTGGCTTACAGAACAGGAGTAAGCTGCAACACAAATTTTAGTTCACCAAATCATCCAACTCCTTGTCGATTAAAAACAAGATGTAGCATATTTGCAAACAGCTCACGATGTGGCATTCCACGCCATTTCCAATGTGCCGTTGCCATATAGTGAGAGAAGGCACGAGGATCAGCGTCAAACCCGCTTATTATCATATAATGAATATAATGTCCGGCTAACCACATAATGGTATTATTCTTCGTCCTGGGAAAGTATGTACAGTCCGGACGCAAGAGAATCTCACCGGAAATTGTAGCCTCCGTCGTACGAAGGAGAAAAGCTAATTGCCGACGAAGCCAGCTCCAATGTCCATGACTACAGAGGGTCAATCTATGGTATAACGTATCCAATGTCATGGCAACGAATTGCAGCGGTCTGTCTCCTGAAGGCCAATACGAAAAAGTCGAACATTTGTAGGAAATAAGATCATGAACCACCTGGTACCATGAGGGACGCCACTTCCATCGGAAATACAGGAAGACTAACGTTTGACCAGACAACCTTCCAATCTGTTGTTGGCGATAAGGATTCCACAGAAGAAACACAATGCAGGAAACTGCCAACGACGTATCAACATCTTAACGGAAAGGTGCCTTTCGGAAAGGATGTCCCTTCCTATATAGCTAACTTCAAGAAAAAATATCCTAACATGCCTTAATTTATAATGAATCCTACCAATATACACAGGAGGTATTAAGATTGCTGGCAAGAGACAGTCGAAAAGGAGTGCTGTTAGTGTTCGAGGAGCACGTAAACAAGTTAGAATAGTGCGACGAATATATAATGCAGCAGCCTTGATCCAAATGTCAGGAAGACCCAAACCTCCCAACAGTCGGGGGCGCGCCATAACTTCATAACGGACTCTATATATGGTGTGTCGCCAGATAACTTTTCAGCTTGTGGAACATCATCGCAGGAAGGGGAAAAATTTGTGCTACAAAGTAAGCTTTACTCAACACATAGGTTTCCAGGACACGGACTTTGTGAAGGAGGGAGAGAGAACGGGATTCATGTTCATTGATTGTTCCCTGAATCTTATCCGTAACGGATTTCCAATTGATTGCGGCCATCTTCAACGGACACTTGTCGATTATAATGCCTAACGATCGATGACGAAATACTGTCGAGGCCCATGGAATCTCAACCGCCTCAAATCCTCGCAATTTCAGTAAGAAACATTTTTGTTCATTAATATGTGTACCCGTAAGATAACAGAAGGCATCCAACACTTCTTTAAGCACCGGTATTTCGTCAGGAGTGCGAAGAAGCATGACATCGTCCGCATACGCGCGGACTGTAATATTTTCTCCAAGCAGCGACCTGCCACTCAGACGAGAAGCTATACGTCGCAATAACGGTTCCAGAAAAAGAACAAATAACGGCATCGATAAGGGACTCCCTTGCAGAACACCCTGACAAACCTCTATAGGGGAAGTAAGACGACCATTTACATCAATTGACACCTGAATACCAGTAATTAAGGAAGTAATTATCCGACGTACATCATCGTTAAAACCAACAGCCGTTAACACTTTCATTAAAAACTCATGATTAACGCGATCGAACGCCTGATGAAGATCAATAAAAAGCAAGGCACCTGTCATTTGGACGGTGGAAGCAATCGAGATTAGATCGCGGCATTCAACAACAGTAGTCAAGAGAGTACGACCCGGAATACAACTTTGATGACTCGCAATGATGTCAGGCAGCAAGGCCGCTAGTCGACTATTTACCGCTCGCGCTACTATTTTATAATCATAGTTTAGGAGTGATATAGGGCGAAACTGATCAACACGCAAACGTCTCGCTTTTTGGGAATTAACACAATCTTAGCAACTTTAAAGGAAAGCGGAATTTGACACCCATGCATTACTTCATTCACTATAGAAGTTATCGTATCCCCTATCAGAGGCCAGAAGCGAATATAAAATTCTTTTGGGATACCATCGACGCCAGGCGACTTGTGGGAGGGTGAATGATTCACAATGTTAAATATATCTTCACGATGAAATATTGAAAGAAACTCCTCTTGGTGAGCAGGTGTAACAATATTACTAAAGAGAGAAGTAAAATCAGCCGACGATAGACCATCGGAATCAACTGCAGTGTAAAGCTCGGAGAAGTAGTGATAAATTTCACCCATGATATCACATTGAGAAGACCTCTCATCCCCGTCAAGAGAATAAATTGCAGTAAGGCACTTCTTCTGAGATCGCTTGTGAAGCCGAATAAGGTGGCACATAGATGCTAACTCATCCTGGAGGATTGAACGAGGCTGGGCACGCAACCGAACGCCATCCAGTTCCCTTCGTTTTAATTGTAAGAGTTTAGCCTTCACACGATGTACATCAGTTACCCTCAAAGGTGCTGTCCGAGCACTATCATATAGATCACGAAGGACAGCATAATAAAATTCTCTAGTCCGCCGTATTTCAGCTGCATTTTCAACACTAAAACGCCTGAGCGCAGATCGAAGCCTTGGTTTTGCAATGGTAACCCACCATTGAAGAAGAGTGGGATACTGCGCTTGTGAACGAATCGCCTGCGTCCACACGTGAGCAATAACGTCTTCCAGAGAGGGGTCGTTGAGGTGTGGAACGTTAAGCTTCCATAGGGGGCGTGAAAGATAAACATGCTGGGGAACGTGGTTAAAAGTCATTGAAACTGCACAGTGATCTGTGAAGCTGGCAGGAATAACATCAATTGAGAGAAGCTGGTCACATATTGGGGCAGATAGATAAAAGCAATCCAAACGGCTACTGGAAGTTGCTGTAAAATACGTAAATCGCACCTGTGTTGGATATCTGCAAATCCATACGTCCCGCAAATGCAACGATGTCACTATATCATTTAGTTCACGACAGTAATTATAATTGGGAGTCTGATCTACAGGACGTAAGACGCAGTTGAAATCGCCTCCCAGCAAAATCTTCCGCGGATTCCGTCGAAGTAAATACACAACATCTTCCTTATAAAACCGCGCGCGGTCGGATGAATGACCTGATCCAGAAGGAGCATAAAGAAAGATTAAGGCAAGATCGTAAAAGGTACATCCTATACCTCGACCGTCATCTAAGGTTTCGAAGTTCAACAGCGGAATTCCTTCTCGATAGATCAAGGCCGTACCGGTTGTTAGTTCAGTGGCAATATTAAAAAACATGGAATATCCAGGAAGATTTAACACATCAAATAACACTTCTTGTAAACACACTATATCATAAGTGAATTGACGCAATTCTGCAAGCCGTAATGAGGAAGTAATCCTATTAACATTGAGTGTAAGAAATTTATATGCCTGCATTCAACTAACTAGTGTGAGACAATTTTTTCGACACATTGAATGCATCTATACATCATCTCCTCATCTCTTCTATACTATTGCGCAATGGAGAAAGCAAAAACTTGTTAATCTTCCCCCCCTGAAGTTGCAGAATCTTCACTTTTCTTCTTTTTACGCGAGGCTGCACGTGAAGGTTGAAAACGTTGTTTCATACCACTCCTTGTCATCATGACTTCTTGATTCGGAAGAGTAGGAGGCTTGTCTAACTCAACTTCAAAGGGAAGGCCTTCTCCACCCCTATCAGTTGGATTCGGGGGACATATCGCGGGACAATGTTTTCCGTCGTCATTTGCAGTGTAGGCAGATAAAGAACCGCTAGTGGTGGGCTTTAATACCTGACCAGTAAGCAAAGTACACGAAGTATCCTGTTGCTTCTCCATTTCGACGTGGTGGAGTAAGGGTAATACAGCAGAACACTGTAATTTCTGATCAGTATTCGATGTCTCCGAGGAGACATCAGATCCCACAGTAACAGTTGTATCAACGTCGGAAGTGGAGGACATGGACACCACACTCATATCAACATCAACAGAAGCAGAAGGGGGATCATTCATAATGTTAGAATTACAATTAACATCACTTGATATCTCATTAATGCAAGAAGACGAACCCTCAGTCAATGCAGCCTCTTTTGGACGAGTTTGAGGAGGGGCGTCTTCAAGGTCCGTATCGTCATGAGTCCGCCGGCGTTTGACTTGTGACACTGAATCCAGTGCCCCCGCGGGGGCAGCGATCACACCTGTACGCTCTGGTAATGGCGGAAATTCGTGAGGCTTTGGGGGCAATGAGCCGCCTACATCACCTGAATCGGGAGACTGAGTATCAGCAGAAGGCAATGACATTAATTTTGCTAACGTCAATTGATGTCGTTTTTGATAAGCCGACTTTAAAATCGTAACACGACGCGGACAATTCGATCTGAGATGACCACTTTCGTTACAGTAAAAACATGTTCCCTCTTGCCCCTCATATGTAACATGGATTCGGTAACCACAGACTGTCAAGTGTGACGGAATACTCTTTTTGACACTCATAAACACAGTCCGAATACCATTATAACATTGGAAGCGATGTTGTGGTGACCAGCGTTCCCAACGGATGTTTCGTATAATTCCAAACGGAAGCAACGCTGCTTTAAGAAAGGAATCGTCTACCTCAGGAGGAAGATTATATACTCTAACCGGTATATACTCGAGTGACGCATTTTCAATAACAACCTGAGAAGTGGAACCGTCACGATGTGTAAACATCACATTTGAACTAATTCGAGATAGAAGCCATTCTGCTTGGAAGGGATCATAGAACTTCAAAAAAAATGCATACAGGTCAGAATCAAAGTAAGCAGTATCTACCTGATCCGGTGTAACATGAATCACATCAACCAACCAATCATGAATTTCTACAGAGCTGGGCTGAGCACGACGGGTATTCTTGTCAAAATTGAAACGAACCGTACCCCGACGAGGAATAGACTTGAAGGACTCGACAGACTTCATGGCGCGGGCAGAAGACACCGCCGCCAAGTGAAGTCAACAACGAAGACTACTATACGCGGCCGATGTGACACCGACCAGAGCTAACACCACACTGAGGAAAGTTCGACACACGCGGGTCTGTGGCAACAGGCGGAAGTGCTTGCAACCTGCTCACTCGACGCGCTCTCGACCACTGTCCGCACTCGGCGGCCGCTAGCAGCGAACTTCTACAATTTTTAAAAATCTTAACTTCCACGGAGATTTGAACCGGAGACCACGACGTTAGTAAGCAAGCGTTTTAACCACTGAGCTGCCAGTCCACTATACGAAAAACACGGTATGGAGACGTCCATATCCAACGTGTCTGTCTATCACCATATTTCGAAGTTATGAGACAAAATGTGTTATTTATACAGATAATTTTTCAACCAAATGTAGACAGTATTTTTCTCCTTGTTTCATAGGATAAGTGTGCAAAGTTTCATCGAGATCGGATGAAAACTGTGGATTTGTGTGAAGAACAAACAAACAAACAAACATTCATCTTTATATATAAAGATGTTGTTGTATGTTTGGACGAAAAACTACTGACCGAACTTTGATGGGTTTTCACAGTCTCTGCTATAAAATAGGATATTTTTCTCATTAATGTGGCGTCAAAAAGCATCCACAAATTAATATCTATTTTCCAATAAACGATATTCATACGTTAACTATTGGTCTTATGATGATGGTCTCAATAGTCCCAGGAGTAAATTAAGGTATGTTTTATGTTACTGTTACGGCGCAAATCTGAGAAATTAACGTAAATGTATCTGCAAAATCGAACAGAATTAAAGAGAAGTTACTTCTCGGGATCGAATTGTTTATCGAGATGTGTTCCAATGACATCGTATTATTCGTAATTAATATTAAATTATTTGGTGTTGAATCTGATATTTACTTTTGGTGGGCTGTTTAGTTCGGATTCTGTAGACTGTAGGTCTGCTTTACTTAGTAGAATTACTGGAATAGCATGATTGAGTAGTCTGTCAGAATCTGTGCATTAGAGCATTAAGGTGGCATGAAATTATTATTATTATTTAGTTACAGTCATACTAAAACGCTATCCAGCCCCACTAGTGTATAAGTACCTACAGATAAAGGCTTCTTCTTAACCTTGCCTGGAATAATCGGCATTTATTCGGTATGCGGCCTTTTCGGCCACTTTTATCGTATTCGACCGAATGCCGAATATCTACGTACTGTTTGGCCAAATACCTAGGAATTTTTTCAAATTTGGATAATTGACAATGTATTTAGCTTTAAAAAAATATCACGCATGATAAATTTTGGACAATGTCAAAGGAAAACTAACAAACAAACACTGAGGAGCCAAAGAAACTGGTGTAGGCATGCGTACTCAAACACAGAGATGTGAAAACACTCAGAGTACGGCTCTGCTGTCGGCACGCCTATATAAGACACCAGGTGTCAGGCGCAGAAGTTAGATCGGTTACTGCTGCTACAATGGCAGGTTATCACGATTTAAGTGAGTTTGAACGTGGTGTTATAATTGGCGCACGAGAGTTTGGACACAGCATCTCCGAGGTAGAGATGAGGTGGGGATTTTCCCGTACGACCGTTTCATTTATTAGGCAGGTGTACCAGTCTCTTTGGCTCTTCAGTGTATTTAATATTCATTCACTTGAATAATTATAACTGAAGTGATAATTGGGTCTTTCTGGTGTACGACTGATAAAAAGTTTTCGCTGGTGTTTTGCCGGATAAATTATCATCATTGAAATTTGGGAATGGAAGACTGTGATGCAGAGAAACTAATGTTGGTGCATTTTCAGGCATTAGTGGTTACGAGTACAATGTGAAAATCTGAATTTAATAAAATGAAGGACGTTATTTAAGCTTTTCTTGCCAAAATCAATCTATTCAAGCAAAACTTTGGAAGACACGAATTTTCACAGTTCCCCAGATTTGTTAGTACCAAACGTCGAGGACGATGATGTATTGGCCTATGATCAACAATTAGCCTAAATACCCTTTTCAGAGACCTAAAAACGAGGTCTGATAATGTTTTGACTACGTGGTGTCGTTCAGGAATGGCATATCGTGCTACAAGAAGAATTGATCGAAATAGTCAGTACCGAATAACTTAAGGCGCCGTTCAGATAGGGATATCAGCAGTTTAGGCTTCAAAAAGATATACCTGTTGCTTATCCTGTATTATGAACTATCGCAAAAAAAATAATCCATCTTTACACCTCGTTTTTACCCATATTCCAAAAAAAAGTAATCTTTGACAAATAACTCAACGTTGATATTTGACGCCATACTTAAAGTATGTCAAAACAGGCACATATTTATGGGAGGTAACCATACTAGAACAGGGTGGGTGAGATAATCGCAGCAACAAAGATTTTCGCTTGACGCTGGTCTCATACTTTTAGCGAATATTCGGCTATTCGGGCAGGAAGTCAGCGGAATATTCGGTATTCAGCGCATGGCCGAATATACTATTCGTTGCAATACTTGTTTTCTTTCTTCACCACGTTTTTCCATCATTTTTGGGTCGGCTACCAATGACGAGTTTTACTCACAGTTGGCACCGTCAACTGTGGAGCTCCGAAACACTTGTGCAGGCACCATCATTGTACTCTGCTGTCTGATCTGCCATAGTTCGCCGCCTATCCCACTTTTCAGAGCGGGGAAGCCTCTGACCTCCACGTTCTGTGATGAGTCGTGGACGTCCACCACCTTGTCGCCCAGTCGTGGTTTCACCGTCCTTCAATCACTCTGCATAGATGCTCACTACTGTAGCACGTGAACATCCGACCAGACTCCCTGTTTCCGAGATGCTCGTTCCCATACGTTGAGTTGAGTGACCTGTGCGTAGACATCTGGAGCCAGACAACTCCGGAAATCTAGCAAGGACTTTTCAAATGCATGCCACGCCGAACCGCTATTGTATTGCGCTCCAAAGATGGACTAACACACTAGTAAGTAGGTGGTCATAATGTTTTGGCTGATCAATGTATATAACGATATACGGTGTTTCTTTTCTTCGATTTCGGCCATCTAAGGACTACGGAAAGTAATCATTCTGATCCTCCTTTGTTGACTTCCAATAGTTCTTCATTATTTCACTTGGCGGTTTTCTCCTTTCTTCGGTCGATATGTTATTACATTTTCTCTTCTTCACCCCTAGAAATTTTGGCTCAATCTCCTGAAATTTGCCCTATCTTGTATTGTATCTTCTGTTATAGAGATCTCTGCTATATCTTTCTTTACTCTTTGGATTCACTGGTTGCCCTTCTTACTCTTGTAAACATGGTTGAAAATTCTTTTTGGATTTTCACTGTAATTGCGATGTTCTTCACTATATGTTGATTGCTAAGAAGGTCAGATGATTTGTGCGATTAACTTCGGTAACAGACCTGACTTAATTTTGGAAATTAAAAATGAAGTGACCGAAGACACGAGCAAGAGCTAGTTATTTATGTAACGCTAATTTTATGTAAAACTTTCAGAAAGTTGTTAGTATATGGGATTTTTTAAATTGTTAATTTCGTTTAACACCAACAACAACAATTTGAGTGATTGAGTGAGTAATTGTGTCAAAATTTTGAGTTCTGTATAATGGTTGTTCTTGGAAGACGTTATTCCTTTTTTCTATTTTCTTACAATTTCCGTCCTTGAAATTAAGAGTATGTGTCAAATGAGTCAGTGAAACATTGCTTCTCAGAGATTTAAGAAACAAATTTGTTTCTGAAAAAGTATCATATTAATTCAATACACAGTGTGTAGTGCCTACATTTGACTATTTCTAGGATTTATAGTTGCTAAAGGAGACAATATCTAGGAACACCACAGTAAAATGTATTGGAGAAGTAATTAAGTATTTGTGATGTGGTGTAATGTTTATTTATTCTTTACCTCTTAAGCAATGGTATAAATGCTACCAACTGACTTTAAAAAAAGCAGACATGTTCCGGTGCATCTGATGGGTTAAACGTAATAATTCTGTTGTAAAATTGGTGTAAAACGAAATTCCCAATATTTTTATACTTAAGTGCAGATGCCATTCGTTTAATCTTTGTGCGTCAATGTGATATTGAGGTTGTATTTTTTTCATATACCGATATTAGTGGACAGCTGTACCGCTTCGCATTTTGATGCTCGAGATCAGAGGTTGGCATTATCTCTGCTTAGCTGGGAGATCCTTCCCTTCTTGAAGTAACACGTCATGAAGACACACGGGCAGTTTATGGAAAAATGTAATTCGTAGCCTGTATTTCTTCTTGAATGCAGAACTTTCGACAAAAAACAACAGGTGTCACTGACAAGTGCGAACTTGAAGATATATGAGACGGTGTGGTATTCCAGCTCACGGCGGGGCCAGCTGCGAAAACTTAATTAATTAGCAGCAGTTGAGATTTTACTGCGAGGCAGCTGGGAATGAAAGTAGCGCTGGCAGGTGATGAATGAACGGAGGGCCAGTGGTGTAGGGCACAAAGTTGATTTATCAGGCCCACCCGGTCCGGGGAAGCGCCTAATCTCTTCAGAGGCCGGCTTCATCCTATTTCGTCGTCGCGTCTTATACTCCGCGTTTTCCACCTTCTGCTCTAAGCTTCTTATATCAATGGTTCTGACATGGAACTTGAAAACTACTGGAAATATGTGGTATCCGTTAGGCTGTACAATACGTGACATTTAAAAGGAATATCGGCTTTGTAGGGGAGCAGCTTTTCCAACTAAGGACTTGGAGGATGTTGGTATCTATTGTTAAAATCATCCAAACTGACATATTAACCAAAGAGGAGCTTCGTATCATACTTGTAAATATAACCAGTAATTTTTCCCATAGTTTCTGATGAATCGTCAGTGTGTTAAGTCGCCAGCACTCTGCATCGATGAAATTCAAGTCCTAGGAGAATGCTGGACAATCCCTACTTACAGCAATGTAAACCACAAACGAAACAGAAACGACAATATTAGTACAGTTAATTTGAAAACAGCATTGTACATGAAGTTTTGTTTTTTTTTCTTTTTATTCTGTTATTCAGGAAGCTTACGGCAAAAGATGAAATGAACAGTGCTGCCAAGTCTAAAAAATATTTTATGCAAAATTCAAGTTTATAAAATGCCAAAAGTATGCTAAATTTTGCGGAAAATGCTGAAAAAAGAAAAGCGCCGAAAAAATTAAAAGGCACATTAACATAACTACAAGAAAAATCTCTATCATTAAAAGGTCCACCATGAACATCACTGCCTTCAATACTTCTATCAAAATGACATCCAACCAAAAAAATAACTTTACAAATAAGCAGTTGTACAAGATGTTATCCTTATTTAGTAACATCTCTGCCACTTACGAACAGTATAGCGTAAAAGCTCTATCATAAACATCTCTACCACTTTTACTCTCTACCAATCACAGGTCTACCCTTATCATTTCAACCAAATCGTATTGGAATAAAAAATTACTGGAATAATTCAATATCCCCAAACATCTTTACGAAAAAAAACCTATCTTAAGGTAACTTTACCATTTTCTAACACTACCGGCGAAAAACAATTCTATCAGAATTGAACCCAACTAGAAAATTCAAACTTGTCTATGTATCACGCAGTGGAAAGTTCAGAAAATATGAATTAGCTTGCGAATACATAGTTATATGTAAATTTAATATTGAAAATTATATGAAACAAAACTTAAATGTATATTTTAGTTAAAAATAAGAGTAAATAATACCTGTTTAAATGTTTTACACCAAGTGAATTATTTAAATGTTTTAAAAAATTTCTTTGGTAAATCCCTTCATACTTTACTTACACTAGTAAAATGTGTAAAACAATCAACTTAAAATTAGCAAAAGTTAATTACAATTCGTTTTTATAGATTATCCCAATAAATAAATGAACAATCACTCCAAGAAAATTGTATACTTATCAGGCTAAAATGTTAAAAAATATGCCTAATGCTAAATTTAATTTTTTCATGCTAAATCACCTGAAAATATACTAAATTGAGCCATAAAAATGCTACATTGGCAACACTGAGAATGAGCTCAAAGAAGGAGCAGTACAAGAAAAAGGAACGAGTTTCGAAAGGAATTCCTTTCAGTAATCAACCATACGGTACACAATGTTATAAAACTGAACGTATGAAGTACACTAGTGTTTTGCGTTTGCAGATACGAGAAAGAAGAATTTGAATTTTTTAATTTTTTTTTTTCCGCTGCTTCCAGAGAGCCATAAACTGCTCCTTTGAGCAGGTATGGTGGAGTTTATTGTCTTTCGACATTTACTCCGAGATCATTGCGATGGGGCATAGCATTTCTGTAGGTGTGTCTTCTGATTATGGCTTCTAATCGATGTCTTCATTTGGGTGACGTACCGTCTTCACGGCATCTTGAATGCAACTAAGGCAGCTCCGCGCTTGGAGGCATGCCTCCTTGCGATGATAGGTGATTGACAAGTTGGACTAGTAGATTGATAAGGACATCCAGTCTGTCCTCTCGATGGGCCGCGACGTGACTATCCCAGTTGAGCCTGCAATTTCCTCCGGAGGTCGTCTGGCTATCTTGGTTGTTTTCCGGTGTCTTCCTGCTTCTTCTACGTTGGCTGGTGTTGACTGTCGTGTTGTGGTGGTGATGTGACCCCGTCGTCGTCATCTGTCTGAGCTAGGCTCATGTAAAGTCCAAAGTTCCGGACCTTTGGCTTCTGACTTTTGTCTGATAAAGTTTTTCGTAATGGCTGTCTAGTCAAGTCTTGTGGTAAGTGATAATTTTTATTTATTTATTTAATTATTTTGTCATGTCCTGTGTAACGTAACCATGAACGTTACGGTTATATTTGGAGTGGATAGTGTAATCTGAGAGGTATGTAAGGTCTTTGGCGGTGGGCGAGCGCCGAGCGCGGTGAGTCGGGAGTCGGTGATAGTCAGTGGTAACGTACGGAACAGCCGGCGGGAACGGAAGGTCGACGGCAGTGTGTTTATCCCGTGAATACATCGTACGGCCGCTTGGCGTGTGTTCCGTACTAAAGAACGCTGTGGGATGTGTGCTAAAGTATATGTGGGACTATGAAGGTTCTTCCGAGAGACCTGATTCAATATAAACTGTGTTTAGTAAACTACTGCAGAATCGGACTATGGCGATTGTTTGTTAATTACTTTCGAGAATTGTGCTCACTGCTTATTTAGTTGTTTTGACTGTACTTGAAGCTGCTATCTTCGGTGACGAAGAAACATTAGTATTATTGTCTGGTGGCATGCTTGTGGACTGTGTAGTCTCAGAGGAATAAATTTACGAAAACTAGTTCGCATATGTGTTTTCCTTCTGTGACTTTAATTAACCAATTAGCATAGCCGAAAGACTGGCGACCGCACGGCAAAACGAACCTTTAATTAAAAGAGTAATTAGTGGTGGAAGAAAGTTTAAGAAAAATCGTGTTAGGAAGTGTAGCTGCTCAATTGCTTCAACGAACTTTTAACTATACAAACACGAATAGCGTGAGAACCCGTTACACCTGTAATGACGTGTTAGTGTCATTATTGGTCGGTTGTATGTTGGGTCGTATGGGTCTTGTCCTAGGCTTTGAATAATTTCATGGGGAGAAACTTGAGCTGATGTGAAGAATTTTGCTGATTTGTCTTTTATGTAGACTGTCAGTGTTGGTATGCCTAGGTCTTTATGGAGTCGTATGTTGGTCATGTACCGAGGGGCATTTGCTATTAATGTAAGATATTTGTTCTGGATTATTTGCATCTTTTTGAGGTTTCCATACTGTATATCTCCGAACCATATAGGATTGCAGGCCTTATTACAGCTTTGTAAATCTGTAGCTTTGTTTTGGTGTTGAGTCTGGCCCCGTTGAGGAGGGGGTACGGCTTGAATATTCCGGCTTTGCCTATGTTGCATGTATTTTGAATGTGACTGCTCCATTTAGGTTTTTTGTCAAAAGTAACACCTAAGTATTTGACTGTGTCGCTCCATGCAAGATCCTCTCAGTCCAGTGATATACAGTAATTCGGTGCTAATATTTTAGATGAGAACATTATTGCTTAGGTTTTTTCTGCATTTATTTTGATTTTCCACTTATTATACCATTGGGTGTAATAAGTTCGAGGTGTTGTGTTAATTTCCTGGCAATGAATCTTTGGTTTCAGCTGGACCTGTATATTGCTGTATCGTCTGCAAAAAGTGCAATTTTTCCACCTGGCTGATGGGGAATGTCATTTGTATAAATGCTGTACAAAATCGGGACTATTACCGAACCTTGCGGTACACCTGCTTCAAATGATTTGAACTGGCTATTGGCTCCTTCCACCACAACGTAGAATTTCCTGTTGCGGAGATAGCTGTCAATCATTTTAAGTAAGTGTCCAGGACAGCGATAGATGTTCATTTTGTAGATAAGGCTGTCGTGCCAAACTTCAAACTTTGTCGAAGGCTGTTTCGATGTCTAGCATAACAGCGCCTGGCTGGTGTCCTATGGAGCGTGCCCGACAGATCTTTTCAACCAGTCGGACGGCTTGGTGGGTGGTGCTATGTCTCGCACGAAAGCCGAATTGTTCAGGAATGATAATGTTCCGATCTTTGAGGAATTTTTGGATGGATGTGTTGATAAGGATTTTTCCAAGGATGTTGAGTAGGGAGATGGGTCTGTAGTTTTGTGGAAATAGGAGGTTTTTGTTGGGTTTAGGAAGGGTTATGGCTTTTGCAGATGCTTCAAACCACGTTGAACATCCGTCATCTGCCAATGGGAGGCGGGGGCCACCGCCTCCCATCGGCCTGCCCGAGATTAGAACAGCACTAGTGATACACGGAGCATTTATCCGACCGGCGGAATGTCTGTTTTGCATTATCTATGCGAAACGTCTAACCGTTTTCTATATGATAAGCCTATTCTTGTTTGTGAAGTCTGTATTATATGATGCGAAAATCCGTCTAAAAACTGCGATCACAACGGCCGGTACGCTGGTTCAGGAGTCGTGCATGGTACCGTTACACCTCCCCGAGCCAATGTAGCGGAGGCCACACTGGCGGGTATAGTAGACTTCTATTATTATTGACTTGTAATTGGCAGCGTTAGATCTAATTGGTTGCTCCAGCAAGAGAAAGTGATACCTTGGTTTCCTGGGACAGTCCGAAGGTAGTTATAGGGGCAAATGAATCCGCGCGTATAATTCACAAGTCGACCCAAAGAAAAAGTTAATTTTAATCCTAAAACATATTGACTGGGACGCGATTACTTTACTGTGAAGAATAAATCATTAGCTTTCTGCAGAGTGACACCTTAATTCGAGTGTGGCCACACTGCTGTGGCGTACACACTAGGCCAACGAACGACAGTCAATGTTTTGGGTCGTCAAGGCATTTGCGTTCGGTCTCTCGTCCTCATCAAACCAAGGGGTAGGTGCGAAGGAATTGGGCCATTTGGAGTCGCAGTTGGCTCTGAAACCACTTTTGTTTTTTAAAAAAAAAACCTGCTTAACGTCTCTTAACAGCTAGGTCTTTAGAGACGGGAAAGGATGGGGGGCAAGGAATGGGAAGGAATTCGGCCATGGCCTTTTGAAGGAAGCATCCAGGCATTTGCCTGGAGTGATTTGGGAAACCATGGAAAACACAAATCTGGATGCCCGGACGGGGATTCGAACCAGCGTCATCTCGCTAAAACCTCGTCCAGGTGGTTAGCGTTTTGTATTATTAAGTAATAAGTGACATTTTAATTACAATTTAACCAGCCGATATTATGTGGGAAGAAGAGGATTCCATTATCGCTTGTGCAACTTTAATTTTACTACAAGTAGATGATCAGAAAAAAAAGAAAAAAATGACTATTTTCAAAAGTTTTTTTTTTATTTTTATTTATACAGCATGAAGATGAAGCAAACCATGTTTATTTGTGCACTTTATCAGCAGCACTGCCAATTTGCATCTGATTTCTTCTCTTTGTCTTTCATGGCGAAAAGATGTCAACAAAGATTCCATTTTCTTCTTCGCATCTTGCACATTAAATAAAAGCTCACTCATATCCCTCCATGCGTCTAATCTCTTCAATTTGTTTATGTATCCACAGTACGTAGGGTCCCATAAACATTCCAGTTCACAATAAAAATTGATCACTTTCAATGCGATCTCATTATTCCATTCCATACACAACACAAATTCTATACACACACACGTTAGACAAGGCGAACAACGAAATAGTGAACCAACGTCGGTTCGGCGTCCACACCAGGAGGGTGTCGCAAGACTAACCAAGCGCCAACCCTTTGATGTGAACGCCCGTAGCCGGAACCTCAACCAAGGATTCGTTGGCTGCGATTTGCCTCCCGTACACACTTAGCATATCTCTCCCAACGAGCGGTTGGCCGCCGTTCGTTGGCTGTGATTTGCCTACTGCGTTCGAGTCTTTAGCTTCTTGCCTAAATTCTTCCACTCGGTCTCTGCAACTCTGCCGTAAACGAAGTCTGATAAAGTGTCTTGGTTTCTGCTGCTGGTTAACATCTCCGAACAAGTGATAGTAACGTTACCGAGCGTGGTGGGTGAGTGGTAACGGTTTGGCCTCACATTCGGGAGGACGCAGGATCGAATCCCCGGTATCCAAATTTCGGTTTCCCATGGATTCTCGAAGTCATACTTGGCGAATACTGAGATGGTTCCTTAAAACGGCCATGGCCGAATTCCTCCCCGTTCATTGCTCCAGTTCTTTCCACCTCTAATGCCTTCGACGTCGACGAGACATAGAGTCATAAGCAATAATAATAATATTAAAACTATTGTACAATCCCGGGTTCCAAACTTTTAATTGTGGCGTTAACTTTTTCTTCTGGTTGATACATTATTATACAAAATTAATATTCTGTGGTGAAAGTAACTATTGACATAAGGAACTTGTGAAAAAGTTGTAATACTCTGATAAACTATTTTAAATCCAAACTAATGACTAAACTAGAAAAGCCAGTAGAGTTACACGGTGTCAGTTCCCTTTATTCGATTTAGGTAATTTGCTTTAGCTCCTCTTGATATGTGTAATCTGCCCGTCCTCAAGCAGTAATATTAGCTGCAGAAGCCGGCAGATTATTTCAATTCACAGTTCAGAAACAAATAAATAATATATATATATATATATATATATCGCGACATGGATTCCTTGAAGAAACACTCGAAAGCACTTTTTATTCATAATTTATTTGTTACAGAATACACTTCTATACATTCCGTATTATGCAACCACGTCCCAGCTGTTTCTTATAATTTCATCCATACACTCGCCATATTTTCTTCTCACCTCTGTCCAAAGATATACTTTATCATAGATGACCACTGTCCATAAATATTCTGGCACTTTACTATACGCTTATCCTTTTACTTACTCTCATACAAATTTAACACATTTGTATACACAACACAAGCAAGACTAATAGCTAGTTAATTTTTTAACAAAAATTATTCACAAAAATTGTAAGGGATCTTGTTACGTTACAACGGTACTACATATTACGAATAATACCATTATCTCATCTTACATTATATTGTCAAATTCGGAAATTACCTCTGCAGCTATTAAAGGTTTATTGGAATAAATTTAAAAGCATTTCATTATAGTCTGTGGGCTATGGTTAAGTTAAATTTACCATGCCCTAAAATGACGTTAGTATTGGTAAACGGACAAAAGATGAGTGGTCCACAACGAATGGATGTCTTTATCTCTTCTCATAACTCAACAAAAGACATCGAGAAGTGGCGAAGTAGCCAGCGGAGGCCTTAACAGGTTTCCGATAAGTGCAGTGACAACTCTTTCACGGCGCAGAAGCTTCTCCGATTGCAACATCGCTTCCGACTGTCCGTCCATAACTTCCAACTCTCTGAGCGAGGACCACTGCCCCTAATAACACAATTAACTTTGTCTACCTCTTCGCCGAAACTTCTACTTCGTTAGTTCGTCGATGAAACGACGCCAATCTAACACCTCTCCCACGAAAACTCATCGCTGGCACTAAAATAAACTCGTGTTGTATTTCGACCTGAGGACAGAGTTTTGATTGGCCACGCAGTCCGGCTCTGTCGTGGCTGGATCTACAGTTTAACGGCGAATCTGAAACACGGACCGCCCTGTCATACTCATATGATGAAAACAAATCTTGTAAATATTCTTAAGCCTGGTGTGTTTTGAACCTCTGGTTGTTGGCCATCACCTTAACCACTCACATACAAGAACGCCCCAAATTCAGACATTAGTATCGGATACGTGTGTAAAACTAATTTATGGTACAATTTAGAGTTTAACCCTGTTTTTCTAATTGATATCGTCATTTTTGTGTTTTTCCCTTCAGGCTTAACGGCCTGTCGACATCGAGGTCATTAGAGTCGGGAAAGTATGATGGACAAGGAGCAGAGAAAAATTGGCCACGATATTTTTTGGACTCATCAAATCTTTCACTTGCGGAATTCCAGATGCGGGAAATTTAATTCCATAAAATGTGGCTAAAGTAATATTAACAAGTTATAAAAGGATAAAGGTAACTAGATTGGAATCAGCAACGGTATGTTTAAAATAAAACTAATAGTCGACACAGAATCTAAAATAGTTAACCTTGCTGGTGGTGCCATTTATGTACATTAACAATGAAATAAATTGTCAACAAAATAATTTTCGTTAGTATGAATATCATAGGTAGCATAGGAGTTTCTAGAATCTTCTATAGAAGTTATACTGTGATATCTGAAAAAAATCAATAAATGTAAAATATCACACAAGCTTAGTACTTTCTAATCACTGCCTGAAGTGCGTCACAAATTAACCATGAAGTATACAAAAACTATACAAGAACAGAAAATATGATTTTGTTTGGATAAAAATCATTTAAGTTGCATTTAAGGGTTATATCACACAATGAGGTGCAATGAGAATCAGCGAAGAAGCATTGTTTCACCGAATTTAATTGAAATTTATTTATTATTAAAAATATCTAACGTTGAATCAGTGGTATCGAATGACTGCTAAATGTTACGTCACCAGATCATACTTCACTAAAATAACCCGTTGTCCCTTCCGTAGCATATGGTTCTTAACTTGGTTTACAAAAAATTTGTTTGCCAAAATTTTTTTTGGATATCAAGTGACTAGCAAAGAGCTTCTTTCTAGGCTTCTTTTGCCGTTTAGTTTTGATACATTACTTTATGAATTAATAAGTATAGCGGATGGTCTAGAAATGTCTCTATTACGACTGTAACTTATTATAGATTATTAGCAATTATGAAGACAAATCAAACCACCGAGTGACGTAAAGGACGTCTCGAAGAGTGATAACCAGCTAATTTCCATGACTGGAGTTGTGTACTGTGTTTAATACAAAATAATTCAGATGTGAATTTATCGATGAGTTTTACCCATGAAATCGAACCTGAACTAAATGTTGAATGCAAGACATTACAGCTTTAGCTGACGCTGTCTGCAAAAGAACAGTCTGCGTAGCAGAGACTTGTACGATCTGAGTAACACTGCAAGGTGCTGGGTTACCTGCAGTTACCAGAAGGTCCATGCAGTAAACGCTTCTAGCGTTACCACTGCAACCCCAGCAACGATTCCACATATCTGTTATGAATCTATTTTGACAACGTGATGATTCATTGCCCACCACCTTGACTCGGTTGTTTGCGCCACCGTGATGGTGTCCGGAGCTGACCCGCGGTTAGCTGGTTCCAGTCCTGGGAGTGGAAGAAATTCTCTTCATCAAGACTTGGCCGGCAGGGTAGGAGACGTGGTGGTGCACAATCCCTAATCCCTAATCACGTAAGTCCTGGGTTAAATAGCTTAACTCTATGCAGTGCGTGTGGAGTGAAGGCATACAACACTGTTGGTGATGATTCGTCCGTTGGATGAGGAAGTTAAGCTCGAGGCTCGCTGGGTGTCTTCTGGAAGAGTACGCCTAGCCAGCATCGGGTTCACTCTCTCCTTTCTTCGTCCTTCATTTCGCACAGCACAAACAACACTCCATATTGCAATATACTCGTCTGGTGTCCAATGACGCTCGTTGGATCGGCGTAAGCCTCATCAGCAGCCGCTTTATAGGCGCTAGGATCCGTCCTCGAAGTACCGGAAAAATTCACAACCTCCTCAAGAACCATACTGCTGATATCCGCCACCATCATTACGCCCCCGTCACGGAATTGGGCTCTTGCAAATTCCCGCAATTACAGCAGGGACGCTGAGGCTAGGCGCCTTTCGTCACCCCTTATGGGTGCCCACGGGGAACCGCGCGGAGATGGCGCCCGCCACGAACCAGGCTGAAGACCCTTCCAAAACCAGGACGTATAGCAAGGCTGATCAACGCACTTGAGCTGCGGCCAACACCCTAGTGCGCCTAGATGCAGCTTGACCACCCAAAAGCCTTCCGTCCAGCAGGGGACGCGATCCCCTCTGGACCCCCAGCCTCAAGCCGGAGGCGAAGGATCTGTGGACGCCAGGCATAAGTCCCGGGGACGGCAGAGGCGGTAACAATACGCCCCCTACAACTGACGCAGCAATATCCCCTCTCTTGGTAGACGCAATAAGAATAGGATCTAACCAGCAGGTTTCAAAATTTGCCAATCATGACTGTTCAGAAAGGGCATTATAACAAACACCTCCAGCACAATCCAACTACCACATCCCTCCCAAGGGGGGAAATTTCCCCAAACGCTCTAACTTGCACATATAAAGATACAAAAAATAGCATGGGGGGGGGGGAGGGGTGGCTCGGGACCCTCGGGTGCGCCAGACCCGACATCTAGACCTTCCCGAAGGGAGGTCCAAACCCCTAGGGGCCTCTCGGGTGTCCAGCCAGATTGTGTTGTATAAACACAACGTTTCGACAACTAACTCTGCTGTCTTCATCAGGTGTCAGGTCTCTTCGTGCAGTAACCACCTAGACACCAATCCAGGCTGAGCCCACCGCCTAGACTGGTGTCTAGGCAACTTGCATCAGTACGGCGTGAAAGTCTCCACGCACACAACACTGTATATTGACAACACACTATCAATCACCCACACCTACTATAAGACATAATGATAGATTATGGAGAAGGCAACTAGAATCCATACTAGTTAATCTCATCTACATCTACATATGTACTCTGCAATTCACAAGATTGTGGATGGCAGAGGGTGTTTTGCATTAAATTTAATCTCTGCTCTGTGAATTCCAATCCCGAATAGCGCGAGGAAAGAAGGACTTCATCCAAGTATCAGTACCACATCTTATTTCTCTAATCTTATCAGTCTCTCATTGAAGTATTTCACAATACTCGTAAGTGAAAGTGGGTGTACGCATGTTTACCACTAAGGTCAAACGAAACCTACGTCGTCTGTCTACCAACGTATACAATGCCAATCTGCGTATAAATTCTGACACTTTCATAAGCACTGTAACAAGCAGTCACAAATCGAGCGGCTCTTCTCTGTACTTTATCGATGCTATCAATCAACCCTCTATGAAACGGATCCCATATTGTACAACAGTAGTCCAAGAGTTCTGTACGCTGGCTCCTTTGTTTGTGCTACAATTTTTCAGGATTCGACCCATAAATCTCTGCCTAGAATCAGCTCTACCTACAACGGAATTAATGTGCAAGTCTCATTTCATGATTCTTTGTACTGAAACAACCAAATACTTCACTCAGTCGGCTATAACTGATCTGTTTACTTTGTATTTCTAAACAAACGGATTCTTTTTGTTAGTTATGCGCATTGCCTTGATCTTTTTACAGTTTAGTGTGAGTTGCCATTCGTCGCACCATGTCGAAATTACACATAGGCCGCACTGAATTTCTAAGCAATCGTCCAAATTCCTTACTTCCCTATAGATGGACGCATCATCAGCAAATAATCTCAAACTGCTCTTCACGTTATGAAAGTTAAGAAATGAAGTGGTGCTATTACACTTCCTTGAGGGACACACGATGCAAAATATAGATTGGAAGAGGCTTCTCCATCACGGTGACATAATTCAACCAACCAGTTAGAAAAGCCTTTATCTATTCACAAAGTTGATCCGATATACCATACACTTGAATCTTCGGTAAAAGATGATCTTCCGAAGAAAGTTCCCTCATACTAACCGCCAACGCTAGGAACGGACATGGCAATGTAAGAAGAAGAAGATGATGATCAATCAAATATTACACTTACTTTTGCAGGATTGGCGCTGCTTTTATCATGTTTTACTTCCGACGTTTCGTAAAGACTCGGTCAAACAACAAAATCAGCTGTGTCAGAATATCAGGAAGAAGAAGGTAATAAAATTCAATAGGAGCACAGCCGAATGGTTTCCTAGGACAAAAAATACGGGAATCGATAGAAATTTTCAAACAGCCAAAAAATTTCAATAAAGACGGCGGATAAGGCTTCAGTGAAATGTGGAAATGTGCTCTCGTGGACAATCGCAATATAAAATCTACAATGACAACAACATTTCTGGATCAGCTGACACCCGGTGCAGGTAACCAAAACAATTTGCTCAGGGCGAAGATAAATGACGGAGTGATGTGGCAACCGTCAGAAGAGACACTTCACTTCTAAGCAGGTCTGAAGAATGACCCAGATTTGGCGCCGAAACGTCGGAAGTAAAACATCGATCCAAGCAGCGTGAATCCCGAAAAAGTAAATGGAATATTTGATTAATATGACGCCTGCTAAAAGAGTAAAATAAAGAGGAAAATAAAGATGATATAAAGAACTGGATAAGCCAGATCTTGTTGCTGTATTAGAATTTAGCTAGGACGCAGACAGTATTTGTTCCGCTGAATTACTCTCGAATCGTCCTTTGCTCTGTGGGCTGAAGGAAGGGCTCTTACTTCGCGGTGAGAGCGCTGGTAAGAGCGTCTCTGGCACGAGTGGAGGACGACCGACACTCCCCCTGCGGGCAACGTACCGAGGAGCGACGGCCTCAGGAGCAATGGCAACTCGATGACCTCTACCCCTCGTCACACTACACTCAGCAGCAACACACAGTGACTCGACATTCAGGTGCAGTTCACAAAAAACTATAACAATAATAATTCCGTGTTGTCGTAGTGACCTGGTAACTCCGTTTCCATTGGCTGCGCTTCCCGCCCCTGTCGTAGCCGCCTTAACCTTAACCGGTAATCCTACCGTGTAGGGGGGACCTACAGTTTATTGTGGAATCCAGACTACGGAAGCGTTCTATCGTATTTCGCATTACACAGCAAGATGTGCTAGAGGTGATGGTCGGGTTAAGGGCCTTTGAAAATCCCCGCCGAAACAGGGTTTCGAACCGGGGACCTTTCGATCTTCAGTCAGACGCCTTAACCACTGAGTCACCAGACCGCTCAGTACAGAAAACTGAAAGTGGGAGAGCATTATTTGCAGAAAACTAACCTTTTCGATTCCTAACGATACTATGAAAGAAAGACGTTGTATAGTTATCATTACGATACCTTATTTGCTGCTCTTATTTATCCCGTCATTGCGACCCAAATGTTTTGGTGGGGGAAGTATTTCAATGTACTTCTACACCAGATGTGTGAGAAATGTAATGAGATTGGTAACAAAGTGAACGGTCTGGCAACGCTGTGTCTAGCGGTCTTTGCTCAGTCCGAACACATTATTTATGACATCGCCATCAGTGACGTTGTGTTTGCTTTGCGTTACGAAAATGGAGCATCGAAATTTTGAGCAACGTTGTGCAATCAAGTTTTGTGTTAATCTTGGGGAATCCGCCAGTGTGGCCTTTGAAAAGTAGAAACAGGCCTATCGGAACACTGCTTGTCAAGAGCACAAGTTTTCCGCTGGCACAAATCATTTTTTCAAGGCCGACAACACGTTGAAAATCAACCTCGCTCAGGGAGACTTTCAACTACAAAAACTCACGAAAACGTTGAGCATGTAAGGACTCTTGAGAGATCAGACCTCCAGGAAAAACTATCAACCAAGTGTTTAGCAAAGACGTCCTTGAAAGGCACAGGAAAACAGTGATTCGTGTCAGATCAGAGATTGCAGACAAGTGGATGCTTCATCATGACAATGCCCCGTATCACACGGCTTTTTTCATCAGTGAATTTTTTACCTCAAAAACGCATTCCTGTTGTTCCTCAACCCCCCTATTTGCCTGATTTAAGTCCTTGTGACTTTTCCCTTTTTCCGCAATTGAAAAATGTTTTAAATGGACGTCAATTCGGAACATTCAAATGACTGTGACCGACCAGTTAACAGCGCTACCAGTTGAAGTCTTCCAGCGCTGCTACCAAGAGTGTAAACAACGACTCTGCCGGTGTATAGCTGCCGAAGGGAATTACTTTGAAGCGGATAATATTGTTGTTTGAAAAAAATAAAAAAACTTTTGTGAGTAAAAAATCAGTCTAATTACTTTTCTCACACACCTGGTACAACAGAAAAAGTTCACACGTTAGCCCATAAATTTATGTGGAAACTCTATCGTCTGTCTACCAGAAAATACCAACCCTTCACTGTATCTGTGAAAAGGTATGATACAGCATCGGCTTAATCAAGCCGATAGAGGATCTACCGCCTGAGTCTGAACAACCTTAGCAAATATGTAAATCACTGCAAAGACACTCTCGCTTCATGGGGATACCTGTGAGATCAACCAGATAGCACATGTTCCAGCGGCGAGCTCTAAACTATGTTATACTTGTTGTCATGCCCACAACTCGGTATAAATGTATCCCAGTTAGACCTTCAATCAGTCAGTGACAAAGCCATTGCATTGACGGAAAAACTACATTTTATCTGATGCTGCCATCGACATAAAAGAAGCATACTTTATCTGTTTCTGTTCTACAACACTTTCGGAAGGCTTTTTTTATTTGGTATTTCATTTTTTCCTGCTTGTGGCGATACACCTCATCGAAGTCGAGGTCATTGGAGGTGTAAGAGGATTGGTGGCATTAAACTTGGAAGAATTCGGCCACGGCCTTTCAGTAGGAACCATCCCGGCATTTGCCTGGAATGATTTTTGAAAATCATGGAAAACCGAATTCTGCATGGCTGTGAGGGGATTTGAACCCGCGTTCTTTCGAAAGTTAAACCCGAGCGTTACTGTTCATCTACCAGGTTCGGTACTTCGTAAGGACTGTGGCAAATGAACAAACATGCGTATCTTCTCTGCAGATTCTCGATAAAATTAAACAACCACTTGCAATACGGATCTAATACACTACAAGACTACTCAAAATGAGTACGCACAAGACTTCTATAAGCTATTTCTTTTATATACGCTACAATTTTTCTTCATTCCCGTCCAGGCATCCAGGATGGGTTTTCCATGGTTTCCCCGAATCACTCCAGGCGAATGCCGGGATGCTTCCTCAAAAGGCCATGGCCAAATTCCTGCCGTATCCTTGTTCCCAGTCCTATCCCGCCTCTAATGATCTCGACGTTGACGAGTCGTAAATCCATAATTAAATAAATAAATAAACAATTCTTCAAAATTCAGCATATGAATTATAATCTGGGATCTGTATATTAGTGTAACAATGATTTTAAAACGTTTTCTAGATTCAGGAGATTAAATACGAATATCTACCGTTGCCTTCCAAAAAAAAAAAAAAAACGTTTTGTTTTGAAGTTACGCTGTTATTTATGACCTTTCCAGTTTTCCTGTATGTACTGCAAAGGTTTCCATATTATTTTCCATGATGTAATTTTCCCATTTGGTGACTGTTTGATAATTTTTATAATGAACTTGTATTTAAAGAACAAACTCCTAGAAGAAGAAAGTTTTTGAATGAAGATAAAAAGACACGCTATAAACATCAAATATTGTTGTTAGGTGAGACTAGCTGCATGAGCTCAAACACATTGTGATAAAACACAAGACTCACTGCTTTTAAAATAACGTATTAAGTTTTTCAAATTTTCTCTGTTGGCAGGAGGCTTAGGGAGCTTCTCCGATAAAAACACCGTCTATAAACTTTTAATTTCACTTTTATTTCACATAAACCATTTCAGTAAGATGTAAATAAACAAGAAATCCCCAGCTTTAAATCACATTCCAATAACAGATGATGTAGCATTATTCCTCTAAGCTCTGTTCCTAAAAGCTTGTTTGGTAGCAATGATCGAGAGCTGCAAATGACAAGGCGATTAAAGCTGCTGAATTTTGGGAGAAGAGAATCTGAGGTCGTTTTTTCTGGACACGGAAAGTAAATAAGTAAGTATCAAGAGCTGAAATATGCGTCGTAGAACATTCGAGACACCATTAAAATCGCCGACCGTCGCTAGAACCGTTTTACTATTCTTGGTTCAAAGGAAAAAACATTTTGATCAGTGTAATTTTGCTGTGGAATTTTTTTTCAGCACATTGATCGTTGATTAACTGTAAAAGAAAGAAAAAAGAAGCGCCAGCACAACTGTTTTTCTTTTGTTTATTGCTGCAAAACTTTACTTAAACTTAAGTAACAACCACAACGCTTGTAATAATTAACTGACATCTAAGGAAAGTGAGGCAATGGGTACGGTCTTCAGTAATTAAATAATTGGCTGTCATCAGTTGATGATTACCTTTAATTACCTCGTCCTCCCATTTACAGATCGCTGTCGTTGGTCACCAAAGGGTTTTACCTTTCCTCAAAGGATAAATAACTACTGTTCTGAATGGATTAAATAGTTCCATGAAACAACAACACCACCGAATCACTTTTTACTTCATATTTATTTCTCCGTGAGCTTCATAATAGTATTACACTCCGATACGGCAATAGACTAGTCCAAAGATACTAAAGTACAAATACACATATATTCCAGCGATTTAACTCACAAAATGCTTTATGACTCAAGAAACAATTCCTCTGACAACGACTGACAACTAACTCTGATTTAAGTAGGCGCCACAGAAATATCCTGAAGGTAATAAAGAGTGCCGACAGGCGTTTCTCGAGCGCTGACAATACGTTAACAATTAAGTCGATACAAAAATAATTACAAATTGTAAAAAATCACTCAAAATCATGAGAAAAATATTAAAAAGTTAATATTCTTTACATGCATTTACACATAACATTAACAACATAAACCAGTCCAAACAGTTGACAATTATCCTAAAAACATCGTGGCTCACATCAAAAACTACAATTAGAAAATTTTAATTATGTTTAATGCATAATATTGTCCTTGATCGTTTTACATATGACTTACACAATTAATCTACATAAAACAATGTTCATTTACATGACGAATATTCACAAATTCACAATTAATCACAAAAAAAAATATACAACTCTACAGTTAATCAACTACCCATTTAAAATTTCATAAAAGGACTGGGTCTATTTTTCGCTGAACACTATTCACAGAAAAACTGCTTAGTTGTGTCTAACGGTGTAAATGAGTGATTTCAGCGTACGAGCGGCGTCGCATTGGTTCCTTTCTCACTGGTGATGTATTATCTGTGACGTAATCAGCTTGCGAGAGAGGTCCACGCGAACGAGGTATCGAGCCGCTGCTTCCACTGCAATAAACTGTAACTAAGCGAATCCAGTTTTATATCCAGCTTTCACATATCTGCTAGTCTGCATAAATGTTTTAGAAAAAACAACATGGCTTTAAAATAACAAACGAGTACCTCACAATCTTGTTAAAATATCAAAGGTATGCACAGAAAAAACTTTGCTAGATTCAGAGTAAATAATGAATGCCCGTCCCTATATGAATTGAGGAAGGGATACCGGCAGGACATCAAATGACTATTATTTTTAGTTTCCTCGATAGTGAAACTGTAGACAGCCAACCAGATATGTTTAGATAACATAAATCAAAAGAAATAATATTTTATTTCTTTCCAGAGGAAACGATGCTGTTTTAATAATTAACCACAAGAATAATTTGGAACCTCTTCCGTAGCATTTTCATGACTGAGTTAAAGTTTTTAATAGCAAGATATCTACACGAAAACGAACTTTACAACTTAAATAATATTGAGGATGTTAAATTTAAAGAAATTGGAAGCTATTACAATATTTGAAAGAAACCAAACAAAATAAAACATTCCTCAAAATTGCTGTTGTGGAAAATACGAGTGTGAAAATCCATTGTAAGATCATCTCACAATTTTTTTAAAAGTATGTACTCGTATTTTGCGTCAGTAGATGGATTGTGCAACGAGTGACAATGCATAATATCGTCTAGCAGTCAGTTTACTCTTTTCGTTTGTTGTACTTTTGCGTGCACCGACCCCTTTGATACAATTTTACTGAACCGTCAGGCATACCGCTTTCTCCACAAACAGTTTGTTGTGATCGTAATCGATGAGCAGCGTACAAAATCTCCTTCTCTCTCTGCATCGTCGCACTTGATTGACTTAACTTGAGCCTACTTTAAAACTACTGAAGATAGAGGTCACACTTCTCAAACATTTCTTACCAACTCAACCCTTGACCCCGCACGTATTCCCGGTACTTCAAAACTGGCCGGCTGGCTGTGCCTTTCATACGAGACTGACTTACACAAAAAAACTGAAATTGGCCAAACCTGCTCCCCAGAAACAAATTTCAAAAGAAAACACACTTATATCTAGTAGCGAACCCCGTAAATGCTTCCTTCTTGAAATTACCGTTTCCGGGTCACCCTTCAAAAAGGCGGTTTATTTAATGAGTAGACTTCAGTGTGGCAACCGATCGTGAATACCGTACGTAACAGCACGCAGTCCCAGCCCTTTTATGAAATTTAATTTTAATAATCATTGTCAGGTAGCGCGATTGTATTTCACGCATTGAGACCAGTTGTATAGTGTCTGGTTTCGAGTGGTCTATACTTTGTGGGCGGTTGACGAATGGGAGGACCCCGGGCTGGATTTGACTGACTTTTCGGATTTGCTAACCCTCTTGTAATCCGTCTTACTTCAAGAGATGGCTTCGTCTGTGTTTTGATGTTACTAATATGAGGTTAAATTACGTCAGGTCTGACACCAGCTAGTTTAAGTCCAGCAACGTGGATAGGACTTGTGAAATGACTAGCTGATAATCTACCCTTTATATGAATGATACGACGCTAACTGCTGAACAACCTGTTTATTGTAGCACTTAACTGTACATGTTACAATCGTTGGCGCGCTACTGCAAGGCTATTTCCGACTCGCGCCTATGAATGATGGCTACTGATGTTTACTGATAGAATGGCAGACTAAACTTAGCGGAATGTATTACTGTGGCTGGACTAGGCTGACGAGAACGGCTTAGCTACAAGTTAATTCATCTTGTCAACTAAACTGTTCTTGATGAACTGAGAGCGAATAAACTGCCCCGTGGCCACACGCCACCTCGTGTTTGACGTCATTGATTCCAGTTCGATCCACTTGAAGGTGACTCCTTCTGTCAGCATGTACGCATTATGTGGAGGACCAAACAACCTTACGCTGAATTTTGCATCAGCGAAGCCTCGTCTGTCCTGTGCCTAATTCCCGAAAATATTACATTAACTAAAATATATTTTTCTCCATAATAAAGCCTTAATGTTAAAAAGGACACTCACATTATGTATTGCAAGTGAGAGTTGGATTTGTACAGGTATATTATTCGCGTGATTAATTGTGAATTTTTGTATATTCGTCATGTAATTTTTTTTTATTTTTTTTTTTTTATAGAGAGAGAAACTGTGTAGATAAAATGCAAACACTCAAGGACAGTATGTACGAAAAATTATTTAAAATTTTGTAATTGTAAGTGTTTATATGAGCCACGATGTTTGCAGAACAATTCTCAACTGTTTCAGCTGGTTTATGCTTATAATTTTGTACCTAAACGCATGTAAATACTATTAACTTTCATTTTAAAGGGTTTTATAATGATACTGAGTGATTTTGTACATTTTTAATCATTTTGTATAGATTTGATTGTTAACGTATTGTTAATGTTCGGAAAACGTCTTTCAGCACTCTTTGTGGACTTCTGGAAGTTTCTGTGGCGCCTATTTAAACGCACGGAGATAACGAGCCAGGTGTTTTCGAAAGTTTTGGTATTTGTTTTTTGAGTCGTCAAGCAGCTTTACAGTCGTTTGTGAGTTTAATCGCTGGAATATTTGTATATTTGTGCTTTAGTATCTTTGAACGTGTCTAGTGCCTTATCCGCGTGTAATGTTACTATGGAGCTTACAGAGAAATAAATCTGAAGTGAAAAGTGATTTAGGTTTACATTTCAAAGAATTATCTAATTCATTCAAAGCAATGGTCGTTAACCTTTGGGGAAAGGTAAAACCCCCCGGCGATCGACGACAATAATCTGCCAATTTGAGAAGGTAATCATCATTAACTGGTCACAGAACGAAATAGTTAATTACTGAGTGATGTGTCACATCTCCTCTGTGGCTGAGGTAAATAAGGCCCTTCCATTCCAAGCTGCTCCACTGTAGGACAACCTTCCCCCCCCCCCCCTCCAATTAATTAAACAGTTTATCAGCCATCCTGGCGACATTTCTAAATTGATATTGCAGGTTTGCATTGCTTAAGTGGCCAAATGATGTTTATGCACATTACAGCTGGCCGCGACTTAAGCATCTGATCCGAGTGTGTTGGGTGAACGGTAACACTCTGGCCTCGCATTCGGAAGGAAGCGGTTGCGAATCCCCATCCGGCCATCCAGATTTGCGTATTCCAATGTTACCCTAAATCACTCCAGGCGAGGTAGGAAGCGAAAAAACTCTAAACAAAATGCTGAAAGATCTAGATGAAGTTTGTGAAGAGTTTGGAATGAAAGTCAATACAGCAAAAACTAAGAGTATGGTGATTGGCGAAGGAAGAAAACTAATAAATATTAAGATCGGACCAGCCGATATGAGGCAAGTAAGATCCTTCAAATATCTTGAAAGCACAATCACTGAAGACTTAAGAAGCCACCAAGAGGTAAAAACTCGCATTACCACAGCGAAGGCAACATTTAATAGGAAGTGGCGACTGACTATTAACTGTAAAAGTAGACAAAGCGCACAGGAAAAGACTCGGCAAATGTTTTGTATGGAGTGTGGCTCATTGTGGGGCAGAGACGTAGGTGCTGAGGCGAGAAGATGAAAAGCTTTTAAACACGTCGAAGAGGCGCAACCCATAAAAAAACTTCTGAAACAGCAAAACATATGGCGCAAATTAGGTAATAAGAAGATTATTTAACGAGTTTCTTAGTAACACAGTAGTCTAAATAATTAAGAAATAAGAAAAAAAATGTTATAAAAGACAATAGGGGAGTGATTACACAAGAGGATAAGAACAGAAGGAGAATATTTCAAGACTAGTTCAGTACGTATGAGCAAAAATAATAGGAAACGAGTACTTTAAAGGCCAATGAATACTGGAAAAAATAGTTCAACGGCATAGAGAGAAAGAGCAGAGATTCGACAGATTCTGGATACAGAAATGAAGTTATCGTAAATTATTCAAATAAATCTGCGGAGCTGAAGGTTCGCAGACTACTGCGGATAATTCGCTATTAGTAGATCGAACGCTCCGTTGCCAGAGATTGCAGTTGTGCACTGGCTGATTGCAGCGTCAGATGATACGCCCGCTTCGCGGTTTCTAAGGGAAGCCAGGTGCATGCGCCTTCTAATTAGCTCATAGTCTCTCCTCCGGATAATCGCTATGATCCGTGGAGCAGCACAGCGAGAAAGTTCCAAGCGGGAGGAAGTCTCTGGAGGTTATGTGGCTTAAGGCACAAACCCATTTCCCTTCGCGGTATTGGTGCAGCAGAAGATCACCCGGTCGATGCATAAACTGTATAAGCAATCTTTATACCACTTGTAGCAAAAAAAAGAGTCGATATGTGTAGCAATCTGCACAACAAGAACTTTTAGACGCGCTTATGCCAAAACAAAATCAGATCCTTAACAACACAAGTCAAGCCAAATATTTTTTTCGAAAGTTCTGTCTTACGATTTTTTCTTCAGTATCTACGAAAAAGTTTAATTTGGAACATTAGATTTCGGATTCATATGGTTTTTTATTTTTTGTGTATGTAGGCCTAAATTATAAATATTCTCGGAAAACTTATAAAGTAAAAAATTAAAATAAAAAAAAATGGCAGTCATTGGGTACTGACGACAGAAGTGAAAACTTAAAACTACGAACATCATGCGCGCAACACGTCACAATTACGGCTACAGATACACTGTTAACATTAGCATGTCGGTGACGCGAACTCATAAGATTTTTCCATAAATAATATCAAATTTTTAAACGAAATACTCATACGAACATTGAAAATAATTGAAGATACATGCTTTGTTTTTTGTTATTAATTTTATTATATAAAATATTTAGTTCTCACTTTTGTACTGCACAAATGATACTATGATTGTTTGAATTTTTACAGTAATCATTTATCATTAAATATGACTGCGAACTACTTTTGTTACAACCAAAGTGTTCGTTCCAAGTTTTCCTATTGGCTAAAGCCGCCTCTGCAGTTTTAAACCTTATTTCTTCTTAAGTACAGATTAGCCTGCGCCGTGTCCGTGGTGGCTAAGGTGTAGTGACTGTATCTGGCGCTCGACATGGGTTTAGTTGTTTTGAATCTGGAAGGTAGAAGAAGAAATTTGCACCACATTTGTCACGCTTTTTTTATTTTGGTTTGCTTCATAGAGGTCACTGCAGTCGGGAAAGGGGGAAGGAATTCAGACCCGGCCTTTTGAAGGAATCATTCCACCATTCGCCTGGTATCCATAGAGTGACCGCGCGGGGTTCGGAACCTGAGTCCTCCTGAATGCGAGACTGGAATTTTACCAGACACTCACCAAGCTCTGTATTTGGCTCGAATTTGAAGAGAGGCAGAGGAGATGTATGATTCATATTTATGAGGCTGTGGTCTAAAAGCCCGGATTAAATCTCAAACTTATCGATGGTGTGTGTGGAGTAAGTCCATACGGCACTGTTGCTGGTTATTTGTCCTTCGGATGGCGACACAAAAGTTGTATTATCTTTTGGATTACCTGCTTCCATTAACAATTTCCTTTCAAACTCAAGTGACAGAACGCACACTCAGGAAGCATTGAAGTTATCACCCCCTCCCTTTTCTCACACATACACAAATACACAACGCAGAAAAGAGATTCGATTAGTTAGGTGGTGAGGAAACATCGAATACACACACACACTACATTTGCCGTCCATTCCCACAGTGGGCAGGTTGGGGTGGAGTCTTTGTTTTTCGACATTTGCTCCTAGTTTTACCGGTTGTTTATAGCTTCAGTGTGAATATGTCTTAAAATTTTGGCGTAATTGTTTGTAGCCAGGTAATTTGGTGGGTTTAGAGTATGAGAGAGATAGATCCCTGTAGGATAATTCCCCAGCTCATTTATAAGTGGATTTGTTTATTGTTGTGCTGATTTAGGGAGCGTCCATTAATGACGTGAGGTGTTTTTCCGGAATTCCGGACCCCTCTCCCCCCTATGGTGAGATTTCGTGAGATTTCGTGAGATCTGGTCGCACCCCCCCCCCCCCCAATCTAAAAAATGACTTGAGATTTTAACGGAGACCTCTTCCCCCCCCCCCACTAATCGACCTCGCAGCGTTTTGAGACCTTTTTTTAGGTCTCATGCTTCCAAGGGCGGGTATACACCCCCTGAGGTCGGTTTTTGGACCAAATACCCCCCTCCCCCAAAGTCGACTGTCGCGTCATTTGTAAACCCTCTTTATTTTTTATCTCTACCATCCTATAAGAATTTCAAAACCTCACGTGAGATTTCCGTTAACCACCCCCTCCCCCTTGGTGATGTTTCGTGAGATTTCACCGTACCCCCGTCCCCCCATTTCACCTCACGTCATTAATGGACGTGCCGTTAAATAATTTGACAGCTGGCTCCCCAGACCTTTCACGTAGGTTGGGTAACCCTGTTGCTTCATGAATGGCCGATTTGGGGAACCTGCAGTCAACGCGCAAGGCTCTCTTCAGAGTGCGATTTTGGATTACCCGTAGTCGACTTATATTCCAAAGTCGGTCTTACTAGGGTACAGTAGATCCGTACTCCTATAGTTGCTTACTGTACCTGCTTAGCAGGGGGTACAGCACTTGCAGTCTGGCGCTGGTTCGTTTGCGGATGTCGTTGACGGGGCCCTCCAAGTCAACCTGGAGTCGAGTACATGAAACAATGAATAATTGCTCGCAGAGTGAAATTGGAGAGCAGAACCCTGTCATTGAGTGTATCGCCCTTACGCGTATTGAAGCGCCTGTTTCTGGTCTAAGGCAGACTTGAGAGCTGACGTCGCTGGGGCGTGAGCAGCGTGGCGAGCAGGTGGCGTGGTGTTCTCCCCGTCAGCGGATTCCAATAGCGAGGCTCGTTACGGCGTCGCAGCTGCGGAACGCCTCTCACCAGGCGGCGCTGTCAGGCCCCTCAGTGGCTGCTCGCGACCAAGAACACAGTTAGAAACACCTGGTATCTGTAGTCTTCACACAGAGGTATAAACAGGGACAAACATAGAGGCACTTACTTGAGTGTAAAAATAAACCACTGTTCAGCCGCCGTGTTATTCGCCTCTTTCGCAAAAACCCCAACCTAAGCCGATAATCGTACCATCTAAACAGGACTTACAAACTTACGGAGTGTTCTAGCGTATTCCTTATGTGTTTGTGAAAATTGCAATAACAACAAGGAGACATGCGATTACAATGAAATTTGATATACGATTAGGGACAATGCACAAATTATTGTAGCTAGAGACAGTCCAAGATCAGGCTGCATGATTTCTGCGTCCATCTGTTATTTGATTGAAATGCAATTTTTATGTATGATAATCAGTAGCTGTATACGTTTCTGCCGGGTTGCCTATCAAAACGTGGCCTCACCTATTTTCAATAAAATTACATAAAAATTCGTTCACCTGTTTTTAAAAAAATTATAATTAATTTCAAGGAGAGACATATAAACGACAAAAAAGTTTGGGTAGCTTATGTAAAAGTGCCCCAATGTTGTGGTTGCCATCTGTTAAAGATGTGTAAGAGCGACAGAGAGTCAGACATTGTGGTGCGCTAACTTTAGCAGCCCTACTTGCGGCCACTTTTATACAACAACGCAAACCTTGTATGTTCTTTACATGTCTCTCTTTGAAATGAATTATAATTTGTTACAAAAAATGAACGAAATGTTTTCAAATTTTTGGAAAATTTAAATGATAATTACTTGCGAGAATATTTTGGTTGGCAACCTGTCATTGATCGTATTACACATCATTTACAGTTTCTCCCCATTTATATGACAAATACACAAAAGTTCGTAATTAATCAACTCCCATCTTGCTATACATCATTCTTCAAATAAAATTTCATAAAAGGGCTGAGTCTGAAGTTTGTTATAACATATTTGTACAAATCATTAATGAAAATAAAATTAAAACACCTTTGTGAAGATGTGAGTCCGGGATATTGACTGTCATTTTATTAAAACTGCTGACAAAACACACCTTTGACCTTGAACGCTCTGAACCGCACGAAAACATGATTAAAATAACAGGCGATCATAAACAAAACAGTGGTGTGTGTCATTTCCGTGCAAAACGTTGCATTATATTTCTACCCCAAGTAACATTTTAATAGAAAGAGAGAAACAAAGTAGCAAGATGTCAAAACCGTATGAAGGAAATAATATGTAATTCAATGACGTCAGTGTATCATTACATTTTCAATTAACAGTGCCAAAGTACTGCTTTAAGTACTTAATATGGTGCAAAACACGCATATAATAGTGTTTCTATTAGTCCTCAAAGTGCACGTGCGGGATTTCGATGAAGTGGTTAAAACAAAGTGGAAGAGAACAATGTGTACACCTCACTAAAGCCACGTTATCACATTCCAAATCACGTTCGCATTCACGTAGTACAAGCCAAGTTATGACATTGACATACCAACATCATCATTTGAAAATGTAATTATTGTGACTTTTGATACTGGACTGCGTGAATGTGAAAGTTATTTGGAATCTGATAACGTGGCTTTAGTGAGGTGTGCACATTGTTCTCTTCCACTTTGTTTCAATCCCATTCATTTCATTCAAATTTCGCATCTGCAGTTTGAGGAGTATTATAAGCACTATCAGGTGTGTGGTACTGCTGTATATGCGTGATTTGCGCTATGTTAATGTACTCTATACATACAATTTTTGGCACTGTTGATTGAAAATGTAATGATATACTGACGTCATTGAATTACGTATAATTTCCTTCAAATGGTATTGATATCTTGTTACTTTCTCTCTTTCTATGAAAATGTTACTTGAGGTAGAATGCAACATTTTGCACTGTAATGACACACACCACTGTGTTGTTTATGATCTCTTGTTATTATAAGCGGTTGCAAGCTCTAACAGTGTCGTGAGGCCTGCGCGGCGTCCACTTGTTGTGGGTGACGCAACACGTCGGGGCCCTTAAGGGCCGCCTTTACGATGACGAGGCGCGTTCATTACGGCGGCCCGCAGGTAGGACGTTCTGGCGATACACTCCTCAACAGCTAGGAGCCGGCAATGGCCTCTCCTCGTAAGAGGATTACAGCCACTGTGCTAATGGAGCCCCGCTTCTTGCGGACGCCGCTATCGGCGGGCGAGTGTCTGACGTCATCTGCTGCTGCTGGATACAGGGCCATTAACTGCTCAGTGTGGCTTCTCGATTCAGTGCCTTTACAGGAACATAGCAATTTAAGAAACAAGTTACTACGAGAGGTTATTCGGCTTTCGTGAAAAGAAAGTGACGGCAGTAAAATGTGAGATAAAATAATGAAAAACGCTGACAACACGTTATATCTATATATATAAAGATGAAAGTACATATGTCTGTTTTTGTTTGTTCTTCATACAAATCCACAGTTTTAATCCGATTTCGATGAAATTTTGCACACTTATCCTTTGAAAACAAGTAGAAAAGTACTGTCTACATTTGGTTGAAAAATTTTCTGTATAAATAATACATGTTGTGGGTCTATTGAAGATCGCGATTACGCTACAACAACATTAACTAATTTCGTTGTAATACTGCTGTAGTCAGTCACAATTCGTATTATTTACCAAGCAGTAATCCAGTTGTAATACAGCCTGGACCATTATTTTCAACCAGAAATTAGGTTGTAATATAGCCTGGACCATTATTTTCAACCAGAAATTAGGTTGTAATACAGTGTGGACAAGCATGAAACTGTTACATGCACTTCGGAAATAATTTCTAGCGGATTCTAGCGTTTTACCACTACAGTATTATGATGCCAACTTCTCGCGGAATCACGATCTCCAGTAATTCCAAGTTGTCTTCTAATTTCGAAAAATTACTTAACGGTGAAAGACAGACGCGTAGGATGTGTAGGTATCTATTGTCGTTCCGTATAGCGGTATGGTAGCTCATTGCTTAAAGCGCTTGCTTACTGCTGTTTGGATCGTGGTCTACGGTTCAAACCTCCGTTCAGGCAAAGGTTTTTAAAAATTGTTTTTGATCGTAAGAGTCACGCCTGGATCGTCGGTTATTCGGATTGAATGTTAAACTGTAGATACCACAAATTTAGGGGTTCAATGCGAGGAAAATCGTAGGTAGTGTTGCAATGCTGTAGGTGAACACTTTTTTACATTAGAATGATCCCTCAGGAGTTGTTCGCAGTCAGTGTGATCTGCAGTAATAATACTATAAATGCGGAAGTAAGTCTCTGTCTTTTTGTTACGTTTTGACTACTAAATGGCTATATCGATACTGATGGAATTTGACAAGAAAATCTATAGGAAGGACACAGGACATTTTTATATGTACGATTAACAGTTGTAGTCACGAAATTTTGAGAATTTATCGAATGGTGACAGTAACATGTTGGAAATTGATTCTCTTCAAGAGAGAGGTTCGTTGGTAGAATGATATAGTGATAGCTTTCTTGACATATTATGCTGACTCGGTGTTGTTTGGGACCAATCCTTCGTTACCAATAACTTTTTATATTCAATTCTGGCAAAGATTTTCCTAATACACGCGTACGAAGTCGCGGGTATCAGCTAGTAGGACATAAATAACGCCAACTTGCAAGCGTGTGTGTAAACGTATTTATTATGTTTATGAATAGTCATAAATCTCCATAATAATAGTACCTGTAAAATCACCATATATTTGATTTATATAACAGTTGAACTAAGTTGATCTTATTGCATAGCCACCGCAAAGCCAATTATAAATTTTCCTGAATTTATTTTAATAGTAAGTTGTTTCCTGTACGAGAAGCCATGTAAAACGACAGTAACTTTTTACTAATTCAAAACTGTCGTTAGTAGATTACTTAACTGTCTAATTGTTAATATCTAGATTTCGTTTCTTTTAGTAACCCGATCGACACTGCTTGATGGCAAGTGTATTCACGATCAATTCAATATTTAAAGACTTTAAATAGGAAGTATGTGGAAGGATCTAGTGACATTACACTCACACGTGCTCACGAAATGCAAAACCGTACTGTTACTATCACGGTTTCAACAGTACAATACATCGGCAACCAACCGAAAAGTTATGAAAGTAAACACATTCTTATGTGAAAGAATCATATTCCGATGGTTGCAAGTTCTTACGATTGAGAAATACAGGTTTAATCAAGTCTGTGCAGCAGTTAGTACGGGTTAATTCTATATCGCGATACCGCTAGCAACGATTTAAACACAAATAGCTGCTGTTACATATGACGTCATTGTTTCCGTGTGTGACGCATTCAACATGCGGGCAGCTAAAAATGTCACGGAAAATAATATGTTTGGGTGGGAACAAACCAAACGTAATATACCCACCATTTTTTATGATTAATAGTAATAGTTTTCAAAGTTAGTGGTATCATTATCTAGAACTAATCTGAAAAGTTTTCAGACGTATAGATCGTGACACCGTTAGAACGTTGTCGGCACAGTGATCATATCAACCTAAACTGTATTCTTTCTTCCTCGCGATTGTGGTTAGGTTCATATGCAGCCTGGACAAGGAGAAAAATTTCGTAAAAGTAACTGAAATGCGGTATTTGCATACAGCGAATGCCCTCGATCTGTATCGATTCGACATAGCGAGACGTATCCTTCATTAAATAGTCGGAAAAAAATATTCTACCGTTAATTTATTGTGACTTTTTGTAACGGAGAGGCGCCCGAAATGTCGAGAACACATAATTTAGATTTTGATGCTTTATTGACAAAATAAGTCTGCTGCTTCAACTGCAGATTATGTTTGAAGCTATGCGTATAATTTCGATTATCTGTATATAGAGATATATTGAAGGGTCTAATTCTAGATTCCGGTGCCAGAACTATAGAAAATTTTTACTTCTTCTCATATTTCATTTATCCCCGCCCAAAAAAAAGTACAGATCCTGTTAGTAATATTTGCAGCTGCCCGCGCAATGTATGTGTCTTACTCGGCAACAGAGTGACGTCATAAACAACATTTTTTAAAAATAATATTTTATTGACACTTGGCCTGTTGGCCATACAGTCAAGATACATTATAGGTAATGTTATATCTTTTTATATATACATACATGCGCCCACATTTACATATAAATACAAGTCACTGTTCATTAAAACATTTTAACAATAAAACAGTAACATTCTGGTGCTCTGTAAACAATAATTGTTTTAAAGATTGAGTAGTAGAGTGTGTTCTACCCGGTTATATTTCTATATGGTTTCTTGTTATGAAGTTCACCATCCTCTGGTATATTGCGATATTTTCTGGAGCAAGGAGGTGGCCTACATTAACTGGATAACTTATGTCCCAATGTTTTAGGTCTTTCCAGAAAGTGTCTGTTTCTTCTTCGTAATTCTTGCATCCGAAGAATAGGAGGTTTGTATCGGCCTCGGATTCGCCGTCGCACTGACAAAGTGGGGAGTTTGCTAAATTTATTTTGTACAAGTGGCTTCCGAATTTGCCGTGATTGAATTTTAATCTCGATATTACAGTCACAGTTTTTTTGGTGGCATGTTTTTTTTAAAAACCATTGTGTTGTCGGTACTTGCGGTTGTATGCGCCTGTAGTCACTTCCCTTGTGTTGTTTACTAGATTGCCACTTATCATTCCAGGCCTCAGTTGTTTTGTAGCGAAATAATGAGATTGAGTTACTTACTATCAGAAGTTCCGCTAGGTTTTCTGTTTGTGCAGCTAATTTTGTAAGAGAATCCAGTCTTTCGTTGCCAGGAAGCCCGACATGTTCCTTAACCAAGATAAAGGATATCTTCATTCCTTGTTTATTTATGTTGGTCAACAACTCCAATATGTTATATAGAAGTGGAGTCCTCCCTCTATCTTTGATTCCATAACCCAGCTTTTCAAGTGCCGCATTGCAGTCTGTAAGAATTACAGTATTCGGAATGCGCATCTCTAGCACGTATTCCAAAAGCTTCAAGTATCGCAAATAGCTCAGCTGTTTCCGCACGTAGCTTAAACAGCCTTTCCACTCCGTTAGTGCTGTCAAAAAAGGCGCTCCCAACCATGGCGGAAGTGTTTGCATCGTCTTTGTCCGTGTAGCGTAAAGTAGTGGCAGCGGTACCGCGATCTAGAATCAAACCGTTAGTACTATTTTTCACTACAACAATCAAAGCGCCAGCAAATGTTCTTTGATCACCTGACTAAACAGTCTCCGGTGAACATCGCGTTGTGAATGCGACTGCCATTGTCAATTTTAGCGTTATGGAAGCTCCACATGGACCCGGCGTGGTTTCATAGCACTCGCTCGTACACATTTTCACTCTACCGACGTTATTCAGCGACTGGCGTTCTGCTTGACTCGCATAGCCATGTGCGAATCGATTAATCGAATTGATGCCTCAAATACCATCGATACATATAGTACATACAATCACATCTGAACAAATCACTCATTACTCCCGAAATAAAGGATCACTGGCGTACTGTATTGTGGCATACAGTTTTGGAGCATCCTTTAAATAACGGATTAAGCGGGACACAGGGAACGCAATGACAAAGAGAGGTTATATATAAAAATAGAAAAGATGATCAAGAGACAGATGATTTAATTGAAGCGACAAGAGCTAAACTGCAAAAATTGTTTGCTGGATATTTAGGCAGAAACATAAACTGTATAACGATTGTTACGGTTGCAGCCAAGAAGAGATATAAGTTGAGAACAGTATAATGTATAAGAGTCTGCTGAATAAAAGTGTATTCAACTGAAATTCGACGTGATTAATATTGGTCAAGAAGTTAATGAATCTTTCTACGAAAAAGAAAGAAAAGAAGGTGCAGTATAATTTTGCCTTTCGTGTAAAGAAAACGACTATTGATATAAAATATGACAGGAAATTTAACATTAGGCGTCATCCAATGCATTGTAGGTGACGAAAACTTAATTCTATTTGCTAACAGATCAAGAAAAATCGATAAGAGTTAAGAGTAAACTATTGTATTTGTTGCGAGAGATGGTTTGGAGCAGTAATTTATGTTTGATATACCAAGTAAGTAAAGCTGAAAAAGGTAAAAAGATTTCTAACAGACGTTGCTAAGAAAAAAAAAGTATCTCCTCTTTTTCCTAGATTTAAAAAAAAATTAAAAAAACCAGAACGGGTAAAAGAAAATGTTTCTACATTGTGAACTACTAAACAAGCCTCAATTACCTTAGATATGGAAATGATCTCTTGATGGTTTTTCTGGATGTTGAAAAAGTATATGAACACGTACACAGAAGAAAGAAATGAAAAACATAGTAGTTGTAAGGAAGAAGGACAGGAAAACAAGGAAAATCATGATGGCTAAAGGAAGTAAACAATTTTCAATACCTGGAAAACATTTTGGAAGGAAGTGAAAGGAACGATGGCGAGATAAGTGAAACAGGGAGACAGGAAGAAATAATCTTAAAAAGTTTCAGATGTTCCACAGAGAATAATGATCGTTCCTGTATGGTGCCGGAACGTGGATAATGAACAGGCAGATTCCAGCAAATGTAATAGAATAGGTATTACAAAAATGGATGGAATATGGAACGAATAGATGATGGAAAAAGAAAAGGATGAAGATGGCAACATTAATATGGCACAGGTATGTTAATTGAATGGAGGAGAATACTGAGGAAAATAGACGGAATGAAAATGCAATAGAAAGAGTGTAGGAAGACCAACGGATACATGGTTGAGAGGAGGAAAGAAATGTTTGCTAAATACAGGAGAGTACTGAACCAGGAAAATTTTTTCAGTTGTAGCTTTAAACCTCGTCGACGCTGATGTCGTTAAGAGGCGGGACACTACAAGGGTCAAGAAGAAGGAAATCGGCTATGAACTTTTGAAGGAACCATCCTGGCATTCACCTCGAGTGACTTCTTGAAACAATGGAAAACCTAAATCTCTAGCGTGGTGGTGGGAAGAGAGAAGAAAATGGAGAGGGTCTTGTGCAAAGATGTAGCTGGAAACTTGAGGGAATGCCATTAATATTGCAGTAAGGAAACCGGAGACAGATCCATCATTCCCGCAACATTATAGGTCAACCAGTTTACTGCCCTCACAGAGCAAAGAATATGAGAAGCTGATATTGCGAGGACAGAGCGACAAGATGGGTGCGCAGACTTCCGGGGTCGTTGTCAATGTAATCGTGGTTGTCCGGGTTGAACCGCAGGGGTCGAAGCCAGAAGACGAACAGACGGACCCACGGAAGTATTACTCTATGTCCACGGGTTGACGGATAAAATCGGCCGTCTTTTAAAGAAGAAAAATATCCGTCCAATATACAGAGCGCCTAGGAAGATTTCTGATGTGTTTTTTAAAAGTCAAAGACAAGAGGGAGAAGTTGCAGACAGCGGGCGTATACCAGATACCCTGTAGCTGTGGCCAAGTGTATATCGGCGAAACTGGGCGGACAGTCAAGCAAAGGCTGTGTGAACACATGAGACATCTTAAAAATAATGACGTCAGCAAATCAGCTGTAGCGCAACATTCTGCTGACAGTGGGCACGCAATTTTATTCATTGACACCAGTGTATTGGTTCAAGAAAGCAGATGGTGGCCCCGGCGTATCAGAGAAGCATTGCAAATCAAAAAAAGACCAGATAATATGAACGCGGACGGCGGGCTACAATTTGACCAAATATGGTCATGCTTGATCAGGAAAACGCGGGATGCAAGCCCCCATCGGACCGGCCACGCTGGCGGCGGTAGTTTGAGTGACATCACTCCAGACGGCTAGCGCGTTCTTCGGGAGCTATGTATAGGCGGCAGCAGTTCCAGCCGTGACAGTACTCTGAAGAAGGCCACAAAATGATGGCCGAAACGTTAGGTTTCGACAAATTGACGCAGTTCAACCCGGACAACCAAGATTACATACAGAGCGACAAGATGTTTACCGGGCGTTAGCCCGTTTTTTACGCGAAGCTAATAGCTTTTAACGGTTACTGCTTTCCACAAGGTTCTGTGCTGGGACCTGTATTGTTCTGCTTGTAAACTGCTTCAGCCAGTGTATAAATCGCTTTGTGTGCGGGTGATACGGCGTTCTTCGACCATCTCCGTAACAAGGAAGTTGTAAGAAGTACTGCAATAGAATGAAGAATGGACACGAAGGTGGCGTATAATCATCAATACTCCGAAGATCCAAGCTATGATGTTAACCTAGCGCCTCGGCAAAACCCGGCACCAAAACTACACTTGCGGCGAAGCATTCCATGGAACTCCACCGTTAAATATATAGGGGTGACATCATACAGACGGCTAACCTGGAAGAGACACAATGAGGATCTACGTAAGAAAATCCTAACCAATTTACAAGAACTGTACCCAGTACTGAACATGATACGTTCACTGGCTGCAAATACAAGAGTGAACATATCCTGCAGTATGGTACCTCCTAACCTTGAGTATGCATGCCCAGGGTGGGTGTATGCGGTCAAGACGTACTTTGTCAGAGTACACATTATGAATAACACAGCCCTTCGAAGAGCATCCTACATAACAAAAAGGTTTCAACTTGGAGACCTGCACGCAGCCGAAATCATACCAGATAGGAAGCCACAGTTGGCCACATCCTTCTGCAGGACTGCCCAACATCACAGAACTAGCTAATGGTGCCACTGGGCACGTACGTTACCTGCTTCGACAGCTACAGAAGTCCACTATCATTTCTTAAATAACAATTATTAAGAAAAAAACCAGCACTAGTGCAGATTTACCAGATCAAAAAGGACCAAAATATATATAAAGTTTGTAGGAAATGTCTTCGGTCAACAATCTGCCTAACATGATCCGTGATGAAATATCGATGTATCGAAATATAGAAATTATTTTTTCGAAAATATCAGTATTTATGAATAATTTTTTTTACCATGATATATCGTTATCTCTATATTGAAACCCGGATATCGGATTCAATATTTTTAAAAATAAGTTATAATTTTTTCAAGTTATTTTTGGCGGAAAAGAACACATGCCATAAATTTAATTATAGATATAAATAAATTCAAAGAAACAATAAAAAAATTAAATCCTAGCTGATCAAAAAAAATTTTGTTGCACCTTATTATAAACAACCAGTTAGTGCTTCTGATTAATTACAATCTGAGCAACAAGCAGGAGTAACAAGTAAGGTCAAGTATTAATGCTCTATCAAGCAGTTATTTTTCGTTCGAATACTTGTCAGTACACACTGCAAAGGTTTTTAAAATTGGTCTTCAGTCGATTAAGAACTAATCGTAATGTATCAGGCATGGTAGTTCACCACAGTTAAATATTTTGCGCGAATTGGTTACACTTCTTGTTCCATAATAATAGAAAAATTGAACTCCAAAAGTATGTCACAGCCATTTTAGTAATATCCCTAACGAAATATTAAGAGAAGAAACGGAAAAAAATCTATCACTTTTGGATTGTTTCTAAAAAGCGCTATTGGAAAGTAATAATGATAGATTGGTGCCTTTAGAACCAGATTTGTTAACGCTAAAGCAACAACTTTGAATTTCCGCTTCAAAAAATTGTATTTTGATAAAGCATTGGCCGTTTCCAATGCATTATGAAAGAAGGGAAATTATTTCACTTAATGTAGGGGCTTCTCCATGCATAGTAGAAGAACTAACACCATCTCTTTGGGATGAACATGATCTCATGCTTTTGAAAAAATATGTCCAATGTAGTTTCTGACATGAATTTTGGTTCAATAGTTGTTAAATTATAAAAATATTTAGATCCACTGAGTATTTCAAGATCATCAGATGACCGAAAATTCTGGATAGATAAGTAATTTTACTCTTGTGCTTCCAAAAATTACTTTAACGTATGAACGCCTGTAGCATTTGATCGAGATGCATCAACAATTAATCTTACTGTGCATAATAATTACTGCAATATATCAGCAGAACCTATAAAACGAGTATTTTTAAAAACAGCCGCTGACAAAATTGGTAAATATAACTTTATTATTTTGTTAATAATTCCTGGAAGGACAATCGACATTTCTACCTTACTCTTCACATGTCACAAAATTTTTATTGTAAACGGAGCTTAGTAAGCTTGGCTAAAAGGGTGAAATTTTACTTCATTCATCACTTTGCTGTGGAAGTTAGTGGAATTAAAACTCTTTGTAACGACTACAACACTCTGTCATCATAATTCCGCATAACTTCCAGCTGTCGTAGAGACAGGTAATTTGGTACGCATACATGGTTTCACCCCCAAATCATAAGAAAAGTCTTTGTATTTATCAATGGCAATCCAAAAGGTGAAACTTCTTGGAGAATGTACGTTAATTAATTTGATTGGGCTATTTTACCTTAAATTTCTGTTTTGCTCAAAGATCAGGAAGCATAATAAATACATTAAATTTTACTTTGTTACTATATTTACTAAATATACTTCTCAGATGATGGTAACAATGCAGGCACCGCATCTCTCGCACAGAACGAATCGGACGCGAGCCCATAGTTTTTAATGACCGTGCGTATTGTCGAGGGAAGTATTTCGACATGAAAATTAGGTGTAAGCAGGAATATTGGTAAATTCAGGATTTTAGATAACAAATGTGCAACTAAGGTGCAAAAAAAAAAAAAAAAGAGAGAGAGTGAGAGAGACTTAGAGTAAGCTATCAACTTGCAAAAAGAAGCTATCAACTTACAAAAAGAAACGAAATTCCACATAAAACAATTCTTGACCATTATGCATACTGATAGTAAAATTACTACCTTAACAATTTCCTCTACTGTGTTGCTTTGACAGTCTTACAAATTTACGAAAGCCAAGATTTCGCTGAAACCTCTTTTAGATTTTATCAGTCTGAAGAGTGAATTACACATAAAACGCCTTCCATTTTAATAAAACTGTACGACAGCTAAATCACTATTTACTCAACAAAAAAAATTACACGTTACAACAAACAACCTCAAAGGGTTTACATTAAAACACTGAGTCACGGAAATGATTTACAACTTTTTATTATGTAATAATTGTCAAACGTTTCAACTGGGAGAAAAAAATTAATTTTCGTTTAACGTGATGCACGTTAAAATCACTGCATGTATTGTTATGGGGTTTAGAATAGTGTACAAACCAGTAACCCAGGAGTACAACTGGGGAATGCTTCATGTTCATTAGATACAGGGAAGCTGAGAGAGAAATAAAACATTGTGTTACCGTCAATCTGTTCCTTTATTTGAACCTGATTCACTAAATAACTAGTGGTCAGATTATGAAAGGTTCCAATCAAAACAGTCTATAGCTCCAGTAGTAAAAGAGAATGTGTCTCAATCTAGTGGGATGTCGAGAAGAATTTCCGAACGTTAGAATCCATTTTACGTTCAAACACGAATCATTGCAGAACTATCATCATAATCATCATCTTCCAGGTTTAAACCACTGATGGTTTGTTCCGCCTTCATGCATTTTGTTGTGTCCTCCTCTTCTTAGGTCGACCTATCCTGCCCTGTTTCGACTTGTAAGTTAGCAGCATCTTTGGTGGTCTGGTGTCCTCCATACGCGTTACATACTCTATCAATTTCTTCATGTATCTAATTATTTCCCCATTCAGATTGAAAGTTTTCAATTATTCTCTTATTTCTTCCCTTCCTTTTTTATCTAGTAAGGCATACTCAGCCACGGCTCTTAGAAATCTCATCTCAGTTGCTTCTATCCGCTTCATTTCTTGTTAAGTCAACGTCCGCGATTCGCAGCCATATAGTAATGTTGGTACAGCCACTGATATGTAAAATTTCATCGTTGTCTGGTGTTCTAAAAATTTCTTTTCGATTACTAAACATAGGTACTGAATTTTTTTTATTTTTGTTCTGCCATCGTCATTTCGGGAAAAACATACAAATTTTTTTCTATTGTTCTGTTATTGATAAGAATTTTAGCCAGTGTTGGTTTGTCCCATTAATGCCATTACTTTTTTGTTTGTCTGAGGAGATTTCCAAATAGTAATCATTAGATATTTTCATCATTAAGTATAATTCTCCTTTTAAGTCATCTTCTGTCTCACCTAAAATCACTGGTCGTCAGTGAAAAACATTGTATCGAATTCGGTGTCATTAACTTTAAAATGAATAGGCACATATTTCACCTGTTTCCCAGTGGCATCGTCTATATAAATGTTAAAAAGCTCAGGTCATAATAGGTAACCCTGTCTAACTCATCGTGTTGTTTGAATCTGATCGCCATCTTGTGAGATTTTGATACGTGTGTGTTCTAATACAAACTTTGTATTACTCTTACTATGTGCTAATAATAATTTCGTGTGGTCGTAATGACCTGGTGACAGGGTTTCAATTGGCTGTGCATTCCGCCCCTGTCGAAGCCAGCTTAACCTAAACTTGCAATCCTATCGGGTACAGGGAACCTACAATTTAACGGAGGCGTTCTGGCGTACTTCACAGTACACAATAAGCAGTACTGGAGGTGAAGGTAGGGTTAACGGCCTTTGAAAATCCCCACCGAGACAGGGATTCGAACCGGGGACCTTCCGATCAGCAGTCAGATCCTTAATCACTGAGGCATCAGACCGCTCTTCTATATACTAGGGGCAGCCTTTGTCTAACATAATCTGAAACAATTTGTTTCTGTTCATCGCATCAAATGCTTTTTGATAATCAGTGAATACTATGAACGCTTGTATGTATATCGAATTCTGGATGTATTATTTCTACCAGTTGGGTCATCGTGAAAATGCAGCCTGTTCATGAGCTTCCTTTTCGGAAGACATTCTGTACACCTATCATAAGAGCTTCTTCTATTACATGTAACCCCGTTTCTCGTAATTTTTAATTTTTGCACTTCCCCGTGTGCGCTCTGATCCACGCTGGCGGGTATTATATTCTTGACTATGCGCTGACTGCTACTGAGGGCGTCAAATCGACCGTGTCAGTAAATCTGGTAGAACACCTGAATTCACCTCATAATCGTTTGTTGGAAAAAAAATAAAAAAAATTCTAGTGAACGAAGTTACGGATAACAGGTAATCAGAGGTGAGACTATTCTTATTCTGAAGAGCCAAAACACTGTTACCACTTGCTTCATAGCGTTTTTGTCCACCATGTAACTCGCTGCCTAGCTAGGGTTCGGGAGGTGTGCATACATACGCCCAACTTCATGCGGTAAACTTCCCGAACCATATGAATCGGTTCCTATAGCATGAATAAGGTGTAAAACCGAAATATTGTATATGTTTTTTTGTCTCATATGTTTATCACTCGCCGCGGCCTTCTACTTAGGTGAGTGTTGGGTCATTTTCCCTATCTTTTGATGTTTACCTTTCATTTTACTTATTAATTTTTGTCTAACATTCTTTGATCACAATTTCCCCATCCATATATTTTCGCCAACTACGAATATTAATTTTAAATTCTTTCAGTGTATTAAAAAAAACTATTAAGCACTTCATTTGGTAGTTTATTGCAATCCCTGATATCCTTAACAATTTTTCCACTCAGTTATCTCTAAAATCGAGTGCCAGCTTGTTTTATGGTCGAATTTTCCCTCCCATCCACTATTTTTAATTGTTCTATCAATATCCTTCCAGGCCTCATCGGCCAAATACGTGGTGTACATTCGAAGTATTCTCTTTAAATTCTTCCTGCCTTTCAACGAATACAAGTCCAGTTCATTTATCATTTCATTTGCTTTTAGTGTTCTGCGATAAGTTCCATAATAAACAAATCTATCTGTCGTCCTTTGTTCCCCCCCCCCCCCCCATCCCTCTGCCAACTCCTGAATTTTATACCAAAAATGGGAGTGCTATACTACAGAACAACATTCAAGCAATAGTCTGACATAAGTTTTGTAACCCAGTTCACTCATCTCTCTGATAAATTCCTTCGTTAGCAGAAATGATACCAATACCAGTAGATTAAATATCGTTCTGGCCTCGCATTCGGGAGGACGGCGGTTCGAATCCCCGTCCGGGCATCCAGATTTGGGTTTTCCATGGTTTCCCAAATCACTCCAGGCAAATGCCGGGATGCTTCCTTTAAAAAAAGCCATGGCAGAATTCCTTCCCATTCCTTGCCCCCATCCTTTCCCGTCTCTGAAGACCTCGCTGTTGAGAGACTTAAAGCAGTTAAAAAAAAGATTAATTATAAAAATAGGATCGAATGCAATAGGAGAAGTAACTGAATCTGTTACATGGGAAGCAAAATTGCAACCGATGGCCGAAGCAGGAATGATGTTAAAAGCAGAATAGCACTAACAAAAAAAAAGCCTTCATGAAAAAGAGAAACCTTTAGTTTCAAATTTTGATCTAGGATTTAGAAGGAACTTTTTAAAACTCTACCGGTATATGTGGAGCACATCACTTTATGGTAGCGAAACTTGGACTTTAGGAATACCGGAAAGAAAGAAAATTGAAATTTTTGAAATGTGGTGGTACAGAAGAATGCCGAAATTGAAGACAAAGTATACGAAATGAACGAGTTTTGGAAATGTTGGGTGAGGAAAGAAGTTTGTGGAAGAATCTTACAGAAAGAAGATACAGGCTGGTAGGTCATATTTTGAGACATGCTGGATTGGTTAATTTGCAGGTGGAGGGAACAGTCGAAGGTAAGAACTGTAGTGGAAGACAGAGGTTAGAATATATGAAGCAGGGGTATGTAGAGATGAAGAGGTTAGTCAGGATAGGAACGGATGAAGGATTGCATCAAAGCAGTCGAAAGACTGACGACAGCAAAAAAAAAAAAAAAAGATTTTAATACCTATTCCTTCCGGTACATTTGAATTTATTAGAAAATGTTGCGTCAAGGTATTTACACTTCAAGTCGTACACATTATAAATATTGTCACTTCTTTTATGCAATGATTTTCATTAGCTATATTGGGGGCTGAACCTTATGTATAGTTTTTTATAGTTAAGCCTCCGAACATTGGTTTCTTTTACTTCAGTCCCTGGGGAGTGAACGGGTGTGCACACAGATGCTCTTGCCGCCCAGTGAGATATATCCCGCAGTTTATCTCTCCATTAAGCCGCTTCTTTACTGTGGCTGGAATACATTGTGTGCTGCCATACCGCTATCCTGTGAGCCCCTTTAAGAGTTGTGTCAGGCTAAAGCCTCGTGGTTTATTAAACTGGAAGTCAGGTTCAATATAACAATGCCTAGCCAAGTCTGAACCACGTGGCTTAGAACAGTCTTAGAAGAATTATCGCGGAATTTTTCTTATTTCTATTGTAATTACTGTTGTCACATTAAACAATACAGAAGAGTAACGAAAACATAGCAGTCACTTCATATACAAAACAAATGAAGACAACGAAAGGTTTTGGTCTGACAGACATGACGTCATGAGGCATAAATCATAAGAGGACATAACTGATATACGACAAGGAAGGCTGAGAAATGTCAAATTAACTGCGTAGCGTTGGGAATAGAAAGAAAGTGGAGTGAGTACTTTGAAACGAATTAAAATTACATTGTTTTATACGTAACTTTTTTCAAGAAACCTGTTTACAGTCACTGATGATGCCACAAATTGCAAGGGTGAAACGGGACTGTGATTAAATAACATTAAAAACGGAAGAATAATTTTCTTATGCCTTTTCGTCTCATCGGCGTAGATATAAGAGGCGGGGTAGGACTAGGAGCAAGGAACAGGAAGGAATTCGGCCGTGGCCTTTTTTTGTTAGAACCATCTTTACATTCCACTGAAATGAAACCATGGAAAATCGCAATCTGGATGGGTGGACGGCGATCTGAACCCGCATCCTCCTGTATGCGATGCCAGAGCGTAACCGCTCACCCACCACACTCGGTCAATTGATGGCGTTTCATTTACAAACATTAAATAGTGAAGGTGAAAATACATTGGAATGTTTTTTTATACTTTGTTTCGACCTGTTAGTTCTGATTCTCTTTCACCACATAATTGCTTCATACATGTGTAATTAACACGCAGGCTCGATATTAAAGTTCTTCTGAAACATCAAAGATGTTATTATCGCCGTGGAAAAAATTTATTTACTTCATCAGAGGCATCAGGTGAGACGTAAGAATGTTTATTAGTGTTAAATGAAGTCTAAAGGAGCTTGAAGAAGCAGTTTTCTACAGACGTCATGCAAATCAAGGTTTTGGAACGTTCACAAAACATATAACCATGAATTTCAGTTCATTCAAGTGACTGTTAACTTTTTTAATAAGGAAATTAGTAGCAAATATTCAAATATGGGATCGATGAGCTTTTTTTGGAGGAATAAAAGTTTTATGTTTATTATTATTTTGTTGTGCGTATTAGTTATTCTGGTCGGTGTGTAATTTCTTACATGTGAGATTTCGTTCAACATAAATTAAAACTTCCCACTATTAAATAAAGAGAATAGAATAATAGTTGCATGCCTCTTACTCCATTGTGTTTCGAATTTCTTACGTTTAGCCTCTAGGAAACACAACTGAAATTAGGTTTGGTCCATTATTGTCAATCAGACAACTGCTATTTACGTTTAGTAAAACAAAAATGACTCATACGTTTTGGGCCACTTAAATCCCTAGACAGTATTTTCATACTGACAAATAACATGAATCAATTAGATACCCCAAGTTAGGGTGATGAAAATAGTGAACGTTCTCAGTGAAAACGATGCCCAGCGACTATAGTGGCTTGTACAGTCCTGCGCTGCTATGTGTTCTCTGTCCTCCCGTATGGCGTTGAAACGTGAATATTAACGGAAACAATCAGTAAAAGACTAGAAGCTTTTGAAATGTGGCTGTATCGAAGAATGTTGAGAATACCGTGGACAGACCACACCACAAATGCTGAAGTGCTCTGCAAAATTAAAAAAATGAAAGAAAACAAATATATGGAAATACTGATCACCATAAAACCACGGAAGCTTCAATATCTTGGCCACATCATGAGGAATAATAGCTGTTATGAACTCCTGCAGTCTGTTCTCCAGGGGAAAATACCAGGAAAGAGAAGTGCTGGTAGAAGAAAAACTTTTTGGTTAAAAAATCTGAGAACATGGACCTCCAAGACAACTACGGAGTTAATCCGAGTATCAACCAGCAGAGACGAGACAGCCAATATGGTTGTCGATATCCGAAACGGACAGGGACCAGAAGAAGAAGATACTTTTGTTGATGAAAGTCTTTGGGATAGCAAGTGAAAGACGCTGGTTATACGCCTTCTTGTTGTACTAACCCTGATTTTTTTAGTCAAAAACTTTTCTACTAAACTGATGTGTTTACTGGATCCTTATGACGTTTCTTGGATAGTATTTGGTTAAAGATTCTAATTCTATCTTCCCCATACAATATAACGTGAAGACGGTTAATTTGGTGGAAGATACTTCTCCAAAGATGGCTGCATGGAAACTTATAGTAAATATAATTTATTTTGATATTACTCCTCTCTCACCTGTAAAAAACATTATTCACACCTTTAATTTAGCATTAATAGATTCATAATTGATAATTAACACTGTTAATAATTACTTTAAAAATTATTAAACTTCATTATCTATTTATACAATTATCATTTCTTAAATCAAAAATAGCTGCTGAATGAGTATAAGAACGATTTTAACTTAATAATTTTAGACAATTTTAAGATAAAGTGAAGGAAAACATGTAAGGTTAGATATATATCTTTAACAAAAGGAATAACAATCACCGGTTCGATGGGAGGCACCGTATAGTTCTGCTATACTTCCTAATTTGTACAAATAATCTGCTCCTTGGAAAGGAATTTCTTTCTGCTGATAACACTAGTGTCTAATTAAAAGATGCAGCAACAAAAAAACGTGAAGTTAAAACCAGTCTATCAAGGTGTTTATTTTTTCAATTTGTGGATGCATTTATATAAAAAAAGTAGAGATCATATAAGATATTTCCTCTGGTTTTTCAATCCTTTTTAAATAAAAAAGTGAATCGTCGGCAGGATACGAAGGAAGTAATAGAATATAGTTTCTTCCTCACCATTCTCCCAGCTGTTTCTGGCCCATTATTTGGACTTATGTGAGGCAGATATTAAATAAATAAATAAAGATAGTGAATGAAAAAAATTTTTTTTCAATATTCAAATTTTTTAACTAGATCTGCTATAGCACATTTTCCACATTTAGCTGGTAAGCTATCCCATTTAGTGATAATTGTATCCTTTACCTGATGACCCAGACTTGATGTGTGTCCTGCAGCGAGTTATTCCTTTTCAGGGAAACATTTGGAAAAATAAAAATTTTCCTTCCTTTTCCAATAGATGGAAGCGCATATACGGGTTTTTTGTGTGGATAAATGTGTTTGTGTATGTTCAGCTTAGTGTATTTTTGCGTTGTCATTGACTGAAAGACGAAGGCAAGAAGAGGATGAAACCAGGTGTTGGCCCATTCTGGTCTACTCTTCCGAAAAACAGAGTTCAACGTCCCCATGTGACAGACAAACCATCATCAACATTGTGGTATTCCCTCACTCCATACGCAACGTCGACATGGTTGGGATTTAACCGTTTCTTTGGTGCACGAACTAGTGACTAGGAATCTCGTATGACGGCCAAATTGTGATTATGATCATTTCTGTCAAGCGGCGGACACCTTCACGGTGCTGCAATCATCTGAGCTAATGGGCCGAGTCTTCTATAACGCGTTTAGATAGAAACGTTAGTTTAAGACAATTTTCAGAATTCCCATCAACTAAATACAAAATTTTTTTATAACAGTGGAGGCTTTCCCTAAATTGTATGCATGTTTTTTTTTAACTGCTTTACGTCTTTCAACACCGTGGTCTTTAGAGACGGGAAAGGATGTGGGCAAGGAATGGGAAGGAATTCGGCCATGGCCTTTTTAAGGAAGCATCCCGGCATTTGCCTGGATGTATGCATATGAAATTTTCTCGAGAAAGTAGCCGAGTGTGTACGGATGTAAAACACGACATTTCGGCGGTCAAAAACTCTAGCACCATTGTCAAGTGACTGCTGCCTGTGGGCGATGGGGTTGCTTATATACTGCGAACCGTTCAATACTGGCGGGATTGTTGGCGTTGACTGTTGTTGATTTTTGGCGTTGACTATTGGCGTTGATTATTGGCGGGGCAGATAGAGAGGCTATTCAGAAGTTCCGATGTAATCTCATTTTCTGAATCAATGGTCTCCGGCTTCACTTATTCGAAATACAGCATCTCTGTTTATTAGACTATCCAATTTACGGATTTCGACAGCTTCTGAAAACATCCTGCATCTATAAAATGAGATTACATTGGAATTTTTGAATAGCCTCTCTAACTGCCCCGTCAAAAATCAACACCAACAGTCAGCGCCAACAATCAACACCAACTATCAAAACAAATAACGCCAACAACCCCTCTAGTATTTAACGGTCCCGCGTGTACATAAGCAACCCCATCACCCACCGGCAGCAGTCACTTTGCCGGAAAAGAATTTGACTGCCGAAACGTCATATTATACAAACGTACTCGCGCGGCAAGTTTCCCGATAAAATTTCATATAAAATTTTTCTTGATTTTATCCTGCTAAAAAAAACTTAAAATCGCAAACAGACTCCAGAAATACTTTGCGAAATCATCTAGCAAAACGGTTTTTTTTTTTATTTTCACTTAATAAAGCGAGTATCAAACTAGGGGAGGAGACGCCAGAGGAGCGTCCGTGTTTTCTCCCCAAGATGGTCTGATAGAAGGAAACCTGATGCGCTTGACTGATAGACTACCGGCAGACACGCTCGTCGAGTGGTGGCCGGCTCTCAGGCGCGGCGGTATCTCCGCCGGCCGCAGGATTCCGCAGACGCCGCGCTATAAATAAACCCGCAGCTATCGACCTGCGGCCGTGCAGATCATCAGGCGCTGGCAGACGCCGAAAGAATGTTTCCGTTAAATCACGAGGCATCTTCCTCGCAGTTTCCTCCATCCCAAAACCACACCGGAGAATTAATAATTATTTAAGAAATTTACTTTCGTAAACACTGTTGAGATATATGTGGACAAGTTAAATTTCATGTCGTTCATTAGAAATAATGTAAAATTTATATCGCAAGATTTGTTTTTGAAATTAAATGCGGATCGATAAAATGTTGACCTGCGGTACCATAGTTCTTACGTGATTGAAGCAAGTTCTAAAAAAATTCAGATTATGGAGTTATTTGGTTGAAACAGATCGCAGAGAATAATTCTATGAGATTTAGATAGTATTCGCCGCACATGGAATCTGCCCAACCGCAGTTGTGGAGAGTGATAGCTGTTCTTCAATATAAGTCAGTTAAATTAAAAATTCAGAGAATACAACACTATAGCTGTGCTTCCTTGGTGACAGTAATGCCTTTGATTCTTTTAGATGGCAAAAAGCGTGCAAGATACTAGATGAAATCTGGAATCGTAAGCAGCTTATTAGCCCTACTAGAAACTTTCAAATTTAAACTATATTCAATATTTATTGAGAATATCGTCATGATCATCATCACCATCAGTCAATTCAATCATGAAATAGAACAGCCTCTTCAAGTTGTGTGTCCGTGTAGAACTTCAACCATATTCTCCAGGTCGAGCGATCTTGGGTGTCCCTCTGCCAGTTAACTCCGACAACCCTGTGTAAGTCTTCCTCTCAGTCAGTGGCGTAGCTAGGTTGACAAGGGCCCCGGTGCAAAAAATAATAATAATAATTTGGGCCCTCAGATCAGATGGGCGACCTTCTTTCTTGGGCCCCCTGAGCTGCGCTTGGGGGCCCCCTCAGCTGGTATTGGGGGCCCCTGAGCTTGGGCGCCTCGGTGAACGGCACCGCCTAGCCTTCCGATAGCTACGCCCCCGCTATCAGTCTCTGGTGATCTCTGGGGATCAACTTCAACACTGGTTTTGTCCATCTCTCCTCAGAAGAACACGGTCGATACACTATGTCATCAATGAGGTGGTCATCTGCAAGAAGTCTGTGACCTTTGTTATTGATCTGATATATGTAGCGTGAAGAATATACCATTACATAACGTCCGGATAGTTGCAACAGATGGTTAAAAGTAAACAACTTTGAATTTGCTGATGACATCATGCCAGTTGCTGGGCGGGAGGCCGAGATGAATGACTTGTTGAAGAGAATTGAGAATGGAAGCAGGAACTGGCTGTTTGTTAGTTAAAAAAAAAATGTAATAGAGTAGTCAGAATCTCTACCGCATTCAGGTTTACTGGGAGAGTATTAGAAAATGAATCACTTGGGTAACTAGGCACTGTACTGGGGAAGGATAGCGGCTGTGCGAAGGAACTGAGAAAGCGAATGGAACTAGGAATAGATATTTCATAGATCATTGACATACGGAAGAAACTTTCCATAACAAGACACTGGAAACTCAGAGTACTTAAGCGTCTAGTATTTCGGCGTTTCTAACCTGCGTAGAAACATGGACCATCAAGGAAGAGCAATGTAAAAGAATACACGCCTTTGTTATGTCAATAAGCAGGAGAATTCCATGAATTTCGTGGTTGGAAAAGAGAACCAATATTTCCGTTCTATAAGTATTGGAAGAGGAGAATACTGCTATTCTTTGGACATGTTCAGTGAAATGGAGGTAATCTAGAATAATAACCATCCAGGGAAGTCTAGAAGGTCAACGATCACGTGGAAGATGTCCAATGCAGTGGCTGGACCCTGGTGAGTAAAATACAAACCGGAAGTGGCGCAATTATCCAGGGAAGTGAAAAATCGAACCTGATGGACAATGATTCTGCAGCGTGTCACTTGATAGATCACCGTCTTTCAAGAATGAAAGATGAACGATACGAGAAGAAGAAACAAGTTGCAGACGTCTTCAATTTAGATGAAGTTCAGTAGAGTTCCAGTAATTGAGTTATACCTGTATGTGAGAATCAGCTTACTCCCACCACTTTGCTTAAAAAATAATAATTTGTGTTTTATAAAAAAAAAAAAACATTATTTACAATTTTGCTTATCAGTTAGTAAATATGATGCTCTTTACCAGCAGTTTTTACATTTACACCATTTAGAATTTAATTAAGTTTCAGTCGTTTTAAATGGTTCCTGATTGCTTGGTACATTGTCTGCCGTTCTGGAAGGGCCAGCGGCGCTTTTGTTGCTTGCAAAATGTTGTTCCTTCAGCACGAGCAGAGTTGCTCAGAATAATGTCAGCAGGAATCTATTTAATTTTTCTTACTTAACGTAAACAGTAAAAAAAGTAGATTTTTATTTTAAATGTGTACTTGCTATAAGAGGAAAGTTGAATGTATCTAATGCTTTCTTATTTGAAGCTCCCTTTCATTGTAACTGAGAAACTTTAAAACTCCAGTGGGATGTAATATCCATTCTGTTCTTCTGCAATTCTATAAGTTTAACGAGACTACAACGCATTAAAATTCCAAGTTATACCACATGTAGTATTGTTTCTGGACAATCTGAACTATAAAATCTACGAGGAATATTACAATTTCATTATAACACAAGGAGTTCCATATGACAGCATAGCCACTTGGTGGATGTCGTATACGTCGTTTGAAGATTTTTCATGTTTCCTTTCGATAGTTACATACATTACCTCCTCATCTAATTATAGGTCTCAAGTACGATCTTTGCTTCATCTCTCTTTTTGTCTTCTTTTCGTTTTGTTCATAAAATGTCTCCCTCTTGGTCATATTCCAAATCTTTCTGAAATACTGTGATACCATTCTACGGTTATCTACGGAGTTGAGTCGAGTATTGTGAAATTGTTTATCTATGCAGACAAGCTTTTCGAATTTTGTTATGCTACACCTACACTTCGACAGCCAAGAAATTGAAGTAAATAATTTGAAGCAATATGGAGTAATTAACTTTTTCTGATCCGTGGAGATTTCACTATATCGACAAAAAAAGTACACAGTTCTATGTTATATTATAATGAAGAAAGAGACAGTAGGAAGTTAGTGCTCTGCTCTGCTCCTCGTTCTAAGCAAATAATTTTTTGCATTTACGTCCGCTACTACAAGTGTAGGTTCTCTCTTGTAAGCGTAATGTAATGTCAGCAGCTTTGTGCTACCGTTTGACTGAGTGTTCCAGGAAGTATTTCAGTCGGTTAGATCTGTAATATTCGCTACTAAAAACTCCATTGCTGACTCTTTTTCTACGAATCTGATTCGATAAGCCAACAAACTCCCTTAAACTGGTACCACAGCATTGCGTTCCACATTCTGACACACGAGGGATCGCATCAAAGAACCATTCTGATCCACTTATATTACCTGGAATCCGTTGCGCCTTTACAAGTCATAACTAGTTTTCCCTTCACGCACAGTGATTTTATTCGCTTCCTACATTATGATAACATTCACCGACAGCCACTGATAAGTGATTAGCAAAAGATATTTTCTAAGTACCTCCGCCATCACTGCTGTTTCAGATGCTGCTCATTCACGCGTTCATTTAATACAGCGATAATCGTCAGGCACTGACTGAATACAGGATAAACATGCTATTCTAATATACTTCTTTATTTCCACCTTTCCCATGATGGTCTAGACTATTTTGAGTGTTTTATTAGGAAAATACAAGCCTCTTATTTCTTATGGCGTTTCTCCAAACAAAAATAAAGAGTTAAATTGTTAATAAATAATGGACAATGGAGCTTTCTTTTATTTATTTAAATATTTTACGCTCAGTTTGGAGCATTTTAATCATTCCATATACTCGTAACTCCTCTCAGTTCTAGGTGGAGATTTAGCTTTCAGCTTTCTCTTCTGATACAAAATTCTTTTTCATTTTTTTTAAGACCTGCTTGCCCTCAGTTCAGCAATTATGGTGTGTATTTTTTGTTTTACAGTTGAATGCGTTTCGCCTCTTTTCGAGGTTTCATCAGCTACGAATTATTTACATTGGTGTTAGTAGGTTTTATAGCTGCAGATTTTTGCTTCTCTCACGACAACAAAAGAAATAAAAGAATAATTGCACTGTCAGTTCTTAATTAACAACAAAATTAATTATACAACTCCAAAAAATTGCGCCAAACAACACGCAAAAAATTATAGAAATTTATCCAAGGGAGTGCAAACAGTAGGCAGGACCTTTATCAGTACGAAATGTGTGAATAGCTCTCACACATTGACTAGTCCAGCGTTTCAAATTTGCAAAGCGATAGAAAACCCCAAGAACCGCCTGCAGTTGCTGATGGAAAAATGAAAGCCACATAATTCCGCAGCGGGTTTTATTGTTCTGGTTTACGGGAATTTAATATTTACCCATTATGGATGTACTAGCTACTTCTTCTCGCAGCTACGACAAGAAATAAGAGTTAGCTACTCACCCTCCACCGACAACTCCAGCGAACAATCCGCAACTGTATCGCCGCTCAGAAAAGACGCACATGGAGGGACACCTGCAACCAACTAAGCAAAAAATATTCGCAAAACTCCTCCCAATACTGGTCCACCTTCCGCCGCTTAACTGGTCTCAAACCCGCCCCCAACTACCCACTCCTCCACAACAACCTTCCTGTCCCCGACAACACTCAAAAAGCCAACCTCTTCGCCAACCTACTTGAAACCATCCACACTGTCCCAAACGACCCAAAATTCGACTACACAGACTCCCCTATCATCAAACAGCGTGCCAACCCTACATCACCTCCCCTCCTACCCGACTTCAACTACATTCAAACCGTCAACCGTACTGGACTTAACACCCCTATCACAACTAATGACATCCTATCCGTCCTCAGCACGAAGAAAAATACTGCCCGGGCCCCGATTCAATCACATATCGGCACATCAAAGAAGAACCCCGCTCTTTCCATCAACTTCTAGCTCATCTATATACAAACGTACTATACTCTGGCATCTATCCCCCAAAATGGAAATCTTCAAAAATCCTTATGTTCCCCAAACCTAACAAACCCACATCAGATCCGAACTCATACCGCCCCATCAGCCTCACCTCCGTCTTCAGCAAAACATTTGAAACCATACTATCACGACGTATCCACAAACATCTATCACAACACTCTCACCTATCCCCCGCCCAGTGTGGCTTCCGTCCAAACCTATCGACCCAAGATCATCTCCTCAGACTTATGCACCTTCTGACCACCCACATCAACACCCACAGATCAGCAATACTTATACTATTAGATATTGAAAAGGCTTTTGATCGAGTATGGCACGCCAGCCTCATTTTCAAATTGCAAACCTTCGCCCTTCCTATCACCTATATTCGCACAATAGCTTCCTTCCTCACCAACCGTACCTGTTTCGTTTCCATAAACAACATTCTCTCCCGCATCTTTACCATGACTGCAGGTGTCCCCCAAGGGTCTGTCCTGTCGCCCCTCTTATACATCATGTACATAACCGATATACCCATTCCCGCACCACCTACATATATCCTTAAGTACGCCGATGACACCGCCTACCTCGCCGTTCATAAAACCCTTCAACAGTCGGAGAAAGCCCTACAGATCATACTAGACTGCTTCGTCAAATGGTGCAACTGCTGGCGACTAATAATTAATCCCAATAAAACACAAGCCATTATTTTTGGAAAAACTAGTAAAAGATACAGGCTCGCTGATTTTAACATAACCATTTACAATCATTCCATCCAACTACAACCCACAGTTACATACCTAGGAATCACCTTCGACCGACATCTTACATGGACACCTCATCTTAGAACCATCACCTCCAAAGCCCAAACCCGCCTAAACCTTTTAAAATTACTTACTGGAACATCCTGGGGACTACATAGCAAGGTCATCATAAATACATACAAAGCATTTCTCCGCCCCATCCTTACTTATGGTCACCTCTCATGGCTCTCCGCCCCTGATCACTTCTATAATAGACTCCAAATAATAGAACGCCACGCCCTCCGAATCGCCTACCGAATAAGACTACCTTCTCCTACCCAACAACTGTATACCAGAATGCGTTTTCCTCACATACTGATCCACATAGAATCTCTCCTGCTAAAATATGCTATTCTAAACAAAAATCCTATAACTTACCGCCTACTTAAAGAACCACTTCACCTCCCCTCCTGTTACAAACAAATCCCACCAACACTGCACCTCCAAAATATCCTTTTTATAACCCACCACAGAGACCGACCACCTATCATACCTCAACAAGAGAAGAGAACAAAAATTTACCCTACTCTGTAAATGACATCAAAATCGCCTACTACTAGCCACAAATCTGCAAGAAAAGCAAACAAAATATTGTACAAAACTATAACTCTGATCATGTAACATCTTAATGCAAATCTACTGTATTATTTTTGTAAAAGTGTAAACATTCCTTTACGAAAATCTATTGTAAACCTTATTATTATTTGGCTGAAGACCACGACATGTGTGCTGCCAGCCCGCCTCCCCTCCATTAAGGGGGATGAATGAAATGACAATATATATATATATATATATAACGTGTCTCTTGTTATAGTTTATATCTCCATTTTGTCGTAGGCTTCACAAGGTTTCGATTGCCTTTCACGACGCATCTTGCAATGTGGAAATACCGTATAAAAGACGCTTATTTACCGTTCAGTTACTTATGCCAGCCATCAACCTGAAAAATTTCGAAACTGGTTATGGAAGTCTTCCCGCAGTCGCTTAGACATATATATATAATTTTTCTGGCAGATCCGGGAATTGACATAAAAAAACGTAATATTTAGTAAGATGGCTTAAAATCTAGCAGAATAACTTGAAAGTATCAATATATTACCATGTTTAAGATAGGTATTTTTTTCGGTATTCCCTTCTTTAACTAGGTAAATTATTATTTTTTGCTCATTCTTTACAATTCTCCCACTTTATTGTATAATATTATTTATTCAGCAGTAAAAACTGACAAAACGATCTAATCGCTTTAAGTGAAGTTGTTAATATGAATTTATTGTTTTCGGCTAATTTTGAAAATCAGCGTTTGAAGAATAATAAAAGAAATCTAGGTATCAAAACTTTCAGGTATTACAAAATCTTCTTCTTTTATTGGATATTAAGTCCTGGAGTAAGTTAGATGTCTTCTTTACTTTTTTTTTTAAAAGGACTGTCTCGATTTTTTTGTTTTTTGTTGAACAACGTAGCTTACAGATTCATCAAGAAGAACAAGTTTATACTTCGTCTTGAAGTTAGTCTGTTTTAGGGTTAGAATCCAACGGGAATAGTGGAGCCCCACTGCCGTCTGTGACCAGCCTCTAGCGCTAAAAAGGAAATACTTTCGAGACTTCAAATATTTGATAAGATAATATTCTGAGATATGTCCGTAGGAATGAGGGTTGTAACGGAGGTCATCATTGCGGTTGCGGATGTTCAGTTCTTGATATCCGCGGATGTCGATGTTTTGCGGAAGCGGAGATGGAAAAATAAATTTATAATCATTTAGATTTTAATATTTTATCAAAAATAAATTTGAAATAAAAATAAGAATATTTTTTATCCTTAATTCTACATTTTTTTCATAAGCGAAGTCTATTTCCATTAAATACTGCCATACTGATTTATTTTTAGCTTCATCTTTCATCAACAGGAAACGGGAGATGATCTCACAAGTGAATTAAATTTTTTACATAACTACACAGGAACAAAAAAATTCTTTATCATGTGATCATTGCGGAGTTTGTAGCTCGACTAATTCAACCACCAAGAACAAGGAAACGCTACCGCACAACTCCGTGCCTGCCACTCGGCTATTCTCAGTCCAACTTGTAGGACCTACGATGATCCGATTTTCCAATAAAGGAATCTTCATGGGCTGCATGACAAGATTTAAAACGTGTTGGACGTAGTTGGACTCCCAGACAAAGACCCAATCCTCATGGTTCAACAAGCTATGGCGTTGGATTATGATTGAAGGAAAGATCAAACGAGTGTCCTATAAAGACGCTGGTGTGCCGCGAGAAAGTACGGCTGGAAAGGATTGTTTGGAGCATATTGGTGGACCCCTTTGATTAGCGTGAGTAGGTGAGCTCATACAACGGTAGTTCCGCACGGATGTCCTATGAGTTGGACCGAGATAAGACCGCTTTACTTTACATGCAAGCCCAAACTTGTAAATTCGTCGCTTAGGTAGGTGTAGTGCTTGCAGTCAGGACATAGGAATGTGGAGCTTTACCTCCGCTAATAATACGGGAATATTGCCTGAAAGCTGTGAAATCCCTCTGCCTTTATCTCTCTTTTACCGTAAATTGAATTCCACAATTTCGTTACGCTTACTGGAGTGTTAATCATTGATCCTGTTATTCAGTTAACTATTTATGTGCGTTCTAGCATCAGCTGTTCCTGGACAGGAAAAAGTGGAGAGTGCTCATGACCAGCACCAGGGGGAGTGGAGCTGGAGAATGATGATGACTTTGGGCTGAGAATTTTTCCGAATCCCATCAATAAGCAAATAATAGTTTTTACGTAATTCCTGTTCATACAGACAGACAGACACGATCATGATCAACTAAACGTAAGTTGCTTCTCGCAGTGTTTACTGCTTAGGATATAACAAAAACTAAGTACTACTAGCCGATCACCGAGATAGGAGGAGGGTAAATTTTCTCTCCTACCTACCATACGGGAGGACGGGGTCAAATCCCGTCCGGCCATCCTGACCGGGGTTTTCCGTGGTTTTCCCCAGTCACTCAAGGCAAATGTTGGGACGGTTCTCTACAAGACCACGGTCGATTTCCATCTCCTTTCCTTCCCCTTTAGATCATTCGGTTGAAAAGGGTCCTAAAAATACTAAGCGGTTAAATTTGGGGCCTACTGCCTAACATTCCGGAAGACGGGGGTCAAATCCCGTTTTTTTTTTTTTTTTTTTTTTTTTTTTTTTGGTTTATTTCTTTCCTATTTATTGGTTACAAAATTCAGAGATGTATGGTACTAGGTATCAATGCCAGGTACAAGATACAATACACAAAATCAAAGTGTGGTGCAAATACAAAGATTTAAGATACAGACTTCTTGGATGTGAAATACGAAGATACATGCTTCTGTTAAATTCATCATTCACACTGTTCATTTCTTGTGGGCTAGCAGCGTGGTCATTCCGTGAGTTTTGTTTTCTTCGGCAGCTGTCTTCTCCTGCGCTCTTCCGGGTTGGCACCCCTGTGTGTGTTGTTACGTAATGCTTGGGTGTCAGCCCATTACGAGGGATTGCAGTGCGTTGCCGTATGAGCTGGCGTAACGGGGAGAAGTGGTCGCCTTAGCGAATTCTCTCTCCATGTAGGAGATGTAATTGGTGTATTCTTTGTCGTGGTGTTGACAAACATATAGCACTGTATGGCCTAGCAGCCATGTTGCGGCATTTTGTTTCTGTGCTGGTTTTCGGATCTTATCGGGTCTGAGGATTTCCTGTATTGAAATTGTGGTTCCGTCCAGCTGGGCTAACTTGTATTTCAGCCATACCCAAATGCGCTGTGTTTCGCCGCACGAGAAGCGGTGCAAAAGGGTGTCTGTGTTGCCGCATTTGTGGCACCTGTCAGTTGCCGAGAGATGAATCCGAAAAAGTTTTTCGTTTGTCGGTATTAGTTCGTTGGTTGTTTTATACCATGCGGACATTACCTCGGATGGAAGGTTCTTGTTAAAGATGGTTCGCCAAACTTGGGGCCAGTTAGTGCTCGGATACTTTAATTCAATGTTGTTTCTTTCGGCCATTGTTGAAAGTCTAATATAGATGTCCCTTGTTGTTTTGGGTGGCGGAGGGTCTAAGCTCGTTTCGAAATAACTTTTTTCTAGAAAATAGATTCTGAGCTGGTTTAAGTTCTTCCCTATGTTTCCTATGTAGACTGGGGCTTTCGTGCATTGTGGTTTGTAGTGCCTCATAACTGAAGTTGTGAAACTGGAGTCGTTGTCTTTCAGCTTGTCTATTGCGTGTATCAGTAAAGCTTTGCACCTGGCCTTTACATTGATGACGTCCAGGCCTCCCTTTATTTTTGGTCGTGTTAGCGTTTCAAATTTTACCTTAAATATGTCGTTTTGACATACAAACCAACATAAGGCTTTTTGCAGATTTTCTGCAATGGGGTCAGGCGCTGGTAGTACCTGGGCTAGGTAGCTTATTTTGCCTAGGATGCAGGTGGTTATCATTCTTGATTTTTGGACCATGTTGAGGCTTCTGAAACTGTGCGCTCTCAGGATTGCTCTTACTTTATTTAAGGTATTTCTCCAGTTGTTTGTGGACATTTTTTTCGGGTTTTCCTCGAGTATTATTCCTAGGGATATATGTTTCGTAACTTCGTGACCCAGAAGATTTTTCCCCGTGCCTGTGAGTCCTTTACCAATGTGAAGTAGTGCGGACTTGTTAACGTTTACTCTTGCGTTTGTTGCTCGCTGGAAGAGTTTAATGGCGTTTGTGATTTTATTCAAGTCGTCCTGTGAAGTGACATAAAAGCCCACGTCATCTGCGTATGCTCGGCAGCTTACTCGTTTTCCGTCGAAAAGGTATCCATTGATGGTTTTGTCTATATGTCTTAGCAGAGGTTCTATTGAGATGCTAAAAAGTATCATTGACAGAGGGCATCCTTGTCTTACGGATCGCGTTATTCTGAAGGATCTGGTCAATGTGCCGTTGATTAGGAGTTTGGAGGAAACATTAGTTATTATTTTTTCCACCGCTGTAGTGAAACTTACACCTAAACCAAATTTTCTTAAGGCTTTTAGCAGAAACTGGTGATTCACGCGGTCATAGGCTTTTTCTAGGTCAGCAAAATAGATTGCTGCGCGGGATTTTTTTTCAGCGGCAATGGAGATTATATCTCTATATTCGTTCGTGGCTTGGATTATGCCTCGTCCTGGTATGGGGCCTGATTGATAACTACCGAGAATCCTACTTAAAAACGGTTCTAGTCTTTTCTTTAACATTCTGGTTAATATTTTGAAATCTGAGTTTAGTAGTGTAATTGGTCTCAGGTGTCTCACCTCTTTGCTTTTGCCGCTCTTTGGTAAGAGTACGATTATCCCTTCACTGAAAACTTGGGGTATAATCCCGTTCGACCATCCAGACTGGGGTTTTCCGTGGATTTCCTCAGTCACTCAAGGTGAATGTCAGGATGGTTCCCTACAAGGCCATGGCTGACATCTATCCCCATTCCCTCTCCTACTGAAAATGGCCCCATAGACAATCCAACAGCTCGCCTCCCAGACTTTAACTGGGAGAAATGAAACAAAAAGAAACAAGTCTACCAGTTGGTCCAAGCCTAATGAAAATCGAATTCGTCCTCTTACCTATCATTTGGAAAGACGGGGGTAAAATCTGACTGTGGTTTACCGCAGTTATTCCTTTAGAAAGCCACGAGAACCTCCTGCAGACCGCATCCCCGGCTTCATTTGGGATAGTTAAAATTTATGTACATAAAGAGACCAGTTACAATTATATGTATGATTTACATCCCAGCAAGGAGTGCGGAACCAGAATAACAAATGATATGATTTCGCGTGAGTTCGCCAGCAGGCTGGCGGGACCTGGACAACTGGCGGCTCGCGTTTGCCTATCGACCGCGCTGCCCGCGGTGTAGGCTTCTGTTACGTGGCGCGGGACTGTCCAATCACACGGCCCGCACGACTAATGCTGTTAGCGCACGACTCCGTAATCCCAGCGCTCCCGGAGCCACGTCACACCACCAGCTCTTCCGACTCCACAAACGTCACACACACGGCCACTGCAACTACCTGGCGCGTTTTTAATTAACTTATTTAATTTATTAATGGCGGCTGCGTAGCTCAGACGGTGGAGCGCCCGACGCGGACCGGACGATGGGTCTGAGGATTTTCGTCGGAGCTAAGACGTCCGGAACTATCATCACCCTACAGTCCAATGAGAACTGTGTAGGAACCCCACGCCAGACAGATCAACTGGAGCGTGGCGCCGATCCAGTGACCTACACCTCTAGGGCTCAAAGTCAATCAAGTGTACAGAGTTCTGAATCCTGCGAAAAAAAATCAACAATGAGCTAACAGAATCCAGTAGGGGGGGGAAAAATAATAATTGACTATAAGTTGATTATGACCTTCAAGTATCTACAGAGCAGAGTTCACAAAGTAATTTTTTTTTCTTTTTGCTTGTGGCTTTACGTCTTGTCTATGTCGAAGTCATTATAGGAGGGAACGGATGGGGGCATGTAACGGGAATGAATTTGTCCATGGTTTTCTGAAGAATGCATCCAGTCATTCACCTGGAGTGATTTGGGGAAACCATGGAAAATCCAAATCTAGATACCCGGACGGGGATTCGAACCTGCGTCCTCACGAATGCGGGGTCAGAGAGTTACAACTCACCCAACACGCTAGGTGTAATTATTTGTATGACGAATGTTTGAACTAAATATAATGAGGGTACTGTAAATTATGAAACATATTCCATAGCTTTTATCTACTCTCAAACATATCAGTCGATTTTTATTTATTTAAACCATGTATTGAAATTGAACAATCAACAAAGGCAAACATGGGTTGTGAAAAGCACGAGATACTATTGCAATTTTCACAGTGCACCATGAAATTAGAATTGTTATAGAATATCAGATACGTACTCTTGACTTCAGACAGCAGATTATTTCCCAAGAGTGGTGAGTCATCGTTGAGTGTTTAGCGCCAAGGCAACGGTTCGCCAGCTCAATCGTCAGGCGGTATCTGATTAAAGTTGACAGCTCAGATGAACGTCGGAAATCTTTTCATACAGCACGGTAGCTGGTGATTTAGTGTCTTGACTCCAGCCGTCTGCAGCTCATCTGTGGCATTTCCTGAATGGAAATGTATCTATTAAAACACTTACATTCGCTTGTCGATTATAACTTGGATTTTCTCCATATCGAAAATCGTGTCACACTCACTTGTCGTTTATTATGACCTTTCGACACAAATATGAACCGCACTTATCGAAGACCCTCTTTCGCTTCAAAAAGTTGAGAATTGATCGCCGCTGCTTATATTTTTGCTTATGCCTTTACGCCTCGTCTCGTTATTAGAGGCGGGAAAGGATGGGAGCAAGGAACTAGAGGGAATCCGGACATGGTCTTTGGAAGGAACCATCCCGCCTGTAGCGATTTCCGGACACAATGGAAAACCTAAATCTGGTTGAGCTAATGGGGATTCGAGCCCGTGATCTTCCGAATCAATGCTAAGCTGGTATACAGCTACGTGTCCAACAAACTACTGGTTCTTCACCACATTTATTGACATGTTTGAAATCTACAAACATTTATTGATGTGAAGATGCTGCAGGTGTCTGTACTATAAACAAACAATCAGAAATTTTCCGGAATGTGCTCGCAGTGCTAATGGAAAAACAGCGAACCGGAGTGAATTGCTAACCTGGCTCCAGAGCCGCTTGTGCAACTAACCGTCGGAGAGCAACAGTTTGGGAGTAAAGAGTTCAAAGAAAGTTACTCGCCAGAGAACTCACTGATAAGTGTCAAACTATATTTACAAATGCTGTATATGGCTTTATATGATATTATGCCAAATTAAAATATGAACTGAATGAATCAGTGAAGCATATTATAGACTGTAAAATGATTTTAGAAATGCCATATTATATTGCAAGTGTGGCAACAAAACTGGGTATGTTAAATAAAGAAATCAACTGATAATTAACGAAAAAATTTATCTAATTTTAGAATTATGAAGGAGAGACAAATTTAGACAGGCATAGTATTGGATGATACGATAATAGAAGACGCAGTAGAAGGAAAGAATTGTGGAAGCAGAAAATAAGTAACAATAATGAAAAGAAGTTGGGAAAAAATTACTCCTATATACGAACGGAAAGAGAAAATCTTTAAAAAAAAATTAGTGTAAATACCGTTAAAGAATAAATAATAATTATCGTGGAGGTAGCTGATTATAAATGAATGAGAATACTGTGAGGCCAGCAATGCGCCTATTCTCACAATGTACAATCTATGTCGTAATGTGACAAAGAGAAGTGCTTCACTGCCATTTATCCGTGGAAGATTACTTTTAGCCTAAATAGATCGTGGTTATTGCCGACAGAAATCCAAGATGCAGTCAACAGATATACAAATTTGATATCCTCCACACACATGTATCACAAAATCAGACAGACGCGGTAGTTTGGTCTGATTTCAGGTTAACTTTCCAGTCTGCCAAAATAAATGTGTCAGTAGGAAGGTGAAATTTGGGACGAATAGAAACCATAAGATTGCTTTTTCTTTCCAGCTTTACGCCTCGTTGACATCGAAGTCATCAGAGGCGGAAAAGGACGGTAGGTCAAAAACGGGAACGTATTCTGCCGTTTCCTTCTGAAGGAATCATCAAACCATTGTCTTGGAGTGATTTCGGGTAATCATGGAAAACCAAAGTCTGGATAGTAGACGAGGATTCGAAGTCGCGTCCTACCGAATGCTTGGCCAGAGCGTTATTGGTTACCCACCAGGTTCGGTCATAACATACCATAAAGAGTACGAAAATGCGTTGTGTAATGTCATGTTGTTGTTTTATTCATATTTTTGTTTATCATATTGAGATTTAAAGACTGATTTACGATTGATAGATGATTATCTCCTTTGACCAATGAATCAGTCGTGGTAGCTGATATAACGGCCCTCAGACACAAACGTTTATGAAATTGTATTTTAATAGTTGTGTATAACAAGCTGGGAGTTGATTAATTATGTTTTGTATAGTTTTAGTGTAATTAATTGTTAATTTGTCTAAATGACCATTACTTTATGGAATAAAACTATGTAAAATGCTATGTAATATGTTCAAGGACAGTATTACGAATGAAATATTAATTAATAATTTGTAATTGTTAAGTGTTGATGTGAACCACGATATTTAGAAGAAAATTCTGAGTGGTTTGGATTGATTTATGCAGAGAGTTTTGTGTGTTAATATCAGTAAATATCCTACATTTTAATTTCCATGTATTTCACGATGGTTGCGAGTGATTTTGTACTAATTCTGATTGTTTTTGTATGTATTTAATTGTTTAAGTATTGTTAGAATTCTAAAAATGTCGGTTGGAGCTCTTTGAATAATTCTGGGTGTAAAGTGTCTGTTTAAGCGCGCAGATATGGCGAATAGAGAAAGTTTTCAGTCAGTAGTTTTCTGAAATGTGAGAATTTAATCGCTGGAACTTAGTATCTTTGGATCGAAACGATGTTGTGTAATGTTACTCGTATTATACAGCCCTCGTGAGAATAAACAAAGTAGAAAGTGATTATTCTGACTAGTTATTTCATACAACCGTATACCGATCACTATCCTAGGGAAAGTTGTACCTCCGTGGCAGTTTTCTTGGGAAACTTTTACTGGCTTTGTTTTCGCTTGGCTTCCCCATTGAAGGGAGGGTAAGTACATGCTTATGTTACTGTTTTGTGGGGATGACTGTGAACTATGTGTGTGTGTTCAGTGTCTTATTTGAGTTATGAACCAGTGAAAGATGAAGCATGAAAGAAACTCGATGACGGCCTTTTCAGGGATACCTCCAAGCTTAACGTCCCTATTCGACAGACGAAACACTATCAGCAGTGCGATATACCCTCACACCATACGAACTGCGAAGATGTTTCGGGCCATCAGGTGGTCAGGAATTGTGCACCACTACCCATCTTATCCTTCCGGTCAAGTACTGAAGACGAAATTTCTTCCACAACCGGAACTCGAAACAACTGAATCCGTGTCACCACCGGACACCATCGCGACGCTCAAAATGTAGTCAACGAAAAAAAGGAATAACGCTATGTCGACCCGCAACAGTGGCGGTGACGGCAGTGGTGAAACTCAATTAGCCTGCAGCCTCGTGTTACTTTCGAACGGGCGACAATTACCTGGTTGCGCGGCCGCTGGCGCTGCACAGTGTTGCAGTGCTATTAGGGGCGCGCCGTGTCGCCAGCTGCTCCCCTGAGACGAGGCGCAAACATAAACGGCCTCGGTACGCGCCGTTCATGCAAATGGACGCCAATATCGCGTCCTAAGCGGGCCTGCTTTCTCCAGCCAAGCAACGCTCCGAACAAACATTGGAGCTCGTTCAAATAATAAGTTCAATTTAAGGTCTAATGACCCCGCGCACCGGACGCCCTGATTTCGGTTCTTACAAAGTTTCCTGTGCACGCGTTTTCCCTTGTTTTGAGTGTGCGTGATGATTGTCCGTACATATGCTTACGAATTATTTATTTTTGGTTTTACGTTTTCATTTTTTCGCCTAACAAACATTTGCTATAATTTGAATTTCTTGTTTCTGGATTACAATATCTGGTACTCATCCAACACCTTAACTCCTAAAAAATCCTTATCTTAACATCATTAAATATTTAATATATACTTTTTTCCCAATAATTCATTCAACTTTCCTTGAATCAACAAATATAAAAATTATTTTTGTATCGCACATCAGATATATCATATACAATTAATAGTTATCTGCTACTGACATTCAATATTCAAAGCTCATACACCACTGCTTTCCCTATGTACCCTTAGGCCATATACATTTAATTAACAATTATTCACAAACCTTTTAAGGGGAGAAACAATTTCATTTCAAGCTTCTTCTCTTAAAGCCTCCTCTTCAATACAAATCGTCGCAAGTTCGTTGTTCCATGAAGCCATTCTTTTTCATATCTTCTCTTCATTGGTCTGCCAAAGATACTCCAGACCGGCACTATCAATTTCTTTGATACTCAAACAAATTTTCAAGGTTAATATTATACTCTATGTCCTTACTGCTATACAAATATACTTACAAACAGGAACATAATTTCTAATAAGGACTATGTATCTTATCGAGTTTTCCACCGGGATAGCTTATCAATTTTAGGCGACGTTTCGGAGCCTGCCTCACGCTCCATCTTCCAGACAGAAGCAGGCTTCGAAACGTCACCCCACATTGACGCGCTATCCCGGTGGAAAGCTCGAGAAGATTTAACGCAACTGACTCACCGAGAAAGCTTACATTCGTTCAAGGACTATGTAACTTTCACCTGCAATCACCTACGTGAATGTTGGGACTGTATCTGACTTCCGCTTCATAAGCTACTCATTTCACCAAAGTAGAGTTATCACACATGTCACAAATTTCATGTGTCGCAGACAGTTGATAAAACTTGAATCCACCAATTAAAATATACCACCAATCCATCACTAAAGCTGGCGTAGTGATTGAAGTTTCACGTCGAATTCATGATATTTCCATGTCTCTAAAGTTGCCACTTCATTCGTGATTGAAATTCGCTGCTTAAATGAAACAAACTTACTGGCTGGTAACACTATAAACAGGTACTAACCATTATCAGTGGCTTAGCAACCACCGTGATGTTTTATTTGTTTCAAGTGATGTAATAGGCTTTGTTACAACAGAAAACGTAAGATGGTTTCAGATTTGTAAAAAGTTGAAAGACAGTTTACTCAGGCAACGAAGACAGATCTATAAGTTTATAAGTGGAGTAAAACTTTCGAAGATGGTCTACTTTTTAAAATGATCTGCAGTCTCTAGGTGCGAAAATTCTGACAAAAAAAATTGTCTTGGAGGAGAATGTAAGTTACGTTAGGAACCGGAACGATGGAAAACCGAAATTTGGATCACCGCACTCGGATTAGAACTCTCGTCCTCCCAAACCTCAGTTCCGGGTATTATCGCGCACCCTCCGCACTCGGTTGCTTTGTACAAATTATGTGGCCATTCTAAGTTCTTATATTTTCCATAGATATTCTCCTAATCCTCTCTTATATCTCTCTCTTTCATTTTGTAATCTTCTGTAGAAATTCCTGTGTTTTATCCTAAGTACCATATTATTACTTTTCTTCGTTAGAGTCGCTAAGATGTAACTTTACAGTCACGATAATTACAGAAAAATGTAGTTACGTGAAATAAGCTAATGCAAACTTGTAGCAAAGAAATAATCATTGATTTTTGTTCAAATTTCTTCTAACATTTAAATAGCATTGCTAATGATCCTGTAATTCCTATTTTACATTCAGATTAACATTGCTTCTTGTTCTTTTAATCATTTTTTACATTTTTCTCACAACTCTCTCCACTTTATACTACCTAAATTGCTATAACTTCACTGAAATTTAAATTTCAGGAGTATGCTCTGCGGAGGCGGCGCTGACAACATTAGTCTCTGGTTTCAAAGTTACGACATCTGCTCAAAATGAAATCGGTGACACAATAATTATCCACGTTAAGTTTAAATATAAGGTGTTTCTTTATATATTCCGCGCGAACTGTGTTTCGAAGATTAGTTTGACGAATTTTCCCAGACATGTAATGTGTTTGAAAACTTTTATAATTTTAAATTATTCGTCTGTCTCCAAAAAAAAAAAAAAAAAAAAAAAAAAAAAAAAAAAAAAAAAATTTATGAACTCATATACACTATTAAACAGGTATTTTAATACAGCTTCAAATTTATCAGTTACTGTTCACCAAAATTAAAAACATTTAATTTTTTTAATCAATGGTTTTAGATGTTTACTGCTGTTTATCATATAATAAATTGCTTACTCAAAATTTTGGCCAACCTTTTCATACATATCGTTCCAGTTGTCTTTATATTTAATCAAATTTCTTCCTTCATGTGCTAAATTTAATCCAAGTTTCTTCTTATTCTTCCTACACCGATCTTTATAATTTTTCATACTCCTTCCATTATCCTTTCTCCTCTATTCATATTTTTAAAATCTTTTTTTATTTTTTGCATTTTGCATTTTGATCACACTTATGTCCGATTCATATTACATACATTGCTATAACTTCGATGAAACAACTCCAAAGAATCTGCTCTGCGGATTCGTCACTGACAGCATTAGTCTCTGGTTTCAAAGATATGTCATCTGTATAAACTGCTCTCGGGTGACTAGCCGAGTCAAGAGTGCGTTGCTACACGATATTTCGGCAACGCACTCTTGACTCGGCTAGTCACCCGAGAGCAGTTTATACATTTTCAACGCCGAGAAAGACTTCGTTCTTATATATGTCATCTGCTCAAATGCAACTGGTGACACAAGAATTATCCACGATTAATTTAAATATAAGGTGTTTCCCGATAAGGACCTCATGAAAAATTGTGCCTGGCAGCTTAGAGTGAATCATAGAACTGGGAGGACTGAAGCCTAGTCATCGGTAGAACCAGAGTTGGTAGATGTGAAGCATTTAAACTAACGGGAGGAGTGTTGTTAACAATATGCGAAACGTGTACCTTGTGTTCTGTATCATATACGTATTTTTGTTTGTGAAATTAACAGTTTATGAGGCAGAGGTGATTGCGGGAATCCACCTAAACCCGCAGGTATATCGGTAGAGGGATTTCAAGCTAAGCCCACTGTACATTCCGGATCCAGTGTAGTAACGCTTTAACGCTCGCAGCTACACTGGTGGCTATATTGAATGTATCGGCCAGCCAGGACCACGTTAAGCCTATGTTAGGCTTGAATTTGCTGTGGATGTATACACATCAGTGTTACAACTAGGGCTATTTGCCCAATAGGGGACCTACAGTTTAACGTGGAATCCGAATCATGGAAGCGTTCTGGTGCAGATCACATTACACAGCAAGCTGTGCCAGCGGTGAAGGTCGGTTTAAGGTCTTATGAAAATCCCCGCCGAGACAGGGATTCGAACCGGGGACCTTTCGATCTTCAGTCAGATGCCTTAACAACTGAGTGGTGGCTGCATTATTATAACAGTATTCTGTACCCTGATCAATATTTCAGTCAGTGAAGAAATATTGAAGTTATATGTGAATGGAGATTTCCTGTTGTATAAATGCAACACAGTTTTCACGGGATTGTACCCGGATGTTTTCTTTAAACGATGATAGCATTTCTACGAGCTTCGCGTTGCATGTGGTCGCCGGTTCGAGTCCGAACAAGGGCATGGGTGGTTTTAACTAAATGTTGTGTTCGCCTTGTGTCGTCCTTAAAAAAGAGAGAAAATAATCAGACTGATATTAAATACATACATTGTAAGAGAAACAAACACATTGAGCGGGCTGTATGACTAACACGGCCAATTTCCATCCACAAAAAAAAAAAAAAAAAAAAAAAAAAAAAAAAAAATCGACGACGTCCCCTATTGTGTCTTTATCAGGTCTCTTGCTAACGAAGAATCTACAAGATCACTGCGAAACTTGCAGATTATTCGTTAGCAAGAGACCTGATAAAGACAACAGAGGACGTCGTAGAAACATTGTCATTGTTTAAAGAAAATATCCGTGTGCAATTCTGTGCAAACTATGTCGCAAATATTATTCTTATATTTACATTTCGTAGTTGTGGTAAAGAAGCATTAACCGACTGGAATTGAAGCCAGTGCTTGGCAACGGACGAGGTCTTAAATTATTAATTTCCGCGTCAGCTGGATTTGTTGACCCGGGAACACGGGAGGGCAGCCACGTTAAAAATTCTGACCGTGTTTCTGGCAGCACCTGCGGATCGTTTAGCCGCGTGTTTGCTACAGCTCTTTACATAAACTGGTATGTGTGCGCGTGTGAGTGGCCGGCCACATCAAATGCACTCCCCGGTAAACACACACGCACACCTTTTGAAATTCATAGCGACGGCAGTGCCTGGAGGTCAGCACCCAGTCGCTCTGCCTCGGCGGTGTGTGGTCGGTTGCGGATGTGCCAGGGTGTTTGCCCTGCAAATGTTGGCGCCGCGCGATATGACGGTTACCGGCCACGCCTCCCGCATTGATCGCCGCTCGCGGTGACCTTAAAACGTCGCGCGCACTGCACCCTGCTGGGAGGTCTCGCTTCGAAGCCCGGACCCGTCTGCTGGCTGTCTGAAAGGCTTCGGGAAACACAGTTCCCTCACACTTAGAGCTTATTGGTGAACCAGCGTAAGGGACAGTGCACAAACTACGTGGATCGGTCCAGGGGGGGGGGAGGAAGGGTTGGCTTGGGAAGGCTACGCTGGGCTACGTGGGGTGAGGGGGGGGGGGGGTTCCGAGTCAGCCAACATAGCTTTCCTTTCATAACATTTTTCACAGTTAAAATGAGGAATTGAACTCACAACAGCATGTGAATATTTATTTCCCTCAGTTAATTATCTCCGTATGTAATTTAAAATAGTCTGACAAGAGAAAACAGTACAAAATGTCTTCTGGAATCAAAAGGGGAAAAAAGCTACGTCCTACGTGGGGGGCGGGGGGGGGGGAGGGTAGAGGCAAAAGTCACGTAGGGCTACGTGGGGGGGTAGGGGGGTTCACAGGAGGTCAAAATGGTGCTACGTGGTTTATGGACGCTCCCTAACCCCGTGACTGTTTGTTGGTATCGTCGCGGTCTAGAACAGTTCCAGTTTTTACGGTCAAAGAGTATGACAGCTCAATCTGATCTGACCAAATACAGGGTGAATTAAATCTCTTGAGAGTAAAGAACTGAAGTATTAATAGATGTTTTAAACATGAACAGGGACGATTACGCTATCGAATAATTGTTTCAAAGGTCGCAGACTCAAACTTACTGAAATACAAACTTTACTTGTATGTGACCTTTAAAAGTACACTCTGCAAAATTTGAAGAATTTCTATTTGCATCGAAAGCATCATGTCTTTTATTTTTATTATTGAGACTCGGAAAACATTCGTAATTTAATATTTGGTTGTAGTGTCTTTAACGTCCAGAGAACTTAACACAGACTCCAGATTATTAAACAGTTGAGCAACTGCGAAGAAATGAATTACCAGGATACTCGATTCGGTAACATATTTGGCCTGATGTGCTCTTTAAATAACCAAATAACTCACATACAGCGTTAATGGATAAAGACCAAAACAAAAGTGGTAAGTAAAATAGGAAAAAGCAAATAAACCGCAATGTATAAACTTTGGTCAAGCAGCAACATTAGCGAAAATTTTAATCAAAATAAAATTTAGCCTAGGCCGGAATGACAAGTGGCATTCGTGATTACAGCAGAGACCATGAGTAATTCAAGTTTTATATTTTTTTGTATGTGGTTTCATTAGCGACATGTTATTGAAAAACAGTTCCATACTTTTTCAGCTGTAAAACATCGATATTTTTTTAACTATAAAATGCTGCGAAACGCAAGCTTAATTAATATATTATGCAATTAATTTAGTAGAAGTCGCATGTCTATTAAATTGTGGACATAACCTGGAAATTTTCCTAATGATATCTCTGGCCATTGTTAATTTGTGAGGAAAGCCTGACGCGCTGTCACCATTATCCAGCCAATAGCTATCTAGGTGAGTGAGCCTAGAAAATCATATAATAGATACTTTTAGTTTTTTGTTTGTGTGTTTTATATTTATTAACATGCTGTTTAATTAATGTTTGGCGAGAAATATTGTAAATTGTTGTATTCAGTATTTCGAAGGCAGTGCGTGTATTTGAGTGCCTTTAAACAGTAAACTGCGAGTGAGAATATCTTTGTCGGAGCCACGTGAGGTGCGCCTCGCTAGTATTGTTGTTTGGGGGCGAGAGAGAGAAAAATGTGGTGTGTGCTCTGAGTGACGCATGGAAAATCATTGAATTGCGTAGTTAATCAAGAACAATAAGATGGACATTTTGTTGGAACAATGTAATTTATTAAGTGTATGGTGGAAGAAATTTGTGACGGACGATATATACGCTAATGAAAGCTAACATTGTTCTTTGTGTGTCATATGGGAACATGGACGTACGACTACGTGAAGTTCTGTGAAATCAACGTGAACTATGAGAGAAAATGGTATAGATGGATCAAGATAAGATAAATTAACTAGTTTGTCTTCCACATTACAGAATGAGCTAACGGTCAGAAACATCAAGTGAACGTTCTGGCCTCGCATTCGGGAGGGCGGGGGTTCGAATCTCCGTCCAGGCATACAGATTTGGGTTTTCCATGGCTTCCCCAAATCACTCCAGGCGAATGCCAGGATCCTTCCTTCAAAAAGGGCATGGCCGAATTCCTTCCCTTTCTTTGTCCCCATTCCCATCCCGCCTCTAATGACCTTAGCCGTTGACGAGGCGTAAAGCAATATGAAAAAAAGAAGCATCAAGACAAGTTTCTTGGTTTTTGGGGACAAGAAGATACTCATATGTTTTTTTCCGTGGCGGAGCCAAACAGAGTTCCTTATATGTGGCTTTCCGTGACGGAGACGTACAGAATTATCACAGTATGTTTTTGGGTATCTTCAAAGGTTTCCAAATGGAGTTTAATTGCACCAGATGAGTTAGTACCATTATCCACAGAATTCACAAAATTATTACAGTATAATCTGATGGAGCAGTGGAAAGATTTCTTCATCAGAACACTGTTATCTAAATCTGTTATACACTGAAATCATCTTACTTATACTTCTAACTCCCGTCAGAATGGACAGAAATTCTTCAATTTTTTCATAATTTTTAAAACCTTTGTGTCAAATACAGATCGGCTCGTATTTCAGCCAGATGGAGTTACTAGCTGCGACCCTGAAAAGGTTACTTTCTCATCACGACCTAAAACATTTACATCTCTGTTGTTACTGCCAGGATGTAACGTCTGCTATTCCGCATTGATAACTTCTCATTTTTCAGTGAATGTTTTGTTCATATCGTCCTTAGAAATTCTAATAGAGACCAAACTCGAGAAATAGATTAGCTTCTGTCTTAAATCAATTTCGACACATTTCAACAGGAAAAATCAGGTCAGTATACGATATTGAATTCGTGACCTGGAAAGTATTCTATACCTAATAACTGGATATTGTGGGCCATTTCCTCAATTGCATGTTAATCAATTTTTTATAAAGGTGAATAACACGCCATTGTATTTGAATTTTTTGTTTTATTTTGGTGTCGTACGCGTTTCGCTCTATTTCAAAAGCTTCATCAGCTACATCTGTTAGATATTCAAATGAATAAACATCTAACAGATGTAGCTGATGATGATCTTGAAATAGAGTGAAACGCGTACGACACCAAAATAAAACAAAAAATTCAATTGCATTGGCGTGTTATTCACCTTTATAAAAAATTGATATTCTGTACCTGTTTAAATACCAAAAACACGGTATCAGGCTCTCACCTAATTGTTTAAATATTTACTTCCGTTACAGAGCTCTTAGATTCATAGTTTATAGCCATAGCCCCGATAATATTTATTTCTCATAACTTTTATATTTACTTTGTGGCGAGTATTTTTACCCACAATTGTTTGACAGGTGTTTAGTTTTGATACAGTTTGTGTTTATACTGTTGCTTTTAAACTCAGTAATGTTCGAGATTTAGTTATTCATAAGAGCACAAGTAATACCTCGCATCAGCATTAGGCTATTCTTTATTCTTAGAAGTGTACAGTGGAATGAATACAGCATTAAATTACTGCTCAGAATCGCTTAAACAATATTCTTAATTAAAGAATTACAACAAACATTTCATACATTGTACTGATTTTTTAAATATTGCAGTTCATTTGAAACACTTCCATCTCTCAAAATACTACACATTGATAGGAAAAGTGTAAATTTTTATTTATTTATCGCTTTATGCCTTATAGACATCGAGGTCATTAGAGGAGGGATAGGAGTGGGGACTAAGAACGGGAAGAAATTCGGCCATGTAGTTTTTAAGGAACCACCCCTGCATTCACCTGGAGTGATTTGGGAAAACTATGGAAAACCCAAATCTAGATGACCAGGCGGGGATTTGAACCGGCGTCCTCCCGAATGCGATGCCAGAAAAAAATACACACATCTACGGTTAATCAACAAAAATATCTCTCAGATACAAATGTACTTAGTTCATTGGACAGCAGTCAGTAAGAAACTCGCATTAGAACTGAAATGGAAGTAATTTTTTCGGCTGTTTCAGTTCATAAAAAATTTGAGACAGACGTTTCTTGAAGGCACCAGCATCGTCCGTCCGACTACACAACTTTCCCGTCTGTTTTCTGCCCGCTCTTTGTTACTGGAACACCGATCGCACTCCCTGCGTCGGAGCTCAGGTTTCTCCGTAACATTCTCCCTGTCTGACTCTCGCAGAGTGAAAGTCAAAGTTAAGGTCTCCCCTTCCCCCGCCCCCCACTCTCCTCCATCCTCGTCGAATATCTGAGAAATGATAGCGCAAGTTGTTGGAAAACTGTGGAATTGATGGTAGGCACATACAAATAGCACACGTGAATCACTTTTTAAAAACACACACTGTTCAATATTCAGACATAGCACTGTTAGTTTTTTATTAGTATTTACTTATGGTTGTATGTGAAATGATAAGATACATTGAACATTTTATACATAATCACTGTTCTATGAATGTTCTTTTTTATGCGACTTCGTATTTTCTACGTAGCTACAGTAATTACAATTATCTTTCCATGATATTTCGGCCCCATTGGCTTAAGGTTTTTTTTAAAAAAAAATTCAATTAAATTGCAATGGAGCGCACGCTGCAGAAGCAATTTCCCCACACATCCATTTTCCCCCTTTCCTGTACCCAGCTACACATTTTCAACGATTTTCGTAAATTATTTATCATTTGTCTTGGTAAATTATTCCAACCCCTTACCTGAGAGAGAAAATCTTCGCACACCCTTGTGCCTGAAATCGAATGCCAGCTTGTGGTCGTGGTCATCTGTTGCCTTCTATGCATTACTTTTAAGTCTCACTCATGGTGTCTGGCTTCTGACACAGGATTTGCTGCTTCTTTTTTTTTTTTTTTTTTGTTTATTACTTTCCTATTTATTGGTTACAAAAATTCAGAGATGTATGGTACTAGGTATAAAGGTATCAATGCCAGGTACAATATACAATACACAAATCAAAGTGTGGTGCAAATACAAAGATTTAAGATACAGACTTCTTGGATGTGAAATACGAAGATACATGCTTCTGTTAAATTCATCATTCACACTGTTCACTTCTTGTGGGCTAGCAGCGTGGTCGTTCGGTGAGTTTTGTTTTCTTCGGCAGCTGTCTTCTCCTGCGCTCTTCCGGGTTGGCGCCCTGTGTGCGTTGTTACGGAATGCTTGGGTGTCCGCCCATTACGAGGGACTGCAGTGCGTTGCCGTATGAGCTGGCGTAACGGGGAGAAGTGGTCGCCTTAGCGAATTCTCTCTCCATGTAGGAGATGTAATTGCTGTATTCTTTGTCGTGGTGTTGACAAACATATAGTACTGTATGGCCTAGTAGCCATGTTGCGGCATTTTGTTTCCGTGATGGTTTTCGGATCTTATCGGGTCTGAGGATTTCCTGTATTGAAATTGTGGTTCCGTCCAGCTGTGCTAACTTGTATTTCAGCCATATCCAAATGCGCTGTGTTTCGCCGCACGAGAAGCGGTGCAAAAGGGTGTCTGTGTTGCCGCATTTGTGGCACCTGTCAGTTGCCGAGAGATGAATCCGAAAAAGTTTTTCGTTTGTCGGTATTAGTTCGTTGGTTGTTTTATACCATGCGGACATTACCTCGGATGGAAGGTTTTTGTTAAAGATGGTTCGCCAAACTTGGGGCCAGTTAGTGCTCGGATACTTTAATTCAATGTTGTTTCTTTCGGCCATTGTTGAAAGTCTAATATAGATGTCCCTTGTTGTTTTGGGTGGCGGAGGGTCTAAGCTCGTTTCGAAATAACTTTTTTCTAGAAAATAGATTCTGAGCTGGTTTAAGTTCTTCCCTATGTTTCCTATGTGGACTGGGGCTTTCGTGCATTGTGGTTTGTAGTGCCTCATAACTGAAGTTGTGAAACTGGAGTCCTTGTCTTTCAGCTTGTCTATTGCGTGTATCAGTAAAGCTTTGCACCTGGCCTTTACATTGATGACGTCCAGGCCTCCCTTTATTTTTGGTCGTGTTAGCGTTTCAAATTTTACCTTAAATATGTCGTTTTGACATACAAACCAACATAAGGCTTTTTGCAGATTTTCCGCAATGGGGTCAGGCGCTGGTAATACTTGGGCTAGGTAGCTTATTTTGCCTAGGATGCAGGTGGTTATCATTCTTGATTTTTGGACCATGTTGAGGCTTCTGAAACTGTGTGCTCTCAAAATTGCTCTTACTTTATTTAAGGTATTTCTCCAGTTGTTTGTGGACATTTTTTTCGGGTTTTCCTCGAGTATTATTCCTAGGGATGTGTGTTTCGTAACTTCGTGACCCAGAAGATTTTTCCCCGGACCTGTGAGTCCTTTACCAATGTGAAGTAGTGCGGACTTGTTAACGTTTACTCTTGCGTTTGTTGCTCGCTGGAAGAGTTTAATGGCGTTTGTGATTTTATTCAAGTCGTCCTGTGAAGTGACATAAAAGCCCACGTCATCTGCGTATGCTCGACAGCTTACTCGTTTTCCGTCGAAAAGGTATCCATTGATGGTTTTGTCTATATGTCTCAGCAGAGGTTCTATTGAGATGCTAAAAAGTATCATTGACAGAGGGCATCCTTGTCTTACGGATCGCGTTATTCTGAATGATCTGGTCAATGTGCCGTTGATTAGGAGTTTGGAGGAAACATTAGTTATTATTTTTTCCACCGCTGTAGTGAAACTTACACCTAAACCAAATTTTCTTAAGGCTTTTAGCAGAAACTGGTGATTCACGCGGTCATAGGCTTTTTCTAAGTCAGCAAAATAGATTGCTGCGCGGGATTTTTTTTCAGCGGCAATGGAGATTATATCTCTATATTCGTTCGTGGCTTGGATTATGCCTCGTCCTGGTATGGGGCCTGATTGATAACTACCGAGAATCCTACTTAAAAACGGTTCTAGTCTTTTCTTTAACATTCTGGTTAATATTTTGAAATCTGAGTTTAGTAGTGTAATTGGTCTCAGGTGTCTCACCTCTTTGCTTTTGCCTCTCTTTGGTAAGAGCACGATTATCCCTTCACTGAAAACTTGGGGTATAATGCTGATCCTCCATATGTCATTCATCGCTTGGAGTAGTTTCCTGTTTATCAGAGGCCAAAACATGGAATAAAATTCAACTGGTATTCCATCAGGCCCGGGTGATCTTTTTCTTGCTGCCTTCCTGATTGAGACTTCCATCTCTTCAGGGTCAAAATCTCTGGAGAGGTTTTCCCTTTCAATGTCGGAGATAACACTGTTAATGGGTTCTAAAAAACTGTTGGGCTGCTCTTTCATCATTTCCTTCCTCTGTGTAGAGGTCTGAAAAATACGAGAGTGCGGCATTGACGATTTCCCCTTGAGTTCTTAACGTATCGCCGTTGTTGTTCTTTATCTCCGTGATCAAGGTCTGATCTCTTTTTTCTGGGCTCTCGTTAAATGATATAGAGAAGCAGTTTCTTCTTCTACTATATTTTTAGGCTTTGATTGTAACAATAGACTGTTTGTGCTGTTTTCCTTAAGCCTAGTTATTTTTGCCTTGTATTTTTTAATCAGTGCGAAGGTGGATGGGTTTGGGTTCGTGTCTGCGTACAGTTCTCGTAGGCATCTGTAGTAGAATTCGATAGTCTCGTTCTGCCAGTATCTTTTCCGTTTTGAGTAGAGTATTATTGTTTTGCGGAGATATGGTTTTGCTTTGAGTAGCCACCATTCCAAGCTATTTCTATATTGATGGCAATGTTGCAAGCAGGATTGCCAGGCGCTATGGATAAGGGTTTTAAGCTCTGCGTCGTTTAGTAATGAAGTATTCATTTTCCAATACCCTTTATTCCTCCTTACTGACTGAGGCGGCATTTTTATGTGACACAGGTAACTGCAGTGATCTGAGAAGTTTATAGGAGCTATGTCAGTGCTACATATTTCACTTGCTAAGTTACTGGTTACGTATATTCGATCTAGCCTACTGCCTGATGAGCTGGTGATATATGTGAATTTCTGGAGATCTCCCTGGGTTTGTCTGAATGAGTCCACGAGGTGTAACCCGTTAATCAAGTTTTCTAGTTCAGGGCATCTGTTGAAATTCGGGTGTTGGTCTCTGGGGTGAGTGACGCAATTAAAGTCTCCACCCATTATGATTTTTGTCGGATTATTCCTGAGAAGGAAAGGCACGTTGGTTTTGAAGAACATTGATCTCTCTTTCCTTTTGTTAGTTCCTGAGGGTGCATAGACGTTGACGACCAAGATTTCATTTATAAAGACTGAGATTCCCCTCCCCGTTTCCAGGATATCAGCATTCCTGCAGGGTATGCCATCTTTGACTAAAATTGCAGTTCCTGTACCACCATCTGGGGAGGAATTTAGGAAGAGGGTAAAACCAGTGATACGCAAATCTATGAGGATGACTTCTTGGAGCAGTGCTATGTCAATGCAGTTCTGATACAGGTAATCCTTTAAGCTTTTCACTTTTAACTTAGTGGTGATTCTATTAATATTGATGGTGGCTATTTTATAAGTCTGTTGCATGGATTTGTGCAATACAATCTGCTACTTTCTCAAAGGCTTTTTTTGGCTGTGAAGGGAGGTAGGCAATATTGTCTTCCTCAGTTGACATTGGCGCCTCATCCTCATTACCCGGCACATCATCGGCCCAACTTGTGAATTCCATTCCAGTTATAACGGGATTTTTTTTCATTTGGTCAGTTTTCTGCTTGTTTTTTGATGGAATTGGAGGGTTTTGCAGCGGTAGTGCTATGCTGCTTTTATCTTCCTGTAATCGCGTACGTTTGATTGTTTCTACCCTTTTTTTTGAAGTTCGTGATGTTTGTGTAGCAGGTTTACGTCCCCGTCGCTTTTTCCTTGTGCTTAGCTGCGTTAAGCCCTCTACTTCTGAATCAAGTGCAGAAGAAGACTGCAGTGTGTCCAGAGGGGAAGTTGGTTGTGACTCATTACGGATATCGGTTGACTGTTTGAGTGAATTCAAAGATTCAGTCTGTAAATGTGGACAGAAAACAGTCTCACTTTGCTGTTTCTCGACTGTGTTAGACTTTTTTTCCTGGTTTTCAATTATTTCTGTGGAGTGAGACCCCTGTTGTATTGTGTCACCCAGAACATCACAAGCGTTTGTGTCACATAACGATTTGGTGTTCTGATTTGTTAAAGGTGGGAAATTAGAGTCCTGTTCAGAACCAAACAATTTCCCGTGATCCTGTGGAACATCTTGTCTTAAGAAACGAATCGGCATGGTCGCAGTTTGCCTTCGTGGGCATTCCGCACGTACGTGATCAATGGCGTTACATACAGCGCATGTCCTGGGCTGCCCGTCATAAATAATCAGAGCGCGATACCCTGCAACCATTATATATGAAGGGATGTGTTTCTTTATTTCCATTTTTACCAATCCTGGTGGTGGAAGAAATTTTCATCGTCAGGAACTGCCCGGTAAGGCAGACGAGTAAGTAGCGCATGATTCATAAACACCAGATTGTTCACCATAATCCTGGGTTAAAACCCAAACCTACCTGCACTGCGTTTAGACTGAGGGCATACGCCACTTTTTATGGAAATTTGTCTGTTAGATGGAGACGTCGAGGCTGGCGCCCCCTTGGAGATATTATAATACGTTCAACAGGAAAACAAGAACCAACAAACGCGAGCGTAACGCAGCAGATTAAAAAATAAAACGGTGAACGGAAATGAATGCCGAACGAATAACGAGCACGAAACGTAGTAGAATCACAGCGTACGAAAGGACATAATCGATTTTGCTATCGAGCTGAATCACTGTTTAACGTAGTCAAGTTTGGTCCCTGCCTTTACAGGATTTTTTAGTGCTAAGAGGTTTGTAGTTTTCGATATTATATTGCATTACATCAATATAATCGTATCGATATTAAATGTCGATATTTTTGGTCCGATTTTATCGGCTGACGGTAATATCGTTGTAACCCTAAACTCACTGCGAGAAAGAAAAGTTTTAAACCATTCCATCAGGATAAACTCGGCAACAAAACAGTGTGTTCGTCTGTCGCAGAAGACGACATTAATCAGCGGAAACCCTTAAAGATTTGAGCACGCCGCTTATTGGCATTCACGCCTGACACAATCCTGGTGGGTGAGCGGTAACGCTAGAGCCTCCCGATCAGGATGACGTGGATTCGAATCCCTGTTTGGCGGTCCCAATTTCGGATTTCATGATTTACTGAAATCACGCCAGACGAATTCAGGGATGTTTCCTTTTAAAACCGTGACCGAATTCCTTCACGTTCATTCATCCCATTTCTTTTCCGCCTCTAATTACCTTGGCGTTAATGAGTCAAAAAGCAATCAGCAAAAAAAAAAAAAAGATAAAGGACTATCCCCCTAACCAACCAACTTGATTTTGGCTTTTCTGTCGTACTCTAGGTGAATGCCGGGATGATTCATTCAAATCTTATATATTTATAAAAAATAGACATGTGTTTTCCTATATTTCACTTTTTGGCCACTACTACCTAGCACAGATCACTGGTGCTTGTGTGTGGAACTAGCATGGAGTTTCCTATCGTGTACAACGTTGGCCGAATGCCGATAGCTGTTAGGATGTTGGAGATATAATGGTTAAAAGTGGTCGGTGCAGGGAATTTTCGTATTTCGACCAAAGACATGTGTCTCCGTATATGTCACTCTGCTGCCACAACTACATAGCATAGACCATTGGTGTTTGTGTGTGGTAGTGGTATCGTGTCTCCTATCGTGTACTATGGAGAATAGATGCTGGTAGCTATGGGGGTGTGGGATATATGGTGGTTGAAATTGGTCGAACTACGGCACCTTCATATTTCTACCAAAAACGTATGTGTCATGGTGTATCACTTTTTAGTGCAGATCACTGGTGTTTGTATATTGTAGTAGCACAGAGTCACCTGTCGATCACAACGTTGGACGAATTTCGGTAACTTGGTAGTGTGGGAGATATGGTAGTTGAAAGTGGTCAATCAAGGATATTTTCGCATTTCGACGAAAGACATGTGTGTCCATATATTTTTCTTTGCTGCCTCAACTACATAGTGCAGATGACTGGCGTTTGTGTGTGGTAATAGCATCGAGTCTCCCATGGTGCACTATTGTGGTTAGAAGCGGGTAGCTGTCAATCCAAATTGTTCACAACAAACACGAACGAAGTCGTGGGCACCAGCTAGTAAAATACAAATATTATTCCTGAATCATTTATCATAAACTGAGAGAGTTTGACGTTACATCTTTTTTTTTATCTTTTTTTATATTTTTTATTTTTTTACTTATGGCTTTAGGCCTCACCCACGTCGAGATCATTAGAGACGGGATGAGGATGGGACTGGGACAAGGAACTAGAAGGAATTTGGCTATGGGCTTTTGAAGTAATCATCCCCGCATTCGTCTGGAGTGATTTGCGGAAACCATGAAAAACCCAACCGGCGTCGTCTGGAATGCGAGGCCAGAGCGCTAACCACCACGCCCGGTTTAAAATTCGTAAAGAGCAAAAGTTGGTGGGTGGGATGGTCACAATATCAAATAAAAATAGAATTGAGAAAACAAGTGTGCATAGAACTGTAACTTGGGTAAATGCTTCATCACAATTAGAAACAAATTTAATTTAATAGACAATCATCAAACAGCTTCACATTCCATATTCCCAGTCCTCGCCCAGTTCAAATAACCCTCAGCAAAAATGTTGGATTTCAGAGATAATTTTCAAATAAATAAATGGCGTTAAAAACACGCCGGCATGTTTACGACAATAAACGGCGTGTCTTTTATCCACAGCGTGGAGAGTTTTGGGAAGTGCGCTATGTGCCACCATCTGTTTTCGTATTTATAAAGCGTGACGGCTGAAAACGTGGCGTGCGTATTTACATTACCTCTCTAGCCATTCTATTTTCCCTGAACAAATTTTTTTATCAATTCTGCACTGTTTTTTCTGAGGGATAATTTATTTGCTGTTTGAATATTTGAGTTTATTAAACAAACCTCGTTCCAAAAACATTTATACAGTTCGTACTTTATATTTATTTTTTTGTTGAGCTTTTAACAGAGTGACAGCTTCTTGGGCTATTTAATTCACAACCTTTACTCAATGAGATGATTATAAACGTCACAGAAAAGGTGCGGAATAATGCTGAAACAAAGGTGTTTCTTATTTATAAATTACTCTTTGCGTATTAGCAAATGAAATTAAGAGCTGAGAGAGATTCCAAAGACATTATAAAATAATTTTTATAGTCAAGTTGACACGATGACAAAATTTGCATGAAGTCTCTCGGTTAGATTTTAGTCTCTGAAATAAATCTAGTAAACAAGCCATTACGACACTTTGCCTACCATATGAAATTGTTAAAACCATGGTCAATTTTTTACTCAGTGTAACAAGGCGTATTTCCGACAGCCTTCAGACCAAACGGAATGTGATATGCATTTCGCATTAAGTTCATTGACAAGGTTATAAAGATCGAGGAATGTAACAACAACAAAATTCTTGTATTTTCTCTTCGTTCACTTTATAATTTGACTTCTTGTGTGAAAATGGACGTTCTGTACTGCTTTTGAATATTTTGGGCGTCTAAAAAGAATTTTACAGTATCAGAAAAAGCGAAGGGTTGAAAATGGTAAAAATTCTTGAAATTTGTTAAACATCAAAAAAACAGCAAAAATTCAAGGAATCACATTTCCATAGATCCTGCAGTATTATATAACACATGTTTCTACCTCTTAAAAGTAAATAATAATTGCAAATTTTTCTCAGTAATTAAAATTAAAGAAAGGATGTTATTTCTATTTTTCAGGTACGGTAACGAGAAGTATACAGCCTCGTACTGTGGCTGAAATCCAACTGATGTCCCTAAATACAATAAATAAGTATGCTGCCATTTGTGAATATTCTAAATTTACAAATGTGCTTTTAATTTTCGTGGATAATGGGTGATAAAACTAAGAAATTAAGAAGTATTTATAATGGTTTTACAAATCATTGGGATTTTTTTAAAGTTTTAACGAAAAATTTCTTATTTTCATGGTAATCGAAATGGCTTGTGCAGTAATACTAAAATTTTTGCTCATGCTAATAATCTACAGAATTATAATATAAAACAGAAAAATGAATTTATTGTTACTGATACCATTATTCCACTATTTTCGTACTTTTCACTTAGGTGTCGACTATATCTAGATATTGCTTGGTCTTTCGACAAGCTAAAGTATATATTTTTATTATTCTTCTTTTCTACTAGGAGAAACTCAGTGTGTATGTTTGTTTGTGAAACTTGTAACCTATTGATCTCTATGATTGTATTTTTTGATTGATTAATGTGTAGTTTAAGAGGCGGATATTTGGTAACGTCCCAGTATTTGCCAATGTGATCGCACAGCGGCCAGTATGCCTAGCATGGATTTGAATCTGAGACGGTTGTACTGTATCTACGTAATCCAGCATGGTGACAGTTTAACACTAGTGGCTACACTGGAGGATCAGTAAATGATAAATTTGAGAGGGACCGTAAGAGCAACTAGACCTAGTACTACCAACAAAGATTACGATACTGATGGCTACCATGACAAATGGCGAAAACTCGCAGCAATAATATACGTATGAACTCTCGATCAACGTCCCACGCATAAAACGTTCAATTTGTAGAGCATTTATCAGAGATGATGATGCAAGCTTTGAAAGATAATGGAGAGATAACGAACACAGCAAGTAAACGCCTCCTTCTGAGAATATAAGCGAAGATCGTTTTTCTGCAAGTTGCAGGCGATGTCACATAAGAATTGCTAACACGAATAATATGTACCAGCGTTTCAAACGGGAGTGGGACATAAAACTCCAGTGATGAAATGCAGATGGCGTGAGTTTTTAACTCTAATAATAAAATGAATACTACGCCGACTGAGCGTTGTGGAGGAGCGGTAACGTTCGTCCTGCCGTTTGGGAGGACGCGGGTTCAAATCCCAGCCCAGCCATCCAGATTTTGGCCTTCCACCGTTTCCTCAAATGATTCTAGCTTAATGATGCCGAGTGGTTCCATCAAAAAACAGTGTCCAAATTCCTTCCCGTTTCGTGTCCCCAGTCTTTTATGGAAATTACCGCAGAACGCAATCAGTAACAGACATGATAAAAGAGCTGGAATGGGATACATTAGAAGACAGGTACAAGACGTATATTGACTTTTTTTTGTTACTGCTTAACGTCTCCTATAACAACTAGGTCTTTAGAGACTGGAAAGGATGGGGGGAAAGGATGGGGGAAAAGGATGGGGGGCAAGGAATGGGAAGGAATTCGGCCATGGCATTTTTGAAGGAAGCATCCCGGCATTCACCTGGAGTGATTTGGGGAAACCATGGAAAACCCAAATCTGGATGCCCGGACGGGGATTCGAACCACCGTCCTCCCGAATCGTATATTGGAGATGAAACATGGAAGTATATTGGTGTGGAACTCGATTTGAGGCACAAGTGTGTTCGAAGATTCTCTTTTTTAGGTATGGGTGTCAGGGATTGGAATAAGTTACCAAGAGAAAAAATTAACAATTTCCCAAAAATGTTGAAAGAATTTTAACGAAATATTTACATTATTATTATATTTTCCTGCCTGTTATTACCTCAATAATGACAGGCGCAAAGCAAAAAAAAAAAAAAAAAAAAAAAAAAAAAAAAAAAAAAAAAAAAAAAAAAAACTCTTCTGCATTATTTCTGAAACTTTTTACCATAATCACCGTGCGCAATAAACATGATCCCTAGTACAAAAAACAATCTCTTATGCGAGGCAATAAAATAAATTAAAAAAGAAAGAAACTGCTACTACTTGGGGACCCTGTGATTGCTTTCTTAATTTTTTTTTCTTTCTTCTGGCTTTACGTCTCTTTGATGACAAGATCATTAGAGGCGGGAAAGGACAGGGTGAAAGGAACGGGAAGGAATTTGGCTAGGGCCTTTTGTAGGAATCGTCCTGGAAATCGAGCGGAGTGATTTGGGGGAACGATGGAAAATCGACACTGGGTTGCCGGACGGGGATCCAAACCCGCGTCCTCCCGAACGCGAGGCCAGAGCGTTACCACTCACCTACCACGCCCATTCACGTGTCGGCGTTGGACATCTAAGGTGCGGAGTGCATCGTTAGCTACCAGTGTGTCCCTCCGCGACACGAGCTAGTCGCGTTTCCAGCGACAGCAGACGATGCAGTTTACTTTGAACCGAAAGAAAAACACGCTGACCGTGCGAGGCGCCTTCACTGGGAGTGGCGCCGACCCTGCCGCCGGAACAGACAGACAGGCAGACAGAGAGCTGGGAGTGTTGACTTTACGGCGGGGTCCTCCGAGGCCAGCCCCCCATGAATGCTTTATAACTCGCCTTCTTGTTTCCAGAGATACTGTCTGAGCTTTGTTTACATGAGAGTAATTTCATCGACCGCTTAAAACACTTAAACTTGCGCGGCATACGGCAGTCAACGAATCTCTAACGCTGCATCCGTACCCCACCTTTGTGTCACCAGTGTATCAGTGGTAGATATTAGAGTTTAAATCATATCATTTCAGTAAACGTCTCCATGTTTTTAAATATTCACATAAAACGGACATGATAGTAAAGTTTTTGCCAAATAATTTCAGGAAAAAAGAATAAATGAGCGGAATAAGCCTTTTGCGGGTAACGTCAAAAGTAGATCGAATTCAAACTATCGTAATTAAGTGTTTTCCCTTTTCCCGCGGATAACCAGTCTCTAATTGTACGGATATTCCACACTAATAGAACATGTATGAAATATAAAAATTTTCAGAGTCTACCCAGCTCCATTTTTGTAACAAGTAGCTGCATCTGCCTCGTCCTGTTCGAATAGGATTGATGTTTCTCCATTGCCGTTTTGTGAGCTGGAATCCTCTTAACCATAATGAAGGGTCCTCAGCTAGATGTTTGTTGACTGCTGATGACTGCTCCCATTGAGTTATGCACCGCTTGTTGATGTTGACAGAGGTTGATTGCTGGGCGCCACGGCAGGTTGCTCGACTTCAAGCGCGGGTGTTTTGCTTGAAGCTCCTGTCAGAAAGATCTGATAATGACATCTGACGTCCTAATAATTAGACGGTTTTGTTTATGTATATTAGTTTGATATTGACTTTTTTCTTGTTATCTGTGTCAAGAGATTGCATTGTTGCCGTAAGCTAAAAAATTTCGCAGATACAACATTACATAATTTCGAATGCTATGAGCGTTAATTAGTAACAATCACATTTAGCTAAGTCACTGCAAAGAAATGCCAAAATACTGCATTCAACACATGATTTTGGGCGACGGACGTAGAAGCTAGTCATTTGATAAAAAATAATAAAAAAAATTGAGGTTTTTTTTTTTTTTTTTTTTTACGACTACATCCGCTTAGAATTTTAAATTTCTATCCTTTTCCTAGTTTTATTCAAGCGACCATGGTGAATACGATATTGTGTGAGAGCAGGGCTAAAATACTCCAAGTATTTATACAAAGTCCTCAGTGAGGACTGAATACTGCCACATCTGCTGATGGATAAATCAGGGGCACCTATCTGGCGATGTTCATAAACTCTCACCATTTCACTCCATATTTCGACTAATTGTACCGATACATGTTTTCTACCGTAAGAAGGAGAAAACAATATTCGATTAGAACATGGCGTATTTGGCTGAAAAACAATGTTTCATTTTGTTCTGTCAGTAAAGCGGATTATTCCATCAGCTCAACAAATCACTGCAATTTGCTATCGAACACTGCATACGTTGACGTAATCCAGAACACTTTGATCTCGAGGGACGGAGCGTAGGCCTGCAGTGACGTTTAAGCCCTTTCTTTAACATCCGTTAATCCCTGTGATCAGCGCTCTACATTGTGAAAGCAGACTTTGTGACACTGTCAGTCAATTGTGATTTCGAACCTTATATGGTATAAGAGGGCTTATGTTTATCGCAACGCTTTCGTTTGAAACTTTATAGTATAATAACTAGATGTAACCAAATGTCAGTGTTTTTTTATAGGCTCATGGTCTAAGATTGTTACAAAGCTTCAATTTCAGTGACAAAAAAACAGTTGTTAGAAACACATAATACATATTTAGGGTCCAGGTCATGCCGCGACTTCTGACCAGATCTATTCCTTGAATTTTGTCATTGTTGGACATTGCAAGGTAGACTTAACTAAAAGATGCATTGCACATATTCTAAAAGTGACCAAAAATCCGAAATTAACCTGTGTTCGACCCTAAAGGTTGGCTCTGAAAAATTTGAGGAACTTGTGTTGAGTTTAAAGGGACATAGAAGTATTAAAGAGCCACGGGACTATCTCGGTGTAAAGTAGATATCACTTAGTGAAAAATCTGCACTCACTGCAAGCGCCAGTGATCATAACCCTATGCTAGAATCGCTCCTGGACTTTTTTATTCATTCATATAATTTTAATATTCCATCTCTCATCATCATTTAGAACGACCAAAAAACATGAAACATAGTTCTACTACTCAGAAAGCTAGGTTACGCAATTAATTTTTCAGAATCAGGCAAGCGCTACGTTTTATGTTGTTAATTATTCTGCATCGTAGTTTCATTACGTCTAACTTCCGTTCTGTCGTTTTTCGGAATTGTTTAAGGTTATCTGTATAGAGCGAGTGTTTTGTTTGTTGACATATATTTCAGAATATGGGATGCTTTGAACGATTGTGTTTATGTGTTATTATATTTGTGCAGTATCTGACTCTAAGCTGGAGACACAGGTAACCATGGAAAAAACCTAAAAATTAAAATCAATTTGGGCGTTGTATCTCGCTGTGACGATATTTCAACATTCCAATAAAGATAACCCATTTTCTGTCTTCATTTTTTAAGTCTTACAATCTTATCACTCACTTAATATGCAGTGCAATCTTCGTTTTCCGCATACCGATTACACGATTTCGTGTTTTATAAGTTGTGTGTCATATTTTTTGGACCATTGTTTAGCATTTTCCTTGCCGAATCAAAATCCTGTTACAACAATTTATTCACGCAATACGCTATGTTTTTTACCACATATTAAGGACACTTTAGCATATTTCATTCTAGACTTAAATTTTTCAATGCTTTGGTTAATTCTTAATAATTACTTGGTAGCATTGTCGGTTTAAATTTTACTCTAAAAGAATATGTAAATTTAAATGCGCATGGATTGTTCGGCCGCCGAATAGCTCTGTTATAAGTAAACGTTCTGGTGGAGTACTTTACCATTTTCGAAATCACTCCCGTTGCACTAACTAGCGTTCTGATTGGTCGTTGTGGGTTCAATTACGAGGTGCCACTAGTCCATTCGACCAATAACAACGCTGTTATGGATGGTATAATGCGACATTACCGGTCGGGACTCATTAATATCTCTGATTATAATCACCGCTAGTAGCACCTAGCGCGTGTGAAACAAAACTGGGAATGGTGAACTGCGTACGTGATTATTGTTGTCGATAAGAACTGATCACTGTCCTTCCTGTTGTCGAACTATTGTTCGGTTGTTCGTTATTATTCGAATGCTTTCGACAGGAATACGTGTTTCAAGATGATTTCATGGTGGCGGCCAATGCACAAAAGACGATGGTAACTAAATTGTGGGATACATTGTGTGACTACAGCTAAAATATTTGTCCAAAATGAAAAATCAAATTACATCACTCTATAGCTAAAGAATTATAGGCTTTTTACAGAGATGGTATACAGTTATTAAGACTGAATACAATTCATCCGGATATTCATGAAAGTAACTACGTATGGCCTAGCTGTTCGTGATTTGAAATTAAACGAATTCACTACATTGGTGACGGAATGCTTTCATGAACTGCGCGTGTATGTATGCACTCTGAGGCGAATTCAGATATGTACTATAGCAAACAACTTACATTGGGCACGATTGAAGAAAAACGACAAAATATACACCTTCCACTCGCAGGTGATTCTTCTCGTTATTGCTAGAAATACGTGCAAGTTTACAGCTCACGTATTTGAAATTACCATTGCTTCTGAGTGATTTTGGCTAATACCTTCGAAAAGGGCGAAATTTTCCCCTTAAGGTGAAAAATGAAAAAAAAAAAAAACAGCCAGGAATTATTAAAACCCTAGCCAGGCCCAGGACGCCAAAGGTGTCGGTGCCAGGAAAACAAGCTTATATAAAAAAGCTGGGTATATTTGTTACCACAATCATACTTTCTTCTCGTGATAACTTCATTTATTGGTCTTACCCTGCAATATGCCTTCTTGATTTTCCATGGTTTCCCAAAATCGCCTTTGATCGAGTCTCCTCACTTCTTACTAGGGATGGGCATTTAAAAAAATATATCGATAAATATCGAAACGATATTTACAAACGCTATCGATATACATGGGGAAAAAATTTCGATATTTCGATATATCGATATTTTTGGCTAAAGGGAGAAATTATCTAAAAAATCATAAAATACATCAAAATATTTAATAAAATTCTAAAAATTAAAGACACAGGTAGAAATTATACAAACTTTTATTAATTTATTATTTTTTTCAATCAATCAAACCAGTATTCGTCTGATATGGACATCAAAAGAATTCTCTGTTTTATGTGCTCCCCCGTCAATCTACTCCTGTTGTTCGGTACAGCTAAGTTGACTGCAGGAGCCACTCTTTCGGACGACACAGAAGAAGACATATAAGGTATTTCAGCGCGATTTCCGAAAGCACTAGCTTGGAGCACTGACAATTCACCCATAACTTTACTGCGTGTGATTTTCTGTCTATTAATGGTTGGTCCAGATACTGCTTAAGCTCATTAGGAACTGAGCCAGAGCTTGGAACCTCTTGCATAACAGTAGTGCTATGGGATAATAGCTTTTCATGTGTGGACCAAATTGATGCGTTACCTGCGATATCTTGTGTTGCTGCTGTAGACCTTACTTCTGAAGAACGTTGTCCTCGTCGTCTAAGTTCCAAGCGAATATCATTACTTATAGTAGATATCGTATTTAACACGCCGATTGGAGAAGTGTAAACGTTTGAAACGAGGGTCCAAAATGGTAGCTGCTGCAAGGAATGTATTTCTTTCTAAAGGACTTAATTTCTCTTGAATTTTTTGGAGTAAAGCCTCTTTTACCGTGAATCCTAAAGTGGTAGAAGGAGTAGCTTGTTCCGTTACTTGTCGAATCAGATTTGTAACAGGAATGGTCAGTGGCGGATCCAGGGGGGGGGCTAGGGGGCTGAAGCCCCCCCCCCAAAAGCACCAAGGTCATCCCCGACGACACCGATTTTTTTTTTTTTTTTTTTGCTTTACTGTTTTTATAAGGGCGGCATTCCTGAAAAATGTGAGATTTCTCTCCTTGCCCGAGTCAAGCCCCCCACCCCCCAAACCAAACAAGCCAAAACCTAGCCCCCCCCCCCCAATCCAAAATCCTGGATCCGCCACTGGGAATGGCTAAGCTAGCAGTCACATAATTTGTACCACTAACCTCTTCAGTGGCTTCTCTGAAAGAATCAAGAAGGACAATTCGGTCACTTATTACATTAAGCTGTTAAGTTGCAACTATATCAAGTGTGTTTATATTTGACTGACTTTGTCTAGCTAATATTTTAGCTACAATTGCAGAGAGTCTGAAAAATCGTTCTAACATATTAAAGCAGGAGTTCCATCTGGTGCTAACAGCTTGTGTCAAAGTCAACACCTCTCCTTCTTTATTCCCAGATGCTTCTTGTTCAGATCTTAATAGATCCATAGCATTGACAGACTGCTTAAAATATGTCACAATAATTTTTACGTGATCGCAGAGTGCTGCAAATGAATTATTTTCACTTAACACTCCATCAAAGATTTTCATTATCAGAGCTTGACCAGTGAGGTGCAATTTCTAATCACCAAACCTCTCTTCAGTGCGTATGATGCGAGGGCATACGATGTTGTTGATGGTGATTCATTCGTCGGATGGGAATGTTAAGCTTGGCGCCCCCTTTAGAATTTTTCGCAAAAGTTGGCCTGAACATGCCGACACCGGCTTCCACCCTCTCCCTTCTTTCATCTCTCATCCATAACACTCTATACTGAGCCACACAGTGTCACTGTCAAACACACTTAGGAGCACTGTTACACTGAGGAAGCAAACGGGGAATTTTTTTTTAATTGCTTAACGTCTCTTAATAGCGAGGTCTTTAGAGACGGGAAAGGATGGGGGGCAAGGAATGGGAAGGAATTCGTCCATGGCCTTTTGAAGATAGCATCCCGGCATTTGCTGGAGTGATTTGGGAAACCATGGAAAACACAAATCTTGATGCCCGGACGGGGATTCGACCCGCCCTCCTCCCGAATGCGAGGCCAGAAAGCTAACCATTACACAACCACCCTCGGTGAAACGGGAAACCACCCCAGTTAATCTTCCTAGAACTTGGAGGGATATACATCACCCACGGTAATCGCCTACAACCTGACACGGGAGAGACGTTCGAAGAGGATCTTTCTATCAGTAAAAACTATTGGTGCCACAGTGATTAAAAGCAATCACAAGAAAGTATTCTTTAGTGGGGCTGTAATTCACGAGTCTTTATGCATATTTTAAGGAGCATTACAATGAACTTTAGGATAGAGGATTTAAAGCAATCCAGAACTGGTTTATTAAGCTTAAAGTGCGATAATCACTACATTACATCAAAATTTTTCCTCTATACTTGGAACGTATTCCCTATAATCCTATATAAACTAACATTATGTATTCAAGGTTTCCGGATTCAAGATTTCCGTATTCGAGATTTTCGTATTTGCTGCTAATTTACGGAACGTATTCCTTGCGATTAAGGAGTTCTGACTGGAGACTAGATTGTAGACATTTAAATGAATTAACGGTCATTCATAATGGCTTGTGGTTCATCAACAGATTAATTGTTATTCGTAAATAAAAAAAAAGTTGAAAAGATATTATTTAAACTACAAAGATAAAATAACCACTTACATGCTAACATAAAAATGACGTTAACGTAAAGTTGTTAAATTTAACAGCTTGTTTTAACCTCTCAACCGCTGATGAAGCTGCTATATTTCGACAAATTCACTTTTTAAAACACTTTCAGAAGTTTGGATATGTACGTATATCTATACTATATACATCTATAGATTAAATTGGATATTGAATTGCGTTCGTAGAAAAAATATCGAATTGGTGCTTAAAATCGATACACTAAATACAATATCGATGTATCGATATATCGAAAATAAAAATATCGGCGATAAATATCGATATTATTTAGAAAAAATATCGATACATTGATATATTTTGCCCATCCCTACTCCTTACTGTTTCTTACTATATATATATTTATACACACACACATATATATATATATATATATAAGGCCGCTGTAGCGTACTATTCCGGGCCATCACAAAAACCTACATTAAAAAACTATACTCATACAGCGAGGCAGTTTGGTGGGTGTCTTTGATCTGAGACAGTATTCGGGAGGACGTAGGTTTAAATTCCGTCTGGTCATGCTGACTTCGGTTTTCGGTGGTTGTCCGAAAGAATTCGAGGCAATGCCGAGATGGTTTCCCTTTAAGGCCATGACCGAACTCCTTCCCGTTCATTATCCTCTTATGTTAGATTGGCTGAAAAGAATACCTGAAAACCTGAGGCACTTTCCGTTAAATTTTATGGAAGCATGTAAGGTTCAACTTTCTGGTACGTTATTTAACGACTTCCATCTAATTCACTTTGGGCGCCAGTGGTTATTAGCAGATTAAAATTATCAAATATTTAAATAAATTATGCACAAAACCAATTAATAGGAGTGGGTAGGGAGGGTAAGAATATTGTAAAGAATGAAAAACCCCAATTAACTCATGAGCAATGATTATACAATTTATTTTACTAATAATGCAAATTAATATTTATTAATGTAATACTTAAAACGGTAACAGATTCCCTTAACAGGTCAACAAGCAACAGGTAAGCAATGAGATTATAATCAGGGCGCTCTGAGTGTCATTCAGTTAAATCACACCGTCTTGTGGTGGACTGAAGAATTTAGTGAACTTTACAGCATGGAAGATGATGCCACTGGCTGGAGCGTCGTCTGTGGAATAAGCAGTACTCAGAAAATACTGTACTCCGTAGTTCAGAGCTCTCCGTGCTGCAACTGGCAGCGCAACTGCCCGAGAACAGGTGAGACGCCGATCACGCCAGAAGCCAGAATCTCCTGCTCCGAAGCAGAAACTCTCACTTGCGAGGCTTGTACCAGTGTTCCAGTGTGTAAGCGAGACCTCTCGCTCTCAAAGTTCACACAAGAAATGCCCCACACCACCGTCGATCCACCGTTAGTTTGTACTAGAGATGTAACGGAGTTCAGCATCCGCAAGTGCGGAACTTTTGCGTGAAATACTACATCCGCATCAAAATTTGCAATTTTTAATGCGGATGTACAGATGATGTTTTGTTTACATTGCATTACTCTTTTATATTTATACGAGTCCATCATCCCTAAGCTAAAAACAATGTGGTTGTATTTTTCTTACGATCTTGCAATGAAAACAGCAATGATTTGAACCATGTTATTACCTAAACGACAAATTTGCACGTTTAAAGTTGCATGTAAAGTAAGATGGCCTATTCACGGTCCAACATGTAGGACATTCGTGTAGGACTCACCAATTCCAAAAAGAATCCAACAAAACGTTCCAAGCAATCTTTTACACTCGTACTTTCTCGCCGCACATCAGTGTCCTTATCGCACACATGCAGGATGTTTCTTCCAGTCATGACCCAAAGCCATCGCGTTTGGTCGGCAAAGACCCGTGTTGGTTATCTGGGTGTCCATAAAAATCCAACACGTTGTAAGGTTCTCTAAATAATATATATATATATATTTTAAATGGTATCTATGTGTACTTCGTTTTCGGTTCTTCTTCTCTTATCCCTTATTTTTACCTTTAGAAAATAAATTATACTACTTTTCCTTAAGTTTCCAGCGTCAGATTAGTTCAAATACGATCTTTATTTAACCGTCTATGTCTACCGTTGGTTTTTCTGTAAATCAAACCACTACAAAAAAAAAAAAAAAAAAAAAAAAAAAAATCATACCAAATGTACTTTAAGAATCAACTCAACTTTCTTTATTCTAATCTCAACATGAAAAAAAAAGTCTTCCATTCACCTTATTATCCTCTACTTTCAAATGACAATTAGTTATCTAATACAACTTTCATGTTTCACTAAATTTATCGTTATACTAATCTTATGCCCTCAGGCTAATATTTTCCATTACAAATGCAGCCAGGATTTTTACATTTTTTCCAATAAGCTTTCTCCAACCACACCTTCTCACATTCAATTTTCTCTAAAACAACCTTTTTTCTTCAACTGATCTTTTTCACCAAAGATCTCGTATCTTAAAAACTCAATGTTAGTATTTACAATCATAACTACTAAATAAAATAAAAACAATTTTACTAATATAAAAAAAATCACAAATTGTGAGGTAGTGTACCTCACAACGACCTACATGTAGTTCTTTAACCACTTTCACGGCCCATCAAGAGTCCTTTATCGGATCATCGTAGGTCCTACAAGTTGGACTGTGAATGGGCCGCTAGAGCGGTGGGAAGGCGGATGGCGGGCACGGAGATGTGCGGTGGCGCGGTCTTGCGCTTGAGCTTGAATTAATAGAGCCGCGAACTCTACAAAGTTCATATAACAAAAGATTGTTTTTAGATGCATGTGAGGTTATGTAAATAATTTAATTCAATTGCGAAATCATCCCATAGTTTTTGTTGTTGAAAGATGAGGCAAAAAATAAATCAATATGAAAGTATTATACGGAAATAGAATGATAAAATATTAAATTGTAAATAATTGTAAATTTATTTTTCCACCTCCGCTTCCGCAAAACATCCACATCCGTGGATGTGAAGCACTGAACATCCACATCCGCAAAAATGACATACGTTACAACCATTGAACCCATCCCGATGTACATCACTGTCTAGGCTACTTGTCTTGCCGCCCCCGGTGTCTGGAGTTCGTCCAAAAGATGACACTGCGCTCAACAGTGGCTTTACGCCTCGTCGAAGTCGAGGTCATTAGAGGCGGGAAGTGACAGGAAGGAATTCGGACATGGCCTTTTAAAGGAACCATTCCTGCATTCGCCTGGAGTGATTAGGAGAAACCATGGAAATTCCAAATCTGGATGCCCGGACGTGGATTCGAACCGGCGTCCTTCCGAACGCGAGGCCAGAGCGTTAACCACTCGCCCACCACGCTCGATGCCCTTTACAGACGGTCATATAAGCCAGGGTACTCTACTCAGAGAGCGCAGGCAAAACACTTGTCTCCCGCGAACATAACGCTCTGTTCTGACGAAATTTACTGCATCCCACTTTTCACTTTATTTTATAATGTCTATCTCAAATTTCATTGTCTTTATTACCTCACACATTACAACCATCACGAACAGAAAATCGAAACAAGAATATTTGAGATGTTAGTGAAATCCATTTGAATAGAACAGATTTATCATAACCGAAATTTACCTCTGTGCAATAGCTATGCCCGCTGAGATGCCTCATAACCATTATATAAAGTACCAGTGGAGTTCCCGGCGTTGCCCGGTATAGTTGGCGTAGATTTACCCGTACCCTATTTTTATTCCCGCAATGAGAAATATTTGCACAAAATTTCATAAAATTCACGCCGACTTTTTTCGGAATTAAAGCAAACCTAGGTTCACCCCGCCTCTACCAAGAAACGGGTGGGTTGAAGTATTTGCACGTACACTATTTTCATTCGTCCGAAGAGATTCGAGTATCTCAAGCTTCTTTAATTTGGCTAAGAAATTGCATTACTACATTACCGAACAACGCTAGATTATGTTAAAAACTCACATTTGATTCAATTGCGAAATGAATTGATATAGTTTTTTCTCGGAACGCCAGACACTTTAACTCCGCAGATTCAGCCTTTTATACAAATATCAAAATTGAATCAGGAATAATATTATCGTATAACAGAAGACTAAAGACATTGTCCAGAGATCGTGCTTAAGGAAAATCTCTGATGTTTTTACAGCTATCTATGGCGTTTAAAAATTGAATATCCCGAATTATAGGGAAGAACAAGTTTTGCTTAGTGTCCAAAATAGTTATTATTGAATAGTTATCTTATTGCTTTCATTAAAGGCTATGGTCAGAGACACTGTAGTTGTGTGTTTAGTGCGAAGTATGGAACTTCTAATCCTTTGATGTTTGGGATTTCTCATCATACGTTCAGATTTTCATTTAATGCTCCTGCGTTATTTGACTTTGAAACATAAGACATGCCAAATAAATTAATTGAGATTCTAAGCTTTAAAACGGTGAAAACCTCATCGATATCTGCTCCGTAGTTTCCGAGTTTTTATATCCGGTTTTCGTTTTATAGATTTTCTGGAGTTTTACGATCTGCCATACTAATAAGTGAGAATCAGTGCAAGAGGAACACAGTAGTTTCTTGGAAGCGCCCGTGCTCGATGTGAGTCGTGCACGCTGTCTGTATTCGCGTAGTGTCGCTGACCTGCAGGTCGACAGCCCCGTCTAATCCCCTCCGGCCAGTCCGGTATAAATTTCCACCATTACGGTCGCCGCGTCCGGGTGCAAAGCTCCCATTTGTGTCCCGCTGCGCGTCCACTGTCCACTCTTGTGGTCCACAGATTCCACAGCACAAACAAGTCTCCCACAAGACTTACGCCACTGACAGGTATGTTTGCGGCACTCTAACCAAGAAACAACTCGTATTCTGGCTCTCGCTTACAGCGTAATTACTGATACAGCGTCGACTCTACAAATATTCGTCACTAACGCAATTCGTGAAAAAACCGTGGGTTAGATGAGGTCTCAGATAACAGAATTGTAGGGTCAGAGAAAAAAATAAAAAGCCGGTTCACACAGTAGTTATCTTGTAAGAGAAATTCAATTACGAATAGATCTGACAGTTGTTTTTAAACAAAACATGTCAGGGTGAAGAGTGTTTGGCAGATGTTGTTTGAAGCTTTGGAACTGTGTCGACCAGTGGTTCTCAATTACTTCTTTCCGAGTACCACTTAAACGAAGAGTTCGGCCTCGCGTACCCCTCATAGCTGAAGGGATAGATAAATTCCTTCGGCCCAGTCGAGTGCTTCACAGAAAAACAGCGTGATAGCAATATAATTCACACATACACAGCTTGACTTAAAATTTATTTTGATGATAGTAATGTTTGTGTAATAGTTTTGTTTAAGTGTCTTAATGATTACCTCAGCCAAAAGATTAGGGCGCGTACCCCTCGCAGGAGCCTCGCGTACTTCTGGGGTGGGACTACCAGTAATTGGTAATCATTGAGGTAGACGAACAGTTGAGGGACAGCGATGGGTTGTTTACATTCAGTTTCGATGCTATATCGTTTATCATCGACGACATTATTAGCCGAGACAGAACGGTGAGCAAGGAAGTGGGAGAAATACTGCCATGGCTTTTTGAAGTGATTATTGAAGAAATCAGCTGAAATAATTTAGAAAAAAAAAATGCAGAATAATAATCTGGATGACCGAAACTTTTTCTGTGTCTCTGCCATTCGTCGTGTTTGAGAAAAAGTTCCGATACCAAGGTAGCTCTACTTTATGTGTCACTCTGTATTGGATAGGGATAACTTTTGGGGACTGTTTATTACTCTTTGAGGGGAAAGCATAGCTGTGATTCGTCAAGGACGACCTAATGTGAAAAACACCTACTGTTTTCTTATAATCATATCAGTTCCATTCTGCCTAATATATAATACTGAATGGCACATTATAGGCATGCCAATGCCTTGGAATTGTTATACCGAGGGTATGGAGCCTTTCGTCAGTTTCTCTAAATTTGTCTATTCTGTCATAAAATTTTTCTGTTTGCTTGAAAATTTCTGCATATGGTTGGTTGATACCGGCCGTGTCGTGAAGGAAGTCATTTGGTGCGAACCTGGGTGCTCTTAATATGACTCGTAGCTATCTGTAGTCGTTGGAGCGGGTCTATTTTGGTTTTTGCTGCTGTTCCCACTCCTGGCATCCGTAGAGTATGAAAAGGGGGGGGGGGATAACTGTTTTGTAAATTCTAAGTTTTGTTGCTATGGCTAGTTCAGTGCTATGCAGGATTGGAAATAGATTTTTAAGTATAGCGGTGCCCTGTTTACTTCTGTCTAAAATATGTTTCCGGAAGAGAAGCTTTTTACCCATGGTTACTCAAAGGTATTTTTTTTCTGATGACCATTCTATTTCTTGACCAATTATGGTAAGTTTTTTTGTCGATTATTGGTCTGTTCCTGGTAAAATAAATTACGGCACATTTGGGCTGGTTTATTTTTACTTTATTGGTTGGACACCCCTTCTCAAGTTGATAGAGGCCATGTTGTAGGTGGTTGACGTTTAGGTGATGTCTCCTTCCCAATGCATATATAGCTGTATCATCTGAAAACTGTGCTATTTTAACATGTGCAACGCGGATCAAACCCACGTCGACTAGCTCAGCGGGCCAGGAATTGGACCGCTCACCAATCAGGTGTGGTGTCAGCAAACGGGGAATGCCGTACTGATGTTGAAGATGAGGGGAGAATCACTGTGCGGTGCATACTGCTTCGTGTTGATTGCAGCAGGGATGGGTAGCTGCTGTCTTAAGTGTCGTGGCAGTCAGTCGAAAAGAAAATTTCCACACGTAGAGGCTTGGAGAGAGTTACAACTCACGATGAAACAAAGAGTAATTTTTCAGAAGCAGATGCTTCAAGTATTAGAAGTTATACCGATTCACAACACTAGTAATTGTAATGAGCTGTACCAGTAAATACAGTCTTCTAAATATTGATCACATAAAGCAAACAATTTCTTAAGCTACGATTTTTTATGTTGAACAATATGGATAAAGTCATGCAGGTCATGAAGAGAAAGATGTACATTAATAAGAACACATTCATCTGTGTATAGTTCTTTTCTCATTAAATTTCCAAGGTATTACTAGGGATACATTACAGTCTAGCCAATGGCGATTTGACTAAGCCTTGTAACTTGTTTCAATACGTAAAATTTCCATTGAAATAGAGGTTGCAGAACTTTTGAGCTTAAGGGAAGACATAAAGGGATTTTGAGGAGTATTTTTAACTTAAAATTCATACTAATCACCTAAGAATTTTGCATTGATTACAAATATTTATTACTTTGAACCAAACGACATGTCATTTAGGAGCATCGACAATTAATCCAAAAGGGTTTACAATATTTATTAATCAATTATTTCTCGAATAAGTGTGCCTCATTTGCTGTGAAAATGATCTGAAACTTACAACTTTACATTTAATTTCCCTGATTCGGCTGATATTTCAGTGGAAACTCTGTCCCATTATACGCGTGTGAAGAATAATATTTCACTTACCGGCGATAATTCACCGCTTTGTTCGTTTAATGGTGCCACTATTTTGTCATAGTCTGCAAGGGTATGATCGAGACGATATCCAAGTTCACGCTGGGAGTAACGTACCCTTTCATGCAGAAACGTGCAGTGGTCCCATCTGAATTGAGTAGGCTGGATCTCGCCGACAGTGTTTTTACAGAGAGTAGACGTCTGTCTCTGGGTAGTGAGACTATTCTCCTCACTGATGCACCTCTCATAACGAATAAAGCTTCCGTCGATGACCAACCTGCGATTTTAAACAGCCAGTGTCATCGCTCAGCGAACCATTCTAGTCCTCCCTCTCATTCGCTCTGTCCTGGGTGTATAACAAACACCAGTATGTGACAGCCCTCAAACTCTAACTTTAGATGAAACTATACTTTATGAATTATTTGCGAGAAGCTAGGAGTTGAGTAAATATGATTTTGTATGTTTGTCTTGCAATTTATTGTAAATCGGTGAAAATGAATTTTGTTTTATGAAAAGAAATTATGTGAATACTATTTAAGAACCCTAAGAACAGATCTATGAAAGAAAAATTGATTAAATGTTTGTATTCCAAGTATTAAGGTGAGCTAAGATGTTTAGAGGAGAATTTACGACAGTAAACTGATCTATATGGATAATTTTGTGTGTAAATAGCTTTAATTTTCATTTCTGTGCATTTCGTAATGATTGTAATTGATTTTTATTGTTCATAATACGTTTTTAATTTTTTAAGTATTGTTAGAGTTCGAGAAACATCTGTCGGAAGCCTTTGTAGTTTTCTGGAAGTTTCTAAGAAACTTATATAAGCGATCAGCAGAGACGAGTTTTGGATACAGTTTTACGCGAACAGTAAAGTACAAGAATGCCGAAAATTAAGTGGACTGACAAAGTAAGAAATGAACGAGATTTGGAAATGATGGGTGAGAAAATAAATTTGTGGACGAAGCTTACAGGAAGAAGAGACAGGCTGGTAGGTCATATTTTCAGACATGCTGGATTGGTTAATTTGTTGGTGGAGCGAACAGTGGAAGGTAAGAACTGTAGAGGATGACAGATATTAGAATAAATGAAGCAGATAATCGAGGACGTGGGATGTAAGGGGTATGTAGAGATGAAAAAAAATACAAGTTTTACTTATGCGAGGAGTCTTGTAGTTTAGTACTGTGAGAGTTTATAGTAGTATTGTCTTTGAAAGTAGTATTGAGTGTAATCGCTAGAGCTTGTGTTTTCATGTGCAACCAGTATCTATGGGGTTGGTTGTTTTACGAGAAATAAAAACAGTTAAAATCTGAAAGGTATTTGGACTTATTTTATCATTTATAATAAACCTCGAGACACCTACGAAGTACTTAGCACTTAAGTGACCTGATTGACTTTTTTTTACTAGGAACCTCGAACTGCTTTCACCGACAGGTCGATAGGTGGGAGTCGGAAGATTTCAGACACCACAGAATCGGTGGAACAAAACCATTTATCTTGGCCGCCTTAGCCTAAACGTTTTTTCGAACAACAGTTCACTGTTTTTGCAGCAGCAGTTCCTGAGCAACACATTTCATTTCGATTTGTAATAAGGCCGACCGGGCTTAATTCGTGTTGTTAGTTAAGCGCTGCCTCACACAATGCTTTGCTATTCTGGCAATCCCTAAAATAACAGTTAAGTACACACACATTCGCTACGGTGAAAAGTCTCAAAAACTGTATGCTGTTGATCATACCACTACATCATACCAATACATCGAAAACAAATCAAGAAAATACTCTAGGCTGAAAGTTTATCTGACAACGAGAGCGATGGAAATCTTGTATCAACAGAACCCCCCCCCCTTTCCCCCCGAAAAAAACTTGCTTGTGAAATAGGGGTTAATGCTTTCCATCAAGAAATGTCGAAGCGGAAATAAGATAAGAAGTCTTCGCATAAAACAAGAATTGACAATAATAAATGTGAAATAAAAAATTCGTGTAACTAGAATTAAATGGTCGCAACCGGTTACACTGGTCAGAATGTAAATCTAGAGACAAAAAAAGTTCAGGGAAGACCAAAAATCGGATTCTCAGTCTTTTTTTTTCTCTTCTCCGCAGAGTGACCTCCCGTAAAGGGATCAAAATCCTTTAACTTTACTCGTGATATTCAAAGAAACTGCTTAGCACTGCTGCGCGGGTTCTCAGAATACGAATTTTCTGCTGTAGCTTCGTTCTGTGTGCGAATTGTGGGAAGGGGGGCATGACTGGAAAGCGAAGCAACTGAGCGTGCTGCAGGCAGCTTGAAAAGTCCTGTTTAAATATTACGTAGCCGCAACAAGTAAACTTCATTCATTTTTAATTTCCAGTGAATCCGTAGAGCATTACAGTACAGACTGAACTGAGATGACAGTTGAGATAAAATGACATTCCTGGACACAAGATACTTCTCCTTGTACAAAAAAAGCATTTCGTTTCCTTCACTAATTGGCAAATGTCCTTCATATTTGTATTTTGCGTATCATTAATATGTGTATGTTTCTACGTACCGACATTATTCTTATTATTAATTTCAATTGCGGTGGAGCTATCGCTCCGGGGGCAATTCCCCATGTCACCTAATTACCATTTTTAAATAATTTTTTTTAAAATTTTTCTTTTTATAATTGTATTGTAACATTACTCGCAGGTTTACTGCAAATTTTAATTTTAAATTCTTTAAGCGTTTTTGGTAAATTATTCATAACTTCACTTGGTAATTTGTTCCAATCCCTGACACCCTTAGCAACAAAAGAAAATTTTCTTATTCCCTTATGAACGAAATCAAGAGACAGTTTGTGGTCATTGTCGCCTTTCCCCTTCCATGCACTGTTCCTAATTCTTTGCCCCATATCCCTCTAAGTCCCATCACTAACATATGGCCTGTACATTCCCAGCACTCTCTTCACCCTCCTCCTTTCCTCCAAACCCAGCTCGTTTATAGTATCAATTACTGACTCGGTCTTGCGATAATTTGCACAAGCAACTCTAGCTGCTCTTCTTTGTAGTCCCTCCAACGCCTGAATTTGATGATCAAAATGTGGGTCGCAAACCACACCACCATATACAACCAATGT
>CM061920.1:27851329-27896231 GCA_031002005.1 Vandiemenella viatica | reverse complement strand
TCGCCGTCGAGGCATTAGAGGCGGGATAGGACTTGGGACAAGGAACGGGAAGGGATTCGGCTAGGCCTTTTGAAGGAAGCATCCCGGTATTCGCCTGGAGTGATTTGGGGAAAACCATGGAAAACCCAAATCTGGATGCCCGGACAGGGATTCGAACCGCCGTCCTCCTGAATGCGAGGCCTTTACCGACGAAGAAGGAAAACTTTAAAAAAAAACTAAAAATAATGTTCAGAAATTCAAGTTTATATGATTTAATGAATTTTTCTATGGAAAACAGTGGTATCAACGTATAGTACGGAGCTGACCAACGAGGAAGCGTCTGTAAACCTCATCCCCTCCGTTATTTTCCGAACGTTTCAGCTGGTGATTTCTCCCACCAGTTGAATTTTAAAGGGCGAGGATAAAGGGTAGAACGGCACCATCAATCCGCACTTTGGTCACCAGTTGTACCGTATAACATTCACGCCACCTGTTGCAGGGGGCGTATAAAATAAACAGCACAATAGCGCTTAAAAACGAATGTCATGACAAGACAGTTAACGCAGATTTCTTGGATGTAAAGTCTTTGGATTATTTTTGGTGCGCTTTCATGGCATGAATAGTTTCTCACCATCCTGTTCCATTCCACACTAACATGGACCATTTTCTGCATCTAGTTTTCTCTGGCTCATGGTTATTTGTCAGCACATTTAGTCCGCAAATAATGGTTTAGTCAAGTGGTCCTATCGCGTAATATAGTATCATCTTGCGTAGATAAAAACACATTCCATGAGCTTACAATTCCACTAGATTTTGCATTTGAATTTTAATATTTATGTGTGTCAAACGTTGTCAAAGCCTGACGCCACAATATCTCACAAGAGGGCACAAGAAATGTTGTCCACAAGGTTCATCAAATTTTCTACACTTGAATTTACTTTTAAAAAAATTACATGTCTATAAAGTCATACATCGGACAATCCATATATTTCGAAATAATACAAGTAACTTGAGATTATGTCAAGTTACTGAATACAAAAAAACAGGTGCTGGTAAATTCAGCGTCTGACCTCGTGCTTTATTAATAGTCATAGCGAAGGTTATTTTTATTCGGAAGTGTTTTCTTATCATTTGGAAAGGAACGGTTGGATCAGAAGGTGTGAGTTTAATGCGAGGTAGGACCGTAGTTTCATCGAAGTAAATTAATTTAGCACTGATGATGTTCCCATCTAAGTAAGTACCACTAATTTGCCATCATTAATTAATCCCTGATCAGAATTAAGATTTATATGTAACATAATAATAACATTTTTCTTTAAAAACAATTTATAAGGTAAACTGATCAACTCGCAAATAGCTTTGGCGATTGATGAAATTTAATATCTAAATAACGTTTTGCTTTACAATTTTATAACACGATTTTACTGAACACGAGCATTATTGCATTTGGTATCCCGGAAACGGCTATAACCTCATCTCGTCGAAGTTTCGGGACTACTCATGTTAGTTAAGCTTCTCTTTGGTTGGAGCAACGAACTGTTCACTTCAAAATGCCTAGAAAGCCTTCTAGAAAAAACGTATAACTTAATCAAATTTCACGCAAAATCTCGCATATTGAACATAAATTGAAAGGAGCCGTGAAAGCATCGGTCACCCAACCACTTTATTATTACTAACAGAGTAGTTGGCCTTGTTCGTGGGTTGGATCTGAAAGTACATGTATTCCCCCGTTTGATCGGATCGTCATAAAAATTAGTTTAAATTTGAATTTTTCGATCAGAAATTGTCCTACTGAAATCTGAACGATATGCTACAGATTTCAGAAATCACCACTCGCTTTGGCTGATTTACCTTCCGTTTTCGAGACATTTCCACGTGTAAATTTTCTGTAAGGGAGTAAATGGTGGAGAGTAGGTGGGTTTCTTAAACCAAATGTAGGCAGTATTTTCAAAGTTTCACCGTGATCGGATAAAAACTATTGATGTGTGTGAAGAACATATATATATACATATATGTTCTTCACACACATCCACAGTTTTTTATATATATTATTGATCATTATTACCCTTGAGGACAGTGTTTAAAATCAAATTATTCATGATTATTCAGTTTTGTTTGTATCGTCTTCTTCCTATTCTCTTCCCAAAACCTTTTCATACGTTCACTGTGTTGCTGTTTCCTTTGTTCAGTCCTGTTTCTTCTGTATTTTATATATATATGTACAGAAAGAGAGAAATTGTTGCACAATTTTTTCAACTAATACATGAATTCAACAATGAACACAGAATCAATGGATGAAAAATATTTGCCGTGTTCTGATACAGAAAAGTTATCTTATGTTAAAACACACGGCTTGTTTAAAATTTACTTAAAAGTGGGTCCACGGTTGGCCGGTGCACAATTTACTTCACCGCAACGACTGCATGGGTGAAATGCAACCCGTGGCGCAGACGGTCGCTTTGGTAGTGGTAGATTCAGGGTTTCGGAGGATATTCCACTTTTTGTTGGCTTTTCAAATACTGTCAACAAATCTCTGTGACATACGCGTCACTTTAAGAGTAGGATTATACTTACCAAATGCTGTATTCACTCATCGACAGTTCTGTGCATATCAAATACTGTATACAAGAAGGTATTGTAAGCTGCAAATACGTTCGAATTAAGGCTATTTTGTGAATACTCTTCGCTGAATGTTTAATTTCATCAATACAATTAAAGCGCTGAATCACTTTCAGCCAGGAGGGTGAAAAGAGGAAGGGAATGGTAGGGTAGGGAGAGAAAAGTTAATGTACGAACGTTTTACATTGTTTATTTTTTATATATATTTATCTATTAACAGAAAACAATACTTTTCTTCTGCATAATTTATAATTCAGCTTTTTCTTCCGCATTCTACCGAATACGATATCATAGAGTTACCGCTGTTACGTTTAGCTCGAATATCAACTAAAGAGTTGCTTGCAGTGTGGAAACCGAGAACACACTAATATAGTTCAGTCTCCAATTTCTTTCTGAAAATTCATATTCCTGTCGGATTTTCTATACTCCTAGTCCGATAATGGCCAGACTCAATTGAAACTCATTTGAGTAACTCAATAGTACGCGAAATTATATAACGCGCTGGTATGCTTCGCAGTTAAAAACTAACATTGACATTCAAAACGTGAATGAAGTTTGTTTTTATGGAAATCAACCTTGCGCCTTGTAGTTCACACTGGCCTGAATTATTCTCCTTTAAGCGCTTTTATGGTGATTAGCTCCACGGCACGCGACCAAGTTGGCAGAAGTGATAAATTAGAAGCAGATTGTCTTTATAATAGTACCCAAATTAAGTCTTCAGAAATATTTTCGGGAGACACATTCTTCACTTCATTTTACACAACTAGAATACTGAGCAGAAATTTGTGTTCCATCTAATAATGTTTAAAAAAATTCTCAACAATTTTGTCCAAAATACAAATTTCAAAACACTTTAAAATAATTTAAAAGAATTTGCATCATTCACCGCATTCATGGCGAAGGATCTGATACACAGGAAGATTGTATAGAGCAGTGGTGGCCAACCCAAATGATCTTGTGGGCCACTTTGGAAGTGCATCATAACTCCGCGAGCCGCATATAAAATTATATATCCCCATAGAGACATTTTTTGTAGTGAAAAATTGAAACATGAGTTATTATTGTGTTAATATTATTCTTACATGTAAACATAGATAATATAATAATAATGATACTAAATGTACATTTAAATAAATATAAAACACTAAAAATGAAATATAAAAAATATTTTGTAAAAGTGTGATGAATCTCACGGGCCGGAAAAATATTCAAGGCGGGTCGCATGCGGCCCGCGGGTTGGCCACCCCTGTTATAGAGCAAAAGCAATGATTGTGTTGTGATGGCCGCAGTGTAATGACGAGCATATCCTATTACAAGATACCGTTTTGGATAACAGCATGAAGGGGATCACAAACAGGCCACATGCTGCGGGCTGTCATTGCACCTTCAACCACAACCAACTCAGACCTATTGCCGTAACTGATTGCCCCGCAATCCTTGACAGCAGGAGCTGAGCGTGTGTGACATTCGGAAATCACAGCAGGGTAAGCCGTTTCTTCACTACGCCTGCGTACATGTTCTCTGTTGTCACTTTGCCACAGACAGAATCTGGACTCGTCACTAAACACAACTGTTTTGCAGTACACCATGTCAGACGTTGTTCGTAGGGAAATCGTGTTAGTGAACAGTGCATAGGGGTCAGAGAGTGTAACCCAGCATCCGCACAATTGGTGGTTTTGACGCGCTGTTGTCCTTCTGTGTCGACCAGTGCCAACTCTATAAGTGCTAGAGCCTTCGACTGTGTAACCAGTCTTGTACTGAAATTGAACTACGGCCAGTCCTTCGGAAGATTTCACGAAATTATACCCATTTCAAACCCCGAACTATCCGATCTCTCTCAAAGTCAGACATTTTGGTGTACGGTGTGTCATTCTCCGCCTCTCTAGACTAAAAAGGGTGATGCTACACCCTGTGTTCACTACTTTCATGTTAGATATCATATCTACTTTGCATATTAATAGCCCATAAGTAACATACTATTACCCTACAACTTTCAATATTTAATCACTAGCTCGTACCCGGACTTCGTAAGCGTGGATTAAGATTTTTTTTGCCAGAATTAAATATAGAAAGTTGTTGCAACGAAGGATTGGTCCCAAACAATATCGAGTCGGAATAATATGACAGGAAAGCTAACACTATATCATTGTACCGTCGAACTTGTCTCTTGAAGTGAATCAATTCCAACAATTTCTGTCACCATTCGATAAGGTCTCAAAATTTCGTGACTACAAACTGTTAATCATACTGGAAAAAATATCCTGTGCCCTTCATACATATTTCCTTATAAAATTCCATCACAACGATATAGCCATTTAGTCGTCAAAACGTAACAAAAAGACAGAGACTTACTTCCGTATTTATAATAATATTAGATATGAATTTTCTCGGGTTTGCCGCCGAATCACTACTGTCGAGCTTTCGGCGACTTCACTGCCGCCATCTTCAGGTCTGTTGTGTCTGAAGGAACAACATAAACTGGACGAATGTAAACTGTTAACATTCAGTCCAGTTTATGTTGTTCCTTCAGACACAACAGACCTGAAGATGGCGGCAGTGAAAGTCGCCGAAAGCTCGACAGTAGGTGATTCGGCGGCAAACCCGAGAAGAATTCAATCTAATATTATTATAAATACGGAAGTAAGTCTCTGTCTTTTGTTACGTTTGACGACTAAATGGCTATATCGTTGTGATGGAATTTATAAGGAAATATGTATGAAGGGCACAGGATATTTTTTCCAGTATGATTAACAGTTGTAGTCACGAAATTTGAGACCTTATCGAATGGTGACAGAAATATGTTGGAAATTGATTCACTTCAAGAGACAAGTTCGACGGTACAATGATATAGTGTTAGCTTTCCTGTCATATTATTCCGACTCGATATTGTTTGGGACCAATCCTTCGTTGCCAACAACTTTCTATATTTAATTCTGGCAAAAAAAATCTTAATCCACGCTTACGAAGTCGCGGGTACGAGCTAGTGATTAAATATTGAAAGTTGTAAGGGTAATAGTTGTACTAATGGGCTATTTAATATGCAAAGTAGATATGATATCTAACATGAAAGTAGTGAACACAGTGGTGTAGCATCACCCTTTTTAGTCTAGAGAGGCGGAGAATGACGACACCGTACACCAAAATGTCTGACTTTGAGAGAGATCGGATAGTTCGCGGGTTTGAAATGGGTGTATAATTTCGTGAAATCTCCGAAGGACTGGCCGTAGTTCAATTTCAGTACAAGACTGGTTACACAGTCGAAGGCTCTAGCACTTATAGAGTTGGCACTGGTCGACACAGAAGGACAACAGCGCGTCAAAAACCACCAAATTGTGCGGATGCTGGGTTACACTCTCTGACCCCTATGCACTGTTCCACTAACACGATTTCCCTACGAACAACGTCTGACATGGTGTACTGCAAAACAGTTGTGTTTAGTGACGAGTCCAGATTCTGTCTGTGGCAAAGTGACAACAGAGAACATGTACGCAGGCGTAGTGAAGAAACGGCTTACCCTGCTGTGATTTCCGAATGTCACACACGCTCAGCTCCTGCTGTCAAGGATTGCGGGGCAATCAGTTACGGCAATAGGTCTGAGTTGGTTGTGGTTGAAGGTGCAATGACAGCCCGCCAGCATGTGGCCTGTTGTGATCCCTTCATGCTGATTATCCAAAACGGTATCTTGTAATAGGATAATGCTCGTCATTACACTGCGGCCATCACAACACAATCATTGCTTTTGCTCTATAACAGGGGTTGGCCAACCCGCGGGCCGCATGCGACCCGCCTTGAATTTTTTCCGGCCCGTGAGATTCATCACACTTTACAAAATATTTTTTATATTTCATTTTTAGTGTTTATATTTATTTAAAATGTACATTTAGTATCATTATTATTATTATCTATGTTTACATGTAGAATAATATTAAAACAATAATAACTCATGTTTCAATTTTTCACTACAAAAAAATGTCTCTAGTGGGGATATATAATGTTATATGCGGCTCGCGGAGTTATGATGCACTTCCAAAGTGGCCACAAGATCATTTGGGTTGGCCACCACTGCTCTATAACAATCTTCCTGTGTATCAGACCTTCGCCATGAATGCGGTGAATGATGGCAAATTTTTTAAATTATTTTAAAGTGTTTTGAAATTGTATTTTGGACAAAATTGTTGAGAATTTTTTTAAAACATTATTAGATGGAACACAAATTTCTGCTCAGTATCTAGTGTGTAAAATGAAGTGAAGAAATGTGTCTCCCGAAAATAATTTCTGAAGACTTATTTGGGTACTATTATAAAAGACAATCTGCTTCTAATTTATCACTTCTGCCAACTTGGTCGCGTGCCGTAGGAGGCTAATCACCATAAAAGCGCTTAAAGGAGAATAATTCAGGCCAGTGTGAACTACAAGGCGCAAGGTTGATTTCCATAAAAACGTTTTGAAATGTCAATGTTAGTTTTTAACTGCGAAGCATACCAAGCGCGTTATATAATTTCGCGTACTATTGAGTTACTCAAAATGAGTTTCAATTGAGTCTGGCCATTATCGGACTAGGAGTATAGAAAATCCGACAGGAATATGAATTTTCAGAAAGAAATTGGAGACTGAACTATATGTGTGTTCTCGGTTTCCACACTGCAAGCAACTCTTTAGTTGATATTCGAGCTAAACGTAACAGCGGTAACTCTATGATATCGTATTCGGTAGAATGCGGAAGAAAAAGCTGAAATTATAAATTATGCAGAAGAAAAGTATTGTTTTCTGTTAATAGATAAATATATATAAAAAATAAAACAATGTAAAACGTTCGTACATTAACTTTTCTCTCCCTACCCTACCATTCCCTTCCTCTTTTCACCCTCCTGGCTGAAAGTGATTCAGCGCTTTAATTGTATTGATGAAATTAAACATTCAGCGAAGAGTATTCACAAAATAGCCTTAATTCGAACGTATTTGCAGCTTACAATACCTTCTTGTATACAGTATTTGATATGCACAGAACTGTCGATGAGTGAATACAGCATTTGGTAAGTATAATCCTACTCTTAAAGTGACGCGTATGTCACAGAGATTTGTTGACAGTATTTGAAAAGCCAACAAAAAGTGGAATATCCTCCGAAACCCTGAATACCACTACCAAAGCGACCGTCTGCGCCACGGGTTGCATTTCACCCATGCAGTCGTTGCGGTGAAGTAAATTGTGCACCGGCCAACCGTGGACCCACTTTTAAGTAAAATTTTAAACAAGCCGTGTGTTTTAACATAAGATAACTTTTCTGTATCAGAACACGGCAAATATTTTTCATCCATTGATTCTGTGTTCATTGTTGAATTCATGTATTAGTTGAAAAAATTGTGCAACAATTTCTCTCTTTCTGTCATAAATATATATAAAATACAGAAGAAAACAGGACTGAACAAAGGAAACAGCAACACAGTGAACGTATGAAAAGGTTTTGGGAAGAGAATAGGAAGAAGACGAATACAAACAAAAACTGAATAATCATGAATAATTTGATTTTAAACACTGTCCTCAAGGGTAATAATGATCAATAATATATATATAAAAACTATTGTGGACATATATGTATATATATATGTTCTTCACACACATCAATAGTTTTTATCCGATCACGGTGAAACTTTGAAAATACTGCCTACATTTGGTTTAAGAAAACCCACCTACTCTCCACCATTACTCCCCTTACAGAAAATTTACACGTGGAAATGTCTCGAAAACGGAAGGTAAATCAGCCAAAGCGAGTGGTGAGTTTCTGAAATCTGTAGCATATCGTTCAGATTTCAGTAGGACAATTTCTGATCGAAAAATTCAAATTTAAACTAATTTTTATGACGATCCGATCAAACGGGGGAATACATTAGTACTTTCAGATCCAACCCACGAACAAGGCCAACTACTCTGTTAGTAATAATAAAGTGGTTTGGGTGACCGATGCTTTCACGGCTCCTTTCAATTATGTTCAATATGCGAGATTTTTGCGTGAAATTTGATTAAAGTTAATACGTTTTTTCTAGAAGGCTTTCTAGGCATTTTGAAGTGAACAGTTCGTTGCTCCAACCAAAGAGAAGCTTAACTAACATGAGTAGTCCCTGAAACTTCGACGAGATGAGGTTATAGCCGTTTCCGGGATTACCAAATGCAATAATTGCTCGTGTTCAGTAAAATCGTGTTATAAAATTGTAAAGCAAAACGTTATTTAGATATTAAATTTCATCCAAATCGCCCAAAGCTATTTGCGAGTTGATCAGTTTACCTTATAAATTGTTTTTAAAGAAAATGTTTATATTATGTTACATATAAATCTTAATTCTGATCAGGGATTAATTAATGATGGCAAATTAGTGGTAACTTACTTAGATGGGAACATCATCAGTGCTAAATTAATTTACTTCGATGAAACTACGGTCCTACCTCGCATTAAACTCACACCTTCTGATCCAACCGTTCCTTTCCAAATGATAAGAAAACAATTCCGAATAAAAATAACCTTCGCTATGACTATTAATAAAGCACGAGGTCAGACGCTGAATTTACCAGCACCTGTTTTTTTGTATTCAGTAACTTGACATAATCTCAAGTTACTTGTATTATTTCGAAATATATGGATTGTCCGATGTATTGACTTTATAGACATGTAATTTTTTAAAAGTAAATTCAAGTGTAGAAAATTTGATGAACCTTGTGGACAAACATTTCTTGTGCCCTCCTTGTGAGATATTGTGGCGTCAGGCTTTGACAACGTTTGACACACATAAATATTAAAATTCAAATGCAAAATCTAGTGGAATTGTAAGCCTCATGGAATGTGTTTTTATCTACGCAAGATGATACTATATTACGCGATAGGACCACTTGACTAAACCATTATTTGCGGACTAAATGTGCTGACAAATAACCATGAGCCAGAGAAAACTAGATGCAGAAAATGGTCCATGTTAGTGTGGAATGGAAACAGGATGGTGAGGAAAACTAATTCATGCCATGAAAAGCGCACCAAAAATAATCCAAAGACTTTACATCCAAGAAATCTGCGTTAACTGTCTTGTCAGTGACATTTCGTTTTAAGCGCTATTGTGCTGTTTATTTTATACGCCCCCTGCAACAGGTGGCGTGAATGTTATACGGTACACTGGGTGACCAAAGTGCGGATTGATGGTGCCGTTCTACCGTTTATCCTCGCCCTTTAAAATTCAACTGGTGGGAGAAATCACCAGCTGAAACGTTCGGAAAATAACGGAGGGGATGAGGTTTACAGACGCTTCCTCGTTGGTCAGCTCCGTACTATACGTTGATACCACTGTTTTCCATAGAAAAATTCATTAAAATCATATAAACTTGAATTTCTGAAACATTTTTTTTAGTTTTTTTTTTGAAAAAATAGTTTTTCCTTCTTCGTCGGTAGGAAGGCCTCGCATTCAGGAGGACGGCGGTTCGAATCCCTGTCCGGGCATCCAGATTTGGGTTTTCCATGGTTTCCCCAAATCACTCCAGGCGAATACCGGGATGCTTCCTTCAAAAGGCCTTAGCCGAATCCCTTCCCGTTCCTTGTCCCAAGTCCTATCCCGCCTCTAATGACCTCGACGGCGATGGGCGTAAAGCCATAACTAAAAAAAAGGGGAAGGACATTACAACGATTGTAGGATTATAAACAAGAAAATGGAAGGAATCAAACATTGCCACATACTAGAAGAGAGAAACGTTAAGTTAGTAAAAAAGGTCGGTTAGCGGGTAATCAGAACTAGTTCACTGTGCAATGTACTCGTAATATGTTTTACAGATATGAGTCAAGTAGAAATGTGTTCAATGCAGCTTCATCAAATTTATAAAAGTGAAATATTCTGGCGGTAAAAAAAAAAAGTTTCTTTGAGGAAGTTGTAAGTCGCAAGGATCTGAAATTTGACTAAATCTTTCAAGAATAACTAATAACGTTCTGAACTGTAACTTGTTGAAGTTCATTACCAAATATTCAGAGCGGTGTGGAGGTTAAGGCAGCTGACAGCGAATCTGAAGGCTTCAGGTTGAAATGCCGGAGTGACTAAGAACTTTCACTGGCTCTGTGATACACGAAAATAAGTGTATTCCTATTTCAGTCTTATGCTGCTATTGATCACTGATGCAAGTATTATAATGATATGAGGCTGGCTGTAAGGAGAATATCCAAATGCCATTAAAAAAAAAAAAAAAAAAAAAAAAAAAAAGTCCACCAGCGCCTTAATACGCCGCACTCTGATTCGGGGAGGTACAAAGGTGAAATACTCGAGTCCTGATACTTGCGTACCATCCGTCCTAATCCGTTTTTACGCGGTTTTCCGCAATCACCTAGGAGAATGCTAGGATAGTCCCAAATCTCCGCCTGAAAGTAAGCATTTCACAATCAAAAATACACTTATCATGCAGAACGCGATAAGTTACGTGTTTCGTAGAGCGATAACAACACAGAGTTTCCTCCTCTAGGTTTAGTTCTGCAGGTGCAACAATCCCGGTATGAATTCGGACAGGGCTTATGTGCTTTCCCCCTTTAATTATTATTAACACTCTCCACCAGCATATAACAGGAGGCTGGTAGAATGTAGTCCTAGTTGGTTGCATTGGGTAGAAAAAAAAATGTTTAAATATCTTTTCAGAGTTCCACGTCACTGGTCATATTCGCCTCCAAAAAGTAAGATGATAGTTCTTTCTCTCTCCTGATGCTTTTATCTTCTCATATTTAAAAAATCCGTATTTTGATGTCGTAATAGTGGTGTCAATAAAGCGGTGGAACTGATATCGTAGTCCGATTTTAAACCCAGTTACCATGCAGTGCATTCGCAGACTCTCCAGCTGTACCTTTTTCGTTTAGCATTCACTTTGGAGAAACGACCCTGCGTTCGAAGGAAGACGTGGTGTAATCTCGGTAAAGGTCGTAACAAAGTGAGCGCCGCGTCATTCCGCGAGCAAACAGCGATTGCGCCGCCTCGCTCAGTATGCAAACACTCGTCTGGGCTCTTCGCGGCACCTGGGCGGGCTGCTGGCCGCCACTGGCTTACAGCACAGTGGGAAAAGCATGCGACCGCAACCACGGCGCTCTACAGCAAGTGCTATAGCGCCTCTTGAGGGAGAGTAATCAGTTCCATCACTATTCGCAGTTATTTCAGCTGTAAGATAGATTAACGTTTTAAATTACCAAGCGTCTATTAGCTAATGTTTTGATTAATTTTATAGAAATGAAAAAAATATATCGATAAATATAATATCGATATTTACAAACAGCTTCGATATTTATCGAGAAAAAATTCGATATGTGGATATTTTTTTCCTAAAACCGGTAATTTTTATAAAATATTTTCAAAATATATCAAAATATTCAAGAAAATTCGGAAAATTGAAGTTGGTGTGTGTAAATTATAGAAACTTTTACAAACTTATCCATTTTTACAATAAATCAAACCAGTACTTTAGGCAACGAAAGAACTCTCAGTTTTATATGTTCCCCCGTCAAGCTACCCTTGCTGTCCGCTGCCGCCAATTTAAAATTCAGCAGCCACTATTTCGGTCGACACTGGCTTGGCATATCAGATACTTCGTCATCGTATTAACGTCTATTCATCGATGAAATAACCAACTGGAAACAGAAGTTATTAATTTAATTCAATCCTCAAATACGCAACACGGATGCTAAATCAATATTCTTCAACTTTATTAAAAATAATCTGACTGTTAACATTCAAATTTGTTGAAAAAATTACGTTGACATTAACGTCAACTAGCCAAAATTTAACATTTTTTCTAACCTCTTAGCCGTTGTTCAAAAACTTTTAAATTACAACGAATTCACTTTTCCAATACTCGTTCAGATCAGATATGTACGTATATTTATCTAATATATATGCAATACATGAAATTGGATACTGATTTGCGGTAGTTAAAAAAATAATTTGTATTTAAAATTGATACGCCAAATAAAATATCGATTTTTGAAATATCAAGAATAAAAATATCAACGATAAATATCAATTATTTCATGAAAAATAACGATATTTCGATACATCGAAATATTTTGCCCAAGCGTAGTTAATGTTTGTCCACAAGATGGCTTTTAAACTTGTTATCGTCAGTAGATGCAACTGTACATAACAAATATTCACATAGATTATTTTTAGTTACGAACATAGTGCTATCACATGTCATTCCGAAACAGCACTTTTTGCACATCTATGTGGCTGTGTTTAATGCCGAAGTTCAATATTCTAACTTATATCATACGAACTTCATATTACTATTTTTACTACACTAAGCTGGTTTCAGCGTCTACTGTGCCTCTTAAAAAAAAATTTGTGATGTTGCGACAATGTATAGACAATGTGGAGGAACTTATCACGCTATCTATGATAGAACGATGGCTTTCCACTTCGAACCATACAATCCCATAGTAGAGCCAACCTGTTAGGCGCTGTCCATCTTCTTCATGTGTGGCGGCCATATCTCGGAGGGCCACTCGACGTCTGCGTTCTCTCTGTCAGACTGCTGCTGGCTCCTACTGAATGATGAATACAAGACTCTCTTCGACGTCAGTGCCATAGTTTATTAACACAACCTCTCACTATATTTCTAAAGTGGAGGGGCAAATGAAGCCTATCAATACGGCCATCTGCCCTACATAGCTCGACCATTGCGTAATTTTGACTAGTTTTGAGCACTTCAAATCCCAGGTCGATGCCTCTGTCATGTTTCATTACATCCAGACTTGTAGTCCTCATTTCATACTTAAGAAGTATGTAGCTTTTAGGCAAAGGAATCAACCCGTTCACTACACATGGAAAGATATGACCATGTCCACAAGTTGGCACTTAATTTCAGAAGTGAGCGAGTTGAAAACTTTTCTTTTGTAGATGAATCCACTGCTGAAATAAATTTCTAAAAGGAATTTACCAAAATCAACGAAAGAATTTACAATTAAAATTCTAAAAGGGCAAAACTATATAGATGATTATATTTCACTCAAATTATATAAGATTAAAAAAAGTTCTGTGCTGGGAATACAAACTAGTTAAGAAATTTACACAAAGTAATTAAATTAATGAAAATAACTTATTTATACAGTTGTGTTTAATTTTCATCATAATGTGGTCCAATTCTATCTATTGTCATTTCTAATCATTCTCGGCTGTCTTGCTACTGCTTTGTATCCATATTGGGCAGTACGTTGTAACATGACGCGCTGTCGCCACGTTACAAGGTGCATTTTTTTAATTATATATGTCATAATGTTAGAGTAATTTACATAAATCTTGGGCGACCACCTAAATAGATTTTTGTTGTAATTTTATAAAGTACGCAAGATTCCAAGTGAGGACTGTATTGAAATATTGAACATACAGTGTATCTTGGTAAAGCCAATATTAAAGAATTATTGAGCTGTGTAGGCTTGAAGCTAATCGTGGTCTTCCCGAACCATGGCGACAAGAAGTCGCGGATTTGGGGTTTGTCGGACCACACACTCTGCTCCCTGGGGATGGGCGGTCAACAAGGTCACTCACCGGGCGGGAAATGCCTGCCGCCCGAACACAGAGTCGTTCCCGAACGCAGCCGAATATGTCCGACCTATGTGATATGAGCTGGGCAAATCATATATCGGGGATATCACGTGACATTAGGTGCCGACCTGAAGATCCAATCCAAATAACTTAAAATCCTGGGAATTTCTGTTATATGTGAGCTTCGAGACTACAAGGGGCGGAGCGAGAAGTTTCCTCGCGAGGGAGAAGAGCGACGAGCGGCAATTCGATCTTCGAGTCCATGCTATGAGAGTCTAGTCTCAGGTTGACTTGGAAAGTCGCCAACTGCTGCTATACGACTTCTGGCTGCCGGCTTGATGGAGCAAGCTTATCACGGCAACACACCCAGTAATGCGATGACGCGTATTGTCAGACCAGAGATGCCTGTAGCCGACTTGTGAGACAGTCTCACATACCGTGGGTCCCCTCCAATCACCGCAGACATCAGACGCAGAACTACCATGGTAACTTATTACGTCTAAGCCATCTGACTGTGCATTCCGCGAAACAGAACCCTTAAACGATATGGAGAGGATGGATCCATGTTCTCACTTTGTAATTGTAAAAACCCCTGAGCTAGCGGCATAATTTGCCAGGACTAGTTATTTTCGAATGATATATTGTTCATTCGTGGCGCCCATGATTTCCTTTTTTAACTGTAAAGTCACAGTATTATGATACCTTTGTCTGAGGTCGTCATAACTTGTATTTTTCATTGTTTCCAATTGTCATTATTTCTTGCATTTTGATTCTGAGATATATTTAAAAGTAAATATACAATTATTTGCTTGCTCATGGCGGGTAATTGTACCTCTGGGCGTTGCTTTTATGATTTTGCCAATTTGTGTTAATTTTAACGGAAAATTCGCTCAGACTTGTAATCGCCAGTGATAAGAAAATAAATGTCATATTGTGACAATTTTTCCCAAATTCCAACTAACGTCGAGATTCTTGCAAAATTAATAAATTTTCACTCCTTCATAAAAATTAAAAATCCACAATTATTAATCATAAATGTATGAGAGATAATTGTAACGTAGTTTGCCCACTAAGGCACCCACTACAACGTCTAAACAGCGAAGTGTACAGTTATGCTCTCATATGACGGACTTGTTCCCAGTTATCATTCCGAGAATTATGTCACATTCAATTGTTGATTGGACCCACATTCTCTATATCCGAGCAGAGGTTAATTAAACTCGAGTACATTTTCGTGGAAGTGCCTGTCATAAAAAACCAACGTTAATTATTGGCGACTACTTAACGGGATATTTTAATGTCTTTAAATTAATAATTTTATTGAAATGATAGTTTTACCTAATAATGTGTTTATCGATTTTTATTGATGTATCAATTATTAATATACCTGAAACTAGCAGTTTAGTAAAATTTATTCCCAAATAAACTGTGTTTTTGTAAAAAAAAATATATAAAATACGTATTAAACTTTATTGTTATTCTTCCGTGTTTATTTTTAGGTTTGTACTGTTGCATACTTTCTAAATAAACTGACCTGAGGTTCTCGAATCACATTAGAAATGAAACTTAGTGTTGTCACAGAACTTAATATCCAAGCATCACACTCCACAACGACGTGAAATAGATGACAATGATTCAGAAGATTGCGTTTTATACTTTCTAATTTAGACAACGAAAGCATAGAACACTGTATACACCAATTGAGGCAGAAATAAAAACATTTTTACGTGTTTCTTGATACTGTGTAGGGGTGATGAATTTTTGTAAAAGAAGTGAAAGTCAACTGGGGAGAAAATTATACAGAGGTATTTGCACAGAGCAATTTAAGTTATGGTGGTGGCAGAGCCCTGCAGCTTCTAGCAAAAGAACTGAGTGTTCCCATAATTCTTGCTCATGCACAATGCGGAGCCTTATTGTGTGAAGCAATATTTTGGGTTGTGATGACGGAGCGAGTGAAATAATGGGATTCTCTGGATTTCTGCTCTCTGGGATATCACTACCATCGGAATGAAGGAGTGAAAACGGACTTCGTCGTCACGTATTGTAAGCAGCTCCATCAACATTTGTTTGGAGTTAAATCTCAGGAAAAACTTTGGAAAAATAAATCTGGATGGCTGTACCGGTTTCTCAATATTCTGAGTGCCAGGTTCCATACCGGTGGTAACCCAATAAAAGGCCCGTTTTTAATATCAGACAAAGAAACTGTGATATGTCTAGATAACGGATTTTAATTTATGTTCGCTCTGTTTTTCTATGGCTACCAGAAATCAGAAATCAGTGCAGGCGAATGCCTGGATGGTTCTTTCAAAAGGCTACGGCCAAATTCCTGCCACCCCATCCTCATCTGGCTTTAATGACATCGACGTGCCGTAAGGAGTAAATAATTACAAAAAAAAACTATAAAACCGAAAAGTATACACGGCGTAGTTTTAGATAAATTGAAATTTTAGGTTATGTATTTCCGATGGAAATTAAATCCCTAACTGTAGCGTTTATAAAGTACCTCTATTTTCAGTTGGTGAAGCAGGCGTCTAGCGAATCTATTAGTGCTATGTTTGATTTTGATATATTTTTTTTATTTTATGTTTAGATAAAGAAATACAGAAAAAAAAGATAAAACAACTTTTTGCGATGGATCCATTGGGCCGACTGCATACTAGTTGCGCTTGGAAAAATAAACACGACAGTAATGCTACATTTAAGTAGTTAATCTTCTATGCAAAATTTATGGTCACAAGCCTGAATTTTCTAAAGGTAAAAAGCTATCTGTATCTATCTATATGGCTGTGAAATAATTATCTTTTAGTTCTGGAATGCGAACTCCCGCGAAGCAATAGAATCCATTATATGCTTGTATTAACTTCGTCCAGAATATACTTCAGTACTCATATACTCCTTTCCGTTGACGTTGGGTACTGCAAGGAGTTCGCCCCACATACCGTTTATAACGATGCAGTCAGTTTGACGTTTGAAACCAATATATTAAAATCGGTGGATTTTACAAAATGTTTTCCGAATTTCCTTGTTATTTTAAATCGATTTATATTAGTCATAGTTGAAATATTCCATATCATGAATTCTGTTAGTACATTAAATTGTGTTTTCAGCGTATTTCAGCAGCGACTTAGCTGACTGGCGTGCACAGGGACACACGGCGCTAAAAACATCTCTGAATTTTATTAGATAACCAAAAACTAATGGAACGTCAAGGGAAAGTGTTTGGAAAATTTGTTTACTTGCAGAGTCAATCAATAAAGTTAATTGACTGTATTTGTGCAAACTTTTCATACAGTATGTAGAGTTCCCCTAATCAACGGACATTAGTGTTTTGCCACATTTAAAATATTTAAAAGAAATTTGGTAAATCCATTGAGAACGTTGGAAGAATTTAAATCCATGGTTATCAACGTGTTTTTTTTTTTTTTTTTTTTTTTTTTTTTTACATTTCATTCCTCCCAGCTGAAGGCTGGGAGACGCGGGCTGCTGGAGAGTCATAGGGGACTCTTTTCAGCCAATCTACTACTACGGGGAGGGAAGGGGGATGGAAGGTCGGCCGTGGCCTTGTAGGGAACCATCCCAGCATTCGCCTAAGTGTCTGAGGGAAACCACGGAAAACTTCAGACAGGATGGCCGAACCGAGTTTAACCCCGGTCCTCCCGAATGATAGGTAGGAGGCCATAATTGGTTTCTTCCCATCTCGGTGTATCAACGTGTTTTTTTTTTACATTTCATTCCTCCCAGCAGAAGGCTGGGAGGCGGGCTGCTGGAGAGTCATAGGGGACTCTTTTCAGCCAATCTACTACTACGGGGAGGGAAGGGGGATGGAAGGTCGGCCGTGGCCTTGTAGGGAACCATCCCAGCATTCGCCTAAGTGTCTGAGGGAAACCACGGAAAACCTCAGACAGGATGGCCGAACCGAGTTTAACCCCGGTCCTACCGAATGATAGGTAGGAGGCTAATATTGGCCTCCTCCCATCTCGGTGACTATCAACGTGTAGATGCCAATAACATTTAAATAAATATTACCGCACAGCTCTTTGCCTGCGAGAGAGTAAATTGAATTTCGTAAACCGCAATTGAGACAAGAGCAATATGTGTCTTTTTTTTTTAACATACGTAACAAAGGCATCGTATGATTGGGATTAAAATGAAATTATTCAGAATTGAAACTGATACGCATATCTGGCATCTCAGTGATACGAATTTCACAATAAATTAATGCTTTCCGTTACTTGGTAGAACTACGGATACTACAGAGAATGGTTGAGCAGCCGGTAAGAACTCAAGCACTAGGTTATTAATACTATATTTATTATAACTGTAATTAAAAATATTAATTTCGTTTGACTCTATTTAAACGAAAAAATATTAATTTAATAAATATTAATACGTAAATGATAAATAATAACAAATATAATAAATAATTAAATTAAAGAATAAGAATTAATTTGATTAATTTAAAGGAAGATAATATTTTTTGTTTATAGCTATTTTTAAAACATATCAATCCCTAGCAGCAGAGAAAAGGTGGCGTGGTGTGAGATGGGGGGAGTGGCGTTCCGGGGAAATCTCACGTCATCTTTTTAATTCCTTGAAGAATAGTAGACCTATAAAAAAAGTCTGCAATCGACGTCCCACAAAAATCACACCACGGAAGGATTGGGGGGGGGGGGGGTTATCCATATTTCCAGAAAAACACCTCACTTAATTAACGGACACCCCCAAATAGCAGTTATTATAAAAAAGGGTGATTTGCCAGATGTTTCTACGACGTATATACGCTGATGAAACAAAACATTATGACCCCTCACTTGATAGCGTGTTGAAATATTTTTGGAATGCAATACAGCGCGTTTCGGTTGCTCCGAAACACTTGTGCCTGCGCCAGTACTGTAGTCTGATCGCCCCCTATCCTACTTAGCAGAGTGGGTGAGCCTTCGACCTCCACGTACTGTGATGTGGCGTGGCCGTCCACCACCTTGTCGCCCAGTCGTGGTTCGACCGTCCTTCAACCACTTTCCTTGGATGCTCACCACAGTATTACGCGAACAGCCGACCCGCCTCGCCGTTTCCGAGATACTCGTTCCCAAGCGCCGCTCCCACAAACCACCGGCCCGTTATTTAAGGGAATTGCGTGACCATTGCTTAGACATCTAGAGCCAGATACCCACCAAGGACTTCTCGAATCCATGCCATGGCGAATCGCTGCTGCACTGCATTCCAAGGGCGGACCAAAACGCTATCAAGTAAGTGGTCATAATGTTTTGGCTCATCAAGCTCGACGGCCATTTTGTATTGCATCTTCAAATCATCTTCATCAGTCGTCTTAATTGATATCTTATAGTCGAGACCCCACTGGATTTCTAACTCCATTTACGAAATTCTTGAGTATGCGTTGATTGCAAATAAAGATATCAATTTGTCAGTGGGAGTAACACTGCTAGAAGACTGACTCAATTTTATAACACTTTGTAAAATTTAAAATAAAAATAGAAGCAAGTGAACGAAGTTATTGGCAATAGTAGGTTCAGAAGGAATTATAGTGTGTTTTTTTAAAGATAAACGGGAAAGAATTCGGCCATGACACTTTTGAAGGAAGCATCCCGGCATTCGCCTGGAGCAATTTTGGGAAACGATGGAAAAACCAAATCTCGATGCCCGGACAGGGATTCGAACCGTCGCTCTCCCCAATGCGAGGCCAGATCATTACAGTTCATCCATCATGCTCGGTGATAAACTGTAAATCACTCCCAGAAACTATCCTCAGTGGATTAGCGGGTGACCACTGAAAACCAAGAGATTTCAGTCTTTGTGTATATTTTAGTTAACCATTAAATTATCAAGTCAAATATTCATTCAGTTACCAAAGGACACAGTAATTTTATACGAAAAATCATTCCAAATGCATCAGATTTAGTGATCAGAAAATAAAATAGTTTGATAACTTCGCGGTCGTCAGGTGTTTTTGGAACATTATTGTTGTAGCCGGAACTAAAACAGATTATATTCAGAAAGTGAACGTAAAATGGAGGAACATTATAATGGCGAATACCCGACATTTTTTCAAACCGTGATCCGTTTTACTACTCTTTGCTCAATATTTTCGCTAGGTTCTTTTTTTATTGCTATAAAACTATGTGTGCTACTGAATTGTATTCATGTTCTGTTGTCAAAAAACTATAGATGCCATAGTTAAAAAATGGAATGGTTTTCCCGTTATGGAAAGAATCTTTTAAATACTAATGTGACAATGAATTTATTAAAATGCTGCAGGTGTAACAAACATGTATACAAGTCCAGTAGTTTTTGCCACATTTGGGGCACCTTCCGGCAAGTTAGGGTTTCTAATGGTCAACCACAGTGCAGGGAAGATTCCCCACCCTATCCTCTCCTTCATTAGCCGGATAAACTCGTACGAAACTGCTTCGGACCCATTGGAGAAGAACTTCGATCCTTGCCTGGAGTATCCAGAATACCACGTGGCGGAAGTGACGTTTGAAAAGAAGAGTAGGTATGTACGTTATGCAGCAATGCAATTTGAATTAAGAGCTCAGGGTAAAATAGTATTAATATTTGGCAAGTAAGAACTTGACAGCGGGCACAAATTTTGAGTTCGCAGGTAAGACTGTTTTTGAGTTAATCCTGGTAACAAAAACGACCCGAAATTGACAACTTTGACGGTCACTAACGTCTTAATTTTCAAGTGAAAAAGAAAAGGAAATAAAAATGTTTCGCTGTATTTCACGAGCTTTGTGTACCCGTCACTGTGGTTCAGGGCATTAAGACGCTGAACAGTGGGTCGGGGGGGGGGGGGGTGCTGCGTTGCAGGGTCGAGTCCTGCTCCCCGTATACGGGCCATCCTGAATCTGGATTTTAGTTAGTTTTCCGTAATCACCAAGGCGGTGACGGTCTCCAACCTCTGGCTCATAAATTACACATTTAACCCAACAAAAATACACTACGCGCGACTTTCCTCCAGGGGAGGCGTCAGGTTCAGCGACAAGCGGACGAATCCCAAACAAGTCCGCATCCTGCGAAAAAAGGCCGGTACGGTAAAAGTGGAATAAATGCAGGGAATTAGAAGAAGGTTTCACGAGTCCTAGCCACACCCTACACTTTCGGATAGAAAATAAATATTTTTGGCACCTCTTTAGTCCTGTGGTAATCCCCACCCCTTCTAGAATTTTATAAAAACTTTAAATACAACGTTCGGATTTGAGTCATCGAAACGCATAAGATATGTTGGCTCAGATGTTTTTCCGTTTAATTGGTAGACGCCCATTAAGGTGGTTTTACATAGTTTTTAAAATAGTCATTATTAGATTACTTTGTCCGCCTAATGGTTGGCATGTAGACTTTGTTTCTTTTAGTAACCCGGTCGCCACGGTTGGATGGCAAGTGTAATCACCGCCAACCCAATATCTAAAGATTTTAGATGATAAATATGCTTTAGAATTTGATCACTTATGGCACAAGTGCTCACATTTACTGTCACAGTTTCAATACACCGACCACCAACCTAAAAGTTGTGAAAGTATACTCGTTCTCAAGGGCGTATCCAGGATCAGAAATAGAGGGGGGCAAGATTTGAGCTACGGGGGGGGGGGCAACTCATATTGGTTACGAGGAAGTGGGGTCAGAGACTGAAACATGACGATTTATTATAAAATGATTATTGATTAATATAGTAATCCAACCACTTAATCTAAGGACCTACTATGTAGTAAATTAAGATCGTAACTCAGTTATAGTTTATGTAAACATTAATCATCTCCGATTCTTAGAAAATTTTTCAATAACTTTGTTTCTCAGTATCTCACGGTGTTCTTTCACGAAATTTCGATGCACACTCATCAGGCACAATCCCTTCAATCTTTCCTCTCCCATAGTGCTCCCTAGCCAGTTCTTCACTCGTCGAAGCGTACTGGAGGCAACTTAATTTTTCTTCTAGGGGGAAGGGGGCAGCAGCAGCAGCTGAATTAGCTGATCGGCTGGTTAAGACAGTAGAACGTAATGGCATGAAAATAAAACATATTCCGGCCTCTGACCTGATTCCCCTACTCTGTAACAAGGCTAGAACGGAATGGAACAGAGAGTGGGGATTGAAAGACCTGCACAAAGCTAGACAGATTAACCCAACAATCCAACAGAACCACTGGTAAGACAATATTCCAACTCCAAGCAAGATCACAAGCTTTGTCTCCAGACTGTAATTCAACCACGGTCGCTATCCGAGTCACTTCTACAGGATCAACATGGTCAACTGCCCCGGGTGTGATGGCACAATCGTTGGGAATAATGACCTCATTTTTTTTGCCTAAAGACGCCATTGGAATGAATCATCAAGATTAATAGCTGACTTGTGTAGACACGGAGCAGAACTGCCTACCGAGGTGCAGACCCTCCTGCTAAAGAATAGACCACACATTTCCATGATCCTTTTTAAGTTTGCAGCGAGAAACAATATCGAAATATGACACCTGAACGAGCCGAATCAAGAGGTCATACGGGCGGACCGTAAACAAAACCATAGACACGCAACAAAACAAAAAATCCTATAATAAACTGGGTGGTTCCACCAGAACATTTTAATATCTTGCATGTTAAATACTGTATTTTACATGTTGTATCTCACATATTGTACCTTGTATTCTATACAGGGTGTCCAGGAATGAAAGGATAATCCTGCAACCACATATAGGTCACATCATGTCCTACTATACGACAAAATTTTATTTTACTAAAAGTCTCACCATCATCGAGATATTGATTTTTTAATTTTTTTTTCGAAATACGTGACTTGTTCAGTTTATTCCATGCCTTTTCTACAAATTAAGACTTTTTGAACCATGCTTTTCTTTTAATTTACTCAAGGATGTTTGAGTCATCTAAAACAATGTTATTTTTTTCTTAAAACATTAAAGAAACCTTAAAAATTATTTTTTAAAATCATCATCGTCATTTTTTACTGCATGTTTAAAATCCACAATGGTCTCTTCAGCGGAATTAACTACCATAAAACAATCATTTTAAGAAAAGTATAAAACAATTATACCATTAACGATTTTCTATAAGGTTTTTTAACGTATTAAGAACGTATTAGCTGACTCAACTATCTTTGAGTAAATTTTATTTAAAAAATAAACAGGATTCAAAAAGTCTTAATTTGTAGAAATGGCATGGAATAAACTGAACACAGTTACATGTTTCGAAAAAATATTTAAAAAATCAATATCTCGAAAATGGTGAGACTTTTATCAAAATAAAATTTTGCCATACATTGGGAAAAGTTGTGACCTATCTGTGGTTGCAGGATTATCCTTTCATTCCTGGTCACCCTGTATATTGTATGCCATATATCGTTCAATGTATGCGCACGTATTAATTATAAATCTGACTACGTAACTAAGTAAAGGATATAATGTAATATTTGATAACATTTAATCCGGTGGTTGTGTGGTACACACACACACACATACTACACGAAATAAAGGACCGCTGGCATACGGTATTGTGACAGTTTCCCTTTGGAATGCTAGGTTTGAGTTTACGAAAATTCTAGCTCACGAAAATATTTTCTATGACAGCATTATCGAGGAATCATCTGAAGTTAGGCTAGGTTGCACAATGGTGTCAACACCGATTGCTACTTAGTAATTTTAAGACGGCGGGGAATGCCTCTCGGAGCGCCGTAGTGGTCGCGTTACAGGCCGCCCCGAACGCAGCCACCTCTGGTGTCGCTCAAAGGCCGCTCTGTATGCAAATTGCCGCGGCGGCGCGTTTACCGCAAATTGAAACCACTCGTTCAAATTCCGCTCACGGCGTCCCGTGCGCGAGCCGTGATACCGCGGGACTACTTTTTTAGTGTTATGCCCGAGCAGTTATTTTGAATTTGTGGGTTAATGTGGTCGTGACAATATCAGCCAATCACGGGCTGCCTCATTCAATTAGAATCATATCCATATTAATCTGATTTGTGATTTTAAAAAATCAGGCGATAATCGGAAAATGGCTACTTCGCAATTCTGAAACGGTAATAAATTCCAGACTAATTTTCTTGTTACTTACTGTTGTTTGAATCATTCAAGGATGTCTATTGGAGGTTGTTTGCTGTATTAGTCTGGTAATAGGCCATATTTCCGCAGTTGTCGAGTAATAAATTATATAAATAAATTGCCATTTACTATCTACTGTTGTACTGAATGTTAGTTTTTATTCAACAGACGCGATTCTCTCTTAAGATGAGGGGCATAATCAGAGAGATGTAGTGATAATACATGACGGTCTAGAATAGCAGTTTATGTAGTTTTACCGACCTGTGCTTTAAAGTTCCAGTTGAAAATTCTGCCAATTGTTGTTTTAAAAGCCTTACTTGTTGGTATAGTTGATGTTCTCGTGCTGATTATCACAAGTATCGCGTTAGCATGAAAACATCAAATAAGGCTTGTAAAACAACAATTTTTAGAAAGTTCGACTGGAATTTAAAAAAAAAAAAAGTTCTATAAGTTCTGTTCCAGACCGGCATGTGAGTATTATCACTATATCTCCACTAAAAATGCCCGACACCATAAATGTGAAACGTCAATAGGAAATAAAAAATCACATTCACCACAACAGATGGTAGTATACGGCGTTTTATTTATGAAATTTATTGTTGTTCTCGTTTTGCTGTCAGGCGAAGATTAAACTGAAAAATCAGCTTGTGGTCCAGAGAAATTAACAAACTATGACACTAATATTCATTCCATGCTCGCATTGGTACTGGCGTTGAGGGAATTATCTGGGATCGCTTCAAAAGCCGGCCTTGTGTTCTTTTCGTTATACTGTTATAGCCACCTTTAGTGCTATTGTCGAACTACAATCTCTAATATAATCAAGACATTACTAATATATGTTTTTAAGGAATTTTATTATATACGTACAGTATCTGATCTAAAGCATCCGGACACCCCTATGCAATGCGGAATTGAACGCTATGTGTTACGATAGGCGGATCCGACAGTACAAAAGAAGACAGGGAGTACTTTACAGTCGAAAGAGAAGCACTAACAGCAGAAAGATTCGGTCAAGAGAACTTCGAACGTGAGCTAGTCACTGTATGTCACCTGAGTCACCAATCCATCGGAGACATTTAAAGTTTTGAAAAAGTGCTGAAGTTGTCTGTTGGTGACGTGAATGTGAAGTGTAAACCAGAAGGAAGAACCTCAACTAAACTAAGACCAGGCAGAGTTCGTTTAATGACGGATAGGGACCATCAAGCCTTGCGGAGGATGTTGTGAAAAAATGGCAATTATTCAACGAAAGGAATCACTCCTGAATTCCAAAGTGCTGACAGCATTCCTGAAATGTACTGGACTATCCAAAGTCCCAACCTGAATGCAATGGAAACATCATTGGTGGTCTCTCTAGCAGTGTTAAAACCGCCATAAAGCCAAAGGGTGGACCCAACTGCATATTAATGTTCAATAATAGGGAACACGAGTAAACTCTAGGTGTAGTTTCAGATATTGTTAGACAAGGAGGCCTTTGGGGTTAAGCAAATTCACTGTCTGAAATTTGAATAATGATGTTCATTACCTTTGGTACCTTGAATATTTAAATGATCCTGTTGCCACACGATTGATATACCCTGAAATGTGAAAGAAAAAATAGAAATGAGTTCACTGTACACTGTATATATATTTAAACCTTTTAATTTGAGCTATCCTCTGATATTAATTTCTTGCTTTTATCTCTTTTAGTTTAAATATTGATTTTTTTCTCTTTAATTAAAAACCGTAATTATACTTTACCTAATTATTTAAATTTAAGCTCAAATTGCTCTACAAGGTGCTAACTACAATTGGTGATAAAAGCTTTGTTATAACTTTACGCGTTCATTAGTTATTTCAGATTTTAGTCTCTACTGACCGCGTTTCTCACGAACAGCAATAAATCGAATTATCTTCTAAATTAAATTTTTCACGGTATGACAAATACGCTTTAAAGTGCTTGGAAATGAATGCAAGAAAATCCTTTAAGGTTGAAAAACTAGCTAAATTTTCTGTTCCACTAAAAAGTTTGAAATCGAACTATAAAGTATGTAACTACTGGTAATAGCTAGTAGGAATGCTTTTAGCGAGCATATAGATACGTTACAATAGGGGTCAGGATTAGATAGAGGCTGTTGCAATATACAAAAACTTCACGAATTTTGCTCTATGGATGAAACATATCTGTGTCAACTCATTATTTAAAGGAACTTAAGGTCAGTGTTTACTGAAAGCATTCTAACACTGATGTAATCACATTGTCAATACGAGGGAAGGGAAATTATTTAAATCTGGGTATCATTTAGTTTTGAGCCAATTTTGTTACGCGAGGAATTGGTGTTCTTAGGGGACGCTGGTGTGGTTTGCGCAACAGTCTTTAGGCGCGGCGAGAATTTTAACGGCAAGTCTAATGACACAAAGTTTTCTTACTGTGTGTCCTGGTCGAGTTTTTTAATTTATTATTATCAGACTATTTGAAAACAGTCCAGAAAAGATGTGGCAAGTACTGTATACAGTTCAGGGAGGCCAAGAAAAAGAAAACCACAGACTATCGCGAATTAATAAATTCGTTTAGCGCGTTGCCATTATTGGGTTTAGAAATATCCAGAAAAATTATTCGATACTCTGAGTATTTTGTTGTGACTTTTTAAATTTATTGCACAGATTCACGTCAAGCTCATTATCAAAGCCGCCAGGAATTATTTATGGAGGCCATTTTTGGTAACTTATTCGGAAAGTTGCGAAGCCGCATCAGTCGTTGTCGCTCTCCGAGAATCTGCGGCTAATGGCGTAACTTCACGTGGATTCAGAATTCACGGAACAAAAGCAATTCTCCTCCCCTTCGGTAACACAAATCCCCTCAAAGTTATTTCTTCTGCATCTACCACGACGCGTCAGAAAGTTTCTTCCCTTTGTTTCGCTTCTAATGTAAGCGCGAAGCTTCGTAAGACTCTATCAGATATTAATGGAAACAAAAATTGTTCAATGCACGCGAAAGAATGAAAAGATATAAGATGAATTCACCTGGCGTATTTACATATTCACAATGTTTGGAAACAATTCAAAACTTTTCCTAAAAACAGTAAAAATTCAGTCCGATCTCACCTCAGGGACCGTTATATTTCAGTTATTATTATTCATAGGGACGTTGTATTTATTACTGTTGTTAGTATTCACTTGTGCACACTATTTCAGATTAACGTTTAATCTACAAATATCAGAGGATTATATAAAAACAAAATCGCAAAAAGTAAAACTATATTTGTGTTCCTTCCATGTTCTTGTTATAAGACTATGCAACTAATATTAAAACATTCTGTTGTTAATACGTTTTAAACAATTAATTCCTTAATTTTACTACCGGAGAAAACCGCACGTAGTTGGATTCTCATTTTCAAGAACCAGCTATACGATTATGACCCTGCTATGTTAGAAAATTACAATTGTTGTTTGTATATCGAAGCAGATTAATACTAATACTCAATAGCTTGTCTATTTCTGAGTATTTGGAAAAACGCAGCTTGCCACCGAGCATGTGGGTCGAGTGACAAAGCTCCGATTTCTTTTTTTCTTTTATTTTTTTTTTTAGCTTTTAACTTTAAGCCTCGTCAATGTCGAGATCATTGGAGGTGGAGAAGGACTTTTAGCAAGGAATGAGAAAGAATTCGGCCGTGCCTTTTTTGAATGAACTAATCTGGCATTCACATGGAATAATTTCGTGAAACCATGGAAAATAGAAATCTAAATAGCCGGACGGGGATACGAATCCACATCCCCCCGAATACGAGACCAGGACCGAGCGTGGTGGTGTAACGGTTAGCGTTCTGCCCTCGCATTCGGGAGGACGGTGGTTCGAATCCCCGTCCGGGCATCCAGATTTGGGTTTTCCATGGTTTCCCAAATCACTTCAGGCAAATGCCAGGATGCTTCCGTCAAAAGGTCGTGGCCGAATTCCTTCTAATTCCTTGCCCCCATCCTTTCCCGTCTCTAAAGACCTCGCTGTTAGAGAGACGTTAAGCAGAAAAAAAAAGAAAAAAAAAGCGAGGCCAGAGCGTTTCCGCTCACCCAGCACACTTTTTTTGTGTGTTCGATCCAGTTGAATGCCGCGATGGTTTCATCATATTGTCGTGGCAGGATTTCTTCCGGTACCTTATTCTCATCGCAGTTAAAGCATTAGAACATTGCGAACCAATTTCCTCTTTCCTTGCAGCTCAACAGGGAGAAATTGTTGGTCGTGTACAAGTGGCACTCCAGAAACTGAAGTTATATGGCACTTCAATGCTTTCACTAATTTCCTTTGGGAAAAAAAAAAAATCAGGTTGTCAGGCTTCTACCCAGCGCTCGATTTATTGACTATGGAAGAGCACTTAAAAACGTGCCCCTGTTTTGATCACCGGTACATTGTACCACCATGTGGTCATTAGAGCGGTGCTTCAGCGCATAAAGCTATAATGGCGTGCTGGCTATGTGATAATTTAAAGTCTTAAGTACTCACTTCATTAAGCGCTGACCGCATTTACATGTTCCTGTTAGTCTGTTTAAATTAGTCATAATAGTGGCCACACAAATACTGACTGACAAAAGAAAGTACTGAAATTACATATATATTTAGCTGCTGGGAAAATTATGTAACTTAAGTAACTGAATTGTTACCTCTTAGTGCAGCACGTGTTTAAACCGCATATAGAAGGGGACTTTTAGTCGAGGATGCAGTCAATTCAAGTGTGGGGATATGTTGAGCTGACGTCAAACTTAGTTTTTCTTTTTTTGATTATTATGGCTTTACGTCGAGGTCATTAGAGGCGGGAAAGAACAGGTGGCAAGGAACGGGTAGGAATTTTGAAATGGGTTTTTGAAGGAACCCTCCTGGCATTTTCTTGAATTGATTTCGGGAAACTGCGGAAAACTGAAATCTGGATGGACGGATGGGGATTCGAACCCGCGTCCTCATGAATGCGGGGCAAGATAGTTACCGTTCACCCACCACGCTCAGTGAATTCGTTAGCCTATTTCCTTGTTTTTATCTTAGATATAATTCAAGGAATCAAAATTATTACGTGTTGTACCCACACAAGATTTTTTCCGTGTAAGCCTGCTCTTATATAAAAATGTATGGTTAGTTTGGCCGCCTAGTGGTACAGCTTCAATTTCTCACCTCTGTCCTTATCACTATCCTAGGAGAGCAATTTTTTTTTTTTTATTTCGTGTCAAGAACATACATTGTTACATAATTACAAACATCAAATTGTACTAGACCAAAACTTGGCCGTTTCCAGAGAATTTTCCGTGGCTTCGTATAGATCATCTTCCGAGCATGATGCTGGACACAGTCGACACTGGAGCACGTGCTGGACAGTCTGTTCCTCTCCGCAGTCGCACTTGTTGTCATGGAACTCGGCATAGCCCATCTTGCTGGGTGGACTTTGGATCTGCCCACTCCTGATCTCAGCCTATTCAGAGATTTCCGTATCAGGCATCTCTTGTCATAGCCAGGTGGTAAAGTTTCAGACAATGGAGAAGCCTTAGCTTTCCGCAAATATAACCTTGTTTTCTCAATTGCATTTGTAAGTTCCTGCGATGTTCTTAGAAAACCTTTCCTGGACTTCAGTCTTTGCCTGTGTGGTAAATGTCCATGTAATGGATGTGTTCTTTTATGATTCACTTTTCTCCATTGCTTGTTCGCTGCTATTTCTCTTCGAATTGCAGGTGGTGCCATTCCTAGCAGGCGGTGGAGCCGTTCGACTGGAGTGGATTCTAAACAGTCAAGCAAATGAAGTATCGCCATCTGTTTGCCAAATGTGTAGCATATTTTTGTATGATGTCAGTATAATTTGTTTCTGAAATGTTTTAGTTCAAGAGGTGGAGGTTAGGTAACTGCGAGAAGTAGCGTGAAAACCGTAATCAGAAACAGTTCCGGGATTTGAATTACTCTATTCCGGTGTGGGGACGCTGCGGACACACTTGTAGGTTTACGCTTGTACTGTCCAGCTGCGACATGTGTGGCTACCAGCCGACTTCCTGCAAGTATCGCTAATGTGTGTACAAGTGTCGTCGTTTGTCTTATTTACTATATAATTTCGTAAGGTCATCCACTCACCTCGATAGGTATTGGCTGGAGAACGGTGTCACGTGTCAGCCTTCGCTCGCAAAAACAGCGACCAGAGATACTGTAACAGCCCTCATACCTGAACTTTAAATAGAATTGTATTTAATGAAGTATTTGTAGTGAGCTAAAGTTTGCTTTAATATGATCTGGTATGTTTGTTTTGCAATTTCTTGTAAATCAGTGTATATAGACTTTGTTTTATGAAAGGAAATTATTTAAAGGTCATTTAATATGTTTAAGAACAGAACTGTACAAGAGAATTGCTTGAATGTGTGTAATTCCAAGTATTAATGCAAGTTACTAGTCTACAGGACAATTTTCTACAGTTTAAAATGATTTCTGTAAATAATTTTGTGTTTAAGTATCTTTAATTTACATTTCTGACCATTTTGTAATGATGTTAAGTGATTATGTATTAATTCTGATTGTTCACTGTTCAAGTTTGGCCAAATCAGGTCACCTGTCATAATCTTTCATCCTAGAAACTGGAACTATTCTAGACCAGTTACGATACGCAAAAATAATACATTCATTAGGTATGCTTTTCGTAGCGTTAAACTTTACGAACGAAAAAACGTTGAACTGCTTTTTAGTAATATGTTGTTAATGAAAGCAACATAAAAAAAACTTTAAAAGGCTTAAATTACTCTGTTGTAACTGAGAATGCCAATGTACATTCCGGCCTACGCAAAATTTCAATTTAATTAAAACTTTCTCTAATGTTGCTTCTTGCCCAAACTTAATACATTACGGTTTATTTACTTTTTACGAATTTACTGACCACTCTGTACCTTTGTTCATGTTCGTTGTACGTGAGTTATTAGATTATTTGAAGTAGACATCGGAGCAAATATGTTACCGAATTTAGTATTTTGCAAATCATTTCTTTGGCTTCAACTATTTAACAATCTGTATTAAATTCTCTGATCGTTACAGACACTATGGCGAACGATTACATTATGAATGTTTACCTAGCTTCAGTAAAAAAAAACGTGATGCTTTGGACGCAAATAGAAATTCTTAAAATTTTACGAAGTAAACTTTTAGGGTCAAATACATGTTTGTATGTCAGTAAGTTTGAGTCTACGACCTTTGAAACAATTATACGATAGCACGATCGTCCCTGTCCGTGCTTAATACGTCTATTAATACTTCAAGCCCAATAGATTTTATTCATCCTAGGGGACAAGTTCGTATTTAGTCAGATTATTATCTTTGACCCCAAAAACTGGAACCATTCTAGACCCGTGACTAGTCACTAGTCTACTGTATAATTTCTTAAACTCACTCTCTCACCTCGATTGCTAGAGGCTGGAGAACTGTGACGTCGTGCACCAGCCATCACTCGCAAATTAACAGCGACCAGAGATATCATTATAAAAAATTCTTGGTTATCTCCACAAGTTAATAGCTAAGAAACTACAGGGCGTTCGCCGGAAAACGCAACCCTCCCAGTCTGTTGCCGTCGGCAACTTGCTCGGACAGCGGGGCCAGCAGTTTCCGCCACACGGCACCGTGAATCACCGCACTGTTTAACACCTCCGCTGCCCCAACAGTGCAGTGCAGTGACCCTTACATTGTTAAGAACGGTTTCTTTGCATTGTAGCTAGTTTGTGACTTCAGTCTCTTATTAATCAGTGTTGTGAATAAACGTTTCTTTGCGGTTTGGCTGGTTTGGGGCTTCATACTCTTACTAATCTGTACCGTGTTTGAGTGTGAGTAAAATTATGGTACGTTACAGTTTGCAACAAAGAATATTTCTCTACGATACATATGTGAAGAAGAAGTCGTTTAAAAAGTGTCGCAGTAAATTTCGTCGCGAATATCCTGGCGCTTTACTGCCAGCTAAATCAACAATTCTGCGTCTGGTTAAAAAAGTAAGAGAAACGGGTTCATTTTTTAACAAAAAGAGACTGTCGGTCAACCGTATTCTCACAGAGGAGAAAATTGACGATATCGCTTTTCGACTAGAACAGTCACCCAAAAAATCATTAAGTCAGTTAGGGCAGCGTGTGTCTCGAAATATGTTCAGAAGATGTGAAATGTGTATTACACAAGAGTGTCAACACTTCCAGCATCTTTTATAAGGTAAGCTAATGAATTACGTCACATTTAAATGCTTAGCACATACAAGTTTATGAAGCGTAATTATTATGAAATAGTCCGCGGCTGACGGTCGAACAATGCCGGGAGCTGACCGCTCGCTCGCCGCGAGCAGTTTCTTCCTTGAAGCGCTAACAGTGGGTTGCGTTTCCCGGCGAACGCCCTGTATTATAGTACATTCAAAGAGCTTTTCGTTCCATTTCATAGTTAAAAAATAAAAAAAATCGAAAAACATTAATGCTGAGAAAAAGTGGAACTGCTTTCCATAACAAGTCGTTAATGAAAGCAACATAAAAGAATTTAACTTATTCGTGATCTCTGCTGTAATAACGAATGCCAATTGTTGTTCCGGCCTAGGCTAAATTTCAATTTAATTAAAACTTTCGCTAATGTTGCTGCTGGACCAAGTTTTTACATCACGGTTTATTTGCTTTTTAACCTGTTTTACTGATCACTTTCGTTAATGTTCATTATTCAGCACGTGAAGTATTAGGTTAATTAAAGTGTACATGAGAATAAATATGTTACCGAATAGAGTATTCTGGCAATTCCTTTCTTCGGAGTTGTTCAACTATTTAATAAGCCATCTGGAATCTGAATACGTTCTCTCGTCGTCATAGGCACTATGACCAAACATTACATTATGAATGTTTGCCAAGTTTCAATTAAAAATAAAACAAATAAAATACATCGTGATGGTTTCCTAGCAATTGCGCAAACACTTTGAACATAAATTCTTTAAATTTTGAAGACTGAACTATTATGGTCAAATACAAGTCAATTTTGTATTACCGAGCGTGGTGGGTGAACGGTTAGCGTTCTGGCCTCGCATTCGGGAGGACGGCGGTTTGAATCCCCGTCCGGGCATCCAGATTTGGGTTTTCCATGGTTTCCCCAAATCACTCCAGGCAAATGCCGAGATGCTTTCTTCAAAAGGCCATGGCCTAATTCCTTCCCATTCCTTGCCTCCCATCCTTTCCCGTCTCTATAGACCTCGCTGTTAGAGAGACGTTAAGCAGATAAATAATAATAATAATAATAATTAAAAAAAGGTTTGTATTTCAGCAAGTTTGAGTCTAGCAACCACGACATTTGAAACAATTATAATACAGCGTGATCGTCTCTGTCCGTGTTTAATACGTCTATTAATACTTATGAGTACTTCAGGCTCAAGATATTTTATTCACCTAATGGTGACAACACATGTCAAGTTCGTAATCGTACAGATCACGTAAGTCACAAATCCCTGGTTACAGAATTTCTTACCGTCTGCGCATTGCGCTTCAATAGTAACCGCCTAGCACCAACCAAGTGCAGAGGACTACAGTTTAACCTGGAATCCGAACCCTAGCATCTTCACGTTAACAAAGCGAATCTTTGTCAGAGTGGAAGGTCGGTTTTAAGGCCTACAAAAAATTCTCCTGCGACTTTCCGTACACCAATCATATGCCATAAACATTTGAGCTATCAGACCGATATTCTGTCTGTTGTTTTGTTGTATGTGAATTGTGTAATGCGTATGCGTATGCGTATGCGTATGTATATGCGTATGCGTAATAGCACCCGGGTGACCGATGACCGAGGTTCAAACTTTGGTTCTCCCATCCAGTATGGCAGTGTTGTATGACTCACGGTCAAACTACCAGGTTAGAGAATGCCCAGTTCCTATTAGTTACCTCCCCTTAAAATAGCTGTGTGTATGTAATGAACAAAGAAAAAATTATTGTGAAAATGTTAATTTTTATAATAACATTTATTATTTTGATTTGTATGTTGTGAATTAAGGTGAATGGGCTCTGTTGATATTTTAAGAGTACTACGGAGTCTCGACATTAAAGAAATATAATCAGTAAATTGGCCAGCAGTGATGAACAGTGAGGAATTCTGATATTTTTTTAAATGATTATTTTTTGTCACTGTCATTATAAAAACTTGTAAATATTCTGTAGTCCCATTTAAGAATGTATTTGTGTCTTATTAGATTATTTTGAACAAGATTCAATTGTTGTTAATTGGTTTATATTTTTTTTTTTTTTTTTTTTTTTTTTTTTGCACTGAGAAACTTCTGTCGGCGCCTTTGAAGGCATCCAGAACTTTTGGTAGTGTGTATATAAGGTTACGATCTCACTCGTAATAATTCTAACATGTGGTCTGTGTCTTATAACCTTCTCACTGAGTTTTGTAAGTCATTTACTTATACTAAAGTTTTTTTATCTTTACACTATAAGCATCATACTTTTTGGTCAGTTAACGAGAGTACAAATAATTCTACAATATTATCTTTCTCTTAAAGCGATCTTTTTATACCAAGATGTATTTTTAGGTTAGAATTAACGGTTATAAATCCTATTCATGTTTTTTTCATCACCTGAAAAATAACTCCTATACTATTATACTATTACCTGAAATTATGTCTCAATTTATACTTTTCAAATAATCCATAACACCATAAAATCTTTTTAGAATTCTGGCTGTATTATAACACACCTTGTACGACTTTACACATTATTAATATTTAAAATTTAACTACTTTCTCAGGCTGCCAGCCGTACAAAATAATTTCAGTTCCGCCGGATCTTCTCGATTACTTTCCTTCCATCCATACATTTTCATCCTCTACATTCTTCTTTAATCAAGTCCTCCATAAAATTTCATCCTGTGCTCATTTCTATGTATAATCTCAATGGCTAGTCCGCACATATCTCCTTGCTGCCAAGAAACTTTAACATAAACGTCTTATTAACATGTTTCAATATTCGATTAATATTCTGTACGTACAAAATAAATATTTTCATATCTCATTTTCTTACAATTTATACCTTCATGGGAAAAATGCCAGTTACAGTATGCTTTGTGTTTAATTAAGGTATGATTATATATCTTTCAAATGTATTTTCTGTTTCTGTAAATAGCGAATTTATCTGTGAATGACAACCTCTTTTCTTAAAGCTACATGACATTTGTATTGAAAAGGTTATTGTTGAGTTTTAAGTATGGTATTAGCAATTACTTAACACGGTAGGTATTTATTTGTATGAAAAACACATGTAACTAGATAACAGAAATGTAGCTGAGAGCGGCTAGCACAGAATAACAATTGAAACAGTCTATACGTGGGTCAGAGTACAAACTATGCTACAACAAAGATATTACTAAATATTGAAGGCGGTAATTCTAATTGAAATGAGTACAAACAAACGATACTTTAACAGTTATTAAGGAAATTCTAGTGAGTAGTGAAACTTGGGAAACGGTGTAGCTTGCAGTTCTGCAAATATTAACTAGCGTAAAAAAGCATGATTATTATTCCGTGCGATTTTATAGCACGTATTACTAACTCCACAACATTAGCAAATGAAAGCTGATCTATGTAAATAATTGTCATTCAGAAGAAAAATATCGTAAATAACCTTTTAACCTATGTCGCTGATTCGCTGATGGTCGCTGATTCGAGTCCGGCCGCTGGCATGGGTGTTAAAGTGTTGTGTCTGTGAATGTCGTGTTTGTGTTGTAATGTCCTTGTGATTACACTTGAAAATATGTACACTGGAGAAACTAATACATTGAAAGAATTAGAATCACATTGAGCTGGCTGTGTGGCCTCAGTAGCCAAATGCCATTAATTAAAAAAAAAAAACCTATGTCTAAACATTATGCACTAGCACCCGTTTCCAAACTCGTAAGAGTTTTGAATGTTTCAAACTGGAGGCTTTGGGTACCGGTAATTTGCCCAGAAGTAGCTCTCCGCGCTCGTCTTTCGAGGTAAAGCTTGTCAGGTTCGTGAGGTGGGTGGAATGTTATTTAGCTCAGAGTTATATCAAAAGGTCGTTTGTATAGTTTGACCTCGTGCGAGGGCGTCTGTGACATCAAAAACCCCTCCCTCTCCATGCCGATGTGTTTAGTGATGAAGCTCAAAGCCGGCAGATGCAACCCACACACAGCCGATATCCCCTGGGAAAGGCTTCACGGGTCGAACACGCTACTAGACCTTTAGGTTAATTGCAGGGAATTACGTCATAGATGCTGATACAACATTTTATGTCAAGAAGTGTTCTGCATCATTTCTTCATTGGAATGTTTTTCTGCTTCATTTCCGTTATCTGAAGTCTCTCTTTGAACACTACGGTTTCTTTCAGGCAGGGAGGGAGGACGAAGAGAGAGAAATAACAGTAATAAATTAATGCGCCAGTGTGGTTCAGTGCGCTATGGCCCATTACACTCGATCAGGGAGGTACAACGTGTGATATAATGGCCCAAAGTTGGGCGACATGGCTTACCTGGGTTATCAGGGGCTGAGTTCATTACAGTTAATTATTTTGGGCCCCTTTTATAATTAAATTGTATATTTCATGCACAGGGTTTGCTTTCCTTTCAGATATCGATAACAGATACATACTGTAACATCTGCAAATCCTAAAATTTATTACTGATATTTAAAGAAGGGGACAGTTACAACTGAATTGATATGGCACGAATTTACAAAGAAAACAATCATATGCAAATCACGGAATTCGTAGATTGTCCAACCAAATCATAGTTCTGCTAGCTCGAAAAGCACACGAGTTTCTTTATCTCTGCAAATCACTTTGCGGGTCGTTTAATGGGTGTCTACGGAACGAACTGGACGCTTCAAGAGTGCAAGTCAATAAAGGTAGCGCTTACCAAACGGTCCACCAGGTAGTGAGGATTTCACAATCATTAAAGCACCGTATAATTTCAGTCACTGACTGATAGCGGGAGTCCAGTTGTGGACTCAGAAACTGTCTAGTCAATGATCATTAACTGACTGTAGACATGGTCTGTCGCCACGAATGTCTCACAAATAACCAGTCAGATAGGGTCGCTCTGTTCTCTTCAGCTGCCAGGCACAAGATGTCCTCTCTCGAGGTGCATAACGTGTCGCCCCACTCTTCCCATTCCTTTTTTTTTTCCCTTCTCACCAATCGCCATTTCATTTTGACTGAAATTTCCCTCGATAACATGAAAAATTAAGCCTTCTATTAGCACAAGATTTAGATATTCCGTGTCCATTGCTCAATCACTCAACAGCTTATCCCACCATTTTCGGAGTTCGTACGGAACCACTCGAACATTCACCAAAGATAGCTTACGTTTGACCTCCGTTGTATTCCAGATGATTCGGTCGCTGGCAGGGGGGGGGGGGGCGGGGGGCATTACCGTTACTGTCCGTCTCTTCAAGGTTTCCGCGCACCTGGCCCTAACGGTATTGGACCCAAAGATAGCCCTTTATGAGCTGCCTATTGATTGGTGGCTGCCACTGTTTCCAACCCTTTCAATTATTTTCATTTGCTGAATATTCCTAATATCTTACGCGGTACACTAAATGTCTCATATCACATTTGCTACGAACGGGACTGGTCGCGATCCCAGGCTACCGCTTACCGACCATTCTGATTGCGGTTTCCGCAATCATCCAGGTGAATGTAGGGATAGTCGCCAATCTTCGCCTAACAAACTAAACTTTTCACAAACGAAAAATATACTTATGATACAAAACACACGTCTCGCAGGCAGATGACAACACAAGACTATCCTACAATAGATTAGGTACGCCGGTTCAAACAGACCCCCACCTCTCATGACTCACACTGTTCGCCTGAGGTGGCCAGTATCCAAGTGGTCTTCAGTGACCAAATTGGAAGGAAAACAACAGCAACGAACTGGAGCTGTATACGAATAATGTATTTAATGAAATAAGTTCTAATATGAACTATACGGTCAAACCCAACATGAGTGGAATTACTTGAAGAAACCCGTGGAAACTGTTGTTTCGTTTCCAATGGTAAAGTAAGAAATAAAGGCTACTCTTTCTAATAATTTCCATTTAAATGTTTTTTCTTCCGACATCCTCAAGAAGATATGACTATATTCCTATTATGTAAATAACATCTATATAATCACTATCCCCAGCGAATACAATGATGGAGTGATGTGCTCTGTTATGGTCATGAGTCCAGATGCACTTGGCATAACGTTTGATAACAAAGTCAACTGGGCAGAGCACATTGGGCAGGTGGTAGGAAAAGGTTACAAAATCCTTAATTTGCTGGAGAGGGTGATGGGAAGATGTACCTTAGAAGTTAGGGAGTTGGTTTACAAAATTTTGGTCAGATCACTGGTTGTATATGGTGTTGTAGTTTGCGACCCACATTTTGATCATCAAATTCAGGCGTTGGAGGGACTACAAAGAAGAGCAGCTATAGTTGTTTGTGCAAATTATCGGAAGACCGAGTCAGTAATTGATACTATAAACGAGCTGGGTTTGGAGTCATTGGAGGAAAGGAGGAGGGTGAAGAGAGTGCTGGGAATGTACAGGCCATATGTTAGTGATGGGACTTAGAGGGATATGGGGCAAAGAATTAGGAACAGTGCATGGAAGGGGAAAGGCGACAATGACCACAAACTGTCTCTTGATTTCATTCATAAGGGAATAAGAAAATTTTCTTTTCTTGCTAAGGGTGTCAGGGATTGGAACAAATTACCAAGTGAAGTTATGAATAATTTACCAAAAACGCTTAAAGAATTTAAAATTAAAATTTGCAGTAAACCTGCGAGTAATGTTATAATACAATTATAAAAAGAAAAAGAAAAAAAAATTTTAAAATGGTATTTAGGTGACATGGGGTGTTGCCCACGGAGCGTTAGCTCCACCGCAATTGAAATTAATAATAATGTCGGTACGTAGAAACATACACATATTAATGATACGCAAAATACAAATACGAAGGACATTTGCCAATTAGTGAAAGAAACGGAATGCTTTTTTTCTTGTACAAGGAGAAATAACTTGTATCCATGAATGTCATTTTATCTCAACTGTCATCTCAGTTCAGTCTGTACTGTAATGCTCTACGGATTCACTGGAAATTAAAAATGAATGAAGTTTACTTGTTGCGGCTACGTAATATTTAAACAGGACTTCTCAAGCTGCCTGCAGCACGCTCAGTTGCTTCGCTTTCTCAGTCATGCCCCCCTCCCCCTCCACACAATTCGCACACAGAACGAAGCTACAGCAGCAAATTCGTATTCTGAGAACCCGCGCAGCAGTGCTAAGCAGTTTCTCTGAATATCGCGAGTTAAAGGATTTTGATCCGTTTACGAGAGGTCACTCTGCGGAGAAGAGAAAAGAAAAAAAACGACTGAGAATCCGATTTTTGGTCTTCCCTGAACTTTTTTTGTCTCTAGATTTACATTCTGACCATTGTAACCGGTTGCGACCATTTAATTCTAGTTACACGAATTTTTTATTTCACATTTATTATTGTCAATTCTTGTTTTATGCGAAGACTTCTTATCTTATTTCTGCTTTGATATTTCTTGATGGACAGCATTAAACCCCATTTCACAAGCAAGTTTTTTTTGGGGGGGAAGGGGGGGGGTTGTTGTTGATACAAGATTTCCATCGCTCTCGTTGTCATATAAACTTTCAGCCTAGAGTATTTTCTTGATTTGTTTTCGATGTATTGGTATGATGTAGTGGTATGATCAACAGCATACAATTTTTGAGACTTTTCACCGTAGCGAATGTGTGTGGACATAACCGTTATTTTAGTGATCGCCAGAATAGTAAAGCATTGTGTGAGGCAGCGTTTAACTAACAACACGAATTAAGCCCGGTCGGCCTTATTACAAATCGAAATGAAATGTGTTGCTCAGGAACTGCTGCTGCAAAAACAGTGAACTGTTGTTCGAAGAATCTTTTTGGCTAAGGCGGCCAAGATAAATGGTTTTGTTGCACTGATTCTGTGGTGTCTGAAATCTTCCGACTCCCACCTATCGACCTGTCGGTGAAAGCAGTTCGAGGTTTCTAGTAAAAAAAAAAAAGTCAATCAGGTCACTTTAGTAATAGGTACTTGGTAGGTATCTCGAGGTTTATAATAAATGATAAAATTAGTCCAGGTACCTATCAGATTTAAACTGTTTTTATTTCTCGTAAAACATCCTACTCCAAAGATACTGGTTGCACATGAAAACTCAAGCTCCAGTTATTACACTCAGTACTACTTTCAAAGACAATACTACTATAAACTCACAGTACTAAACTACAAGACTCCTTGCATACGTGAAACTTGTACTTTACTGTTCGCGTAAAGCTGTTTCCAAAACTCTGCCGTTCGCTTACATGTTTCATAGAAAATCCCAGAATACTACAAAGGCTTCCGACAGATTTTTCTCGAACTCTAACAATACTTAAACAATTAAAAACATATTAAGAACAATCAAAATCAATTACAATCATTACGAAATGTACAGAAATGAAAATTAAAGATATTTACACACAGAATTATCCACATAGACCAGTTTAAACCGTCTTTAATTGTACTCTGAACATCCTAGCTCACCTTAATACTTGTAATACAAACATTTAATCAATTTTTCTTTCATAGGTCTGTTCTTGAACATCTTAAGTAGTATTTACATAATTTATTTTCATGAAACAAAGCCCATTTACACCGATTTACAATAAATTGCAAGAAAAACATACAAAATCATATTTACTCAACCCCTAGCTTCCTACAAATAATTCATAAAGTATAGTTTCATCTAAAGTTAGAGGGCTGTCACATACTGGTGTTTGTTATACAACCAGGACAGAGCGAATGAGAGGACTAGAATGGTTCGCTGAGCGATGACACTGGTAGTTTAAAATCGCAGGTCGGCCACCGACGGAAGCTTTCTTCTTTATGACACCTGCAACATTGAGGAGAATAGTCTCACTACCCAAAGACAGACGCCTACTCTCACTAAAAAAAGGCAGCGAGATCCAGCCTGCTCAATTCAGATAGGGCCACTGCACGTTTCTGCATGAAAGGGTACGTTACTCCCAGCGTGAACTTGGATATCGTCTCGATCATACCCTTGCAGAATGTATTAAAATAGTGGCACCATTCAACGAACAAAGCGGTGAATTATCGCCGGTAAGTGAAATATTATTCTCCACGCTTGTATAACGGGACAGAGTTTCCACTGAAATATTAGCCGAATCAGTAAATTAAACGTAAAGTTGTGGCTTTCAGATTATTTTTACTGCAAATGAGACACATTTATTCGAGAAATAATGGATTAATAAATATTGTAAACCCTTTTTGTACTAACTGTTGATGTTTGTAAAGGACGTTTCATTTGGTTAAAAGTCGTAAATATTTGTAATCAATGAAAAATTCTTAGGTGTGTAGCGCCCAGTGCAATAAGATTATTAAGTTAAAAATCAACTCCATAAAAAATATCCATTAAAACCTCTTTATGTCTCCCCTTAAGTTCAAAAATTCTCCAACCTCTGTATCAATTGAAATTTTATGCATGAAAACAAATAACAAGGCTTAAGTCGAATCGTCATTCGCTGGACTGCATTCTACCTTTAGTAATACATTGGAAATATAATGAAAAAATAACTAAACACGGATGAATGTGTTCTTATTGATGTACCTGTATCTCTTCATGACCTGTATGACTTTCTCCGTATTGTTCAACATAAAAAATAGTGGTATAAGAAATTGTTTGCTTAATGTGAGCAACATTTAGAAGACTGCATTTACTGGTACATCTCATTACAATTACTCATGTTGTGAACCGGTACAATTTCCAATACTCGAAACATCCGCTTCTGCAAAATGACTCTTTTCTTTCTGCTTGAGTTGCAGCACTCTCCAAGCCACTACGTGTCGACTGACTGCCACGACACGCAAGACAACAGCTACCCATTATCATCCCTGCTGCAAACAACACGAAGCAGTATGCATCTCATCTTCAACATCGGTACGGCATTCCCCGTTTGCTGACACCACACCTGATTGGTGAGCGGTCCAATTCCTGGCCCGCTGAGCTAGACGACGTGGGTTCGATCCACGTTGCGCATGTTAAAATAGCACAGTTTTCAGATGATACAACTATATATGCATTGGGCAGGGGGCATCACCTAAACGTCAACCACCTACAACACGGCCTCTATCAACTTGAGAAGGGGTGTCGAACCAATAAACCCAAATGTGCAGTAATTTATTTTACCACGAAAAGATCAATAATGGCCAAAAAACTTACAATCATGGGTTAAGAAATAGAATGATCATCAGGAAAAAAATACCTTGGAGTCTCCATGGATAAAAAGATTCTCTTCTGGAAACATATTTTAGACAGGAGAAACCAGGGCTCGGCTAAACTTAAAAATCTATTTCCAATCCTGCATAGCACTGAACTAGCCACAGCAACAAAGCTTAGAATTTACAAACCAGTTATCCCTCCCTCATACTCTACGGATGCCAGGTGTGTGGAACAGCAGCCAAAACCAACATAGACCACCTTCAACGACTACAGAACAGATAGCTACGAGTCATAATAAGAGCACCCAAATTAGGACCAAATGACTTCCTTCACGACGTAGCCGGTATCAACCCACTATATGTACACATTTTCAAGCAAACAGAAAAATGTTATGACAGAATAAACAAAATTAGAGAAACTGACGAAAGGTTCCAAACCCTCGGTACAACAATGCCAAGGCACCGGCTTACTTATAAAGTGCCATTAAGTATTATATATCAGGCAAAAGGGAACTGATATGATTATAAGAAAATTATATGGGTTTTTCGCCCTTGACGGATCATAACTATGTTTTACCCTCAAAGAGTAATAAAAAGAGTCCCCAAAAGTTATCCTCAGCCAATACAGAGTGACACATAAAGTAGAGCTACCTTGGTAGCGGGACTTTTTTCACAAACACGCCGAAAGGCAGAAACACACAAAAAAGGTTGCGGCCATCCAGATAATTATTTTAAACTTTTTTCTAAATTATTTCAACTGATTCCTTGGATAATCCTTTCTAAAGGCCATGACAGTATTTTTCCCACTTCATTACTCGCCGTTCTGTCTCGGCTAATAATTTCGTTGGTGACAAACCATATAGCTTTGAAACTGAATGTAAAGAATCCGTCGCTGTCCCTCAACTGTTCGTCTACGAATTACGGTACGCTTCTCCCACGGGTACGTGAGGTTGCTTCAAAGGGTACGTGCGATGATATCTTGCCTGAAGTAATCAATTAAGATAATTGAAAAAAAGAAACAATTACCCAAACATTACTATCATCAAAATGTATTTTAAGTCAAGCAATGTGTATGTGTGATTTATATTGGTATAATGCTGTGGTTCTGTGGAGCACTCGACTGCGGCGAACAAATTTATTTATCCCTTCAGCTATAAGGGATACGCGAGGCCGAACTCTTCCTTGAAGTGGTACTAGTAGGTATAAAAGGGGGGAGCGCGCTCAAAAAGTGCGGTTCTTGCACGGAACACCTCTATTGTTCTAATTGGATACATTGTATCATTCTATTGTTCTCCCCCTCCCACCTGTCAATCATTTTCGCACCTCTATTGTTCTCCCCCCCTCCCACCTGTCAATCATTTTCACACCTCTATTGTTCTCCCCCCTCCCACCTGTCAATCATTTTCACACCTATTGTTCTCTCCCCTCCCACTTGACTAACCACTTGACTTGAGGGCCACTTGACTAACCACTTGACATGAGGGCCACTTGACTAACCTCAGTTACACCCCTATTGTCCTTGACCACGCACCCCTCTGGCCGCACCAGGTGTGACGCAGCCGTTGCCAGACCACTTGAGCGAGCAACTGGACTTTCGGACAGATGTCGACATGTCGCTCCTTTTTCGAACGAGGAATTCGCGGAGGTATTTGCCAGTGCGTGCCGAGGCAAATAACAGGTACATGCCGAGGCAAATAACAGTTACATGCCGAGGCAAATAACAGGTACATGCTGCGGCTTTGGGGGGCTGGCGCCGCCACGTGGTTCGCCGTCGTGTTTGCCACGTTGTCTATACACACACACACATCGCGCGGCAAGCGGCGGTTGAACCGAGGCAAGTGCCGCGGCAAGCGGCGGCTGAACCACGGAAAGTTGCCGCGGTGCGGCAACATGCCGCGGCTGAGTCCCGCTGCAGGAGTGACGTTGCGGCCGCACGGCGCCGCGGCGCAGCTCGTCGCTGCGGTTGCAACACCTTCGGCGGCGGGATCCGTGCGGCAGCCGTCAAACGCGGCAGCCACAAACACCGCAGGACTCCAGCCACGGACGGGACAGCGAGCAGACGTGTTGGAACCTCGGATTCTATTGTTATTTTGTTAGAACACTGCGGTGACCAACTGTTCTCCCTAACTCCAGTTTCATCGTATGGAGTGTTATGCCTCTTCAGTCGTCTAACATCGTGATCTTTACAGGCGACAGAGGATTGAACGAAGGAACGGGAGAGAATTCAACTATGGTCCTTTGCGGGAACCACCCCGGCATTCACCTGGAGCGATTGCGGAAAAATCTTGTAAAATCGAAACGTGGTTGGCCGGACGGGTATTTCAAACCGCGTCGTCCTAAGTTCCAGACCAGTACAACCTGTATCAATCCAAATGCGTAATTCGCCCGGAGTGTTTTGAGGAAAACGAGAATATGGATGCTCAGGCGGGGGTTCGAACCAGAGGTAACCTCAGCTTCACCACCCT